>CM038214.1:141415698-141803364 GCA_021442155.1 Cymbidium sinense
TTTCATTTTGAATAGTATTATTTAAAGTGAACCTAAACATAAGATTAATTAAATCATTTAATAAACCATTCACTAAAGAGAACTAAATCAAATTAATATACTTTATAAGTACCTTAAGGTAGGGATGAAAGAGGGCAATCATCTTTTTCTCCCTTTATAACACTTAGTTTCTAAGTTTAATCAAATGAAACAAAATAAATTAAAATTCTTAAATCAATTAAACTACTTCAAGTGATATCAACATGTTAGGATGGTGTATGATGTGATGTGTGTTTTGTTTTATGATGTATTATTTTAGATTAGATGTTAGGGTGTATGCTTCATAGACTGGATGATAGGCCAATATTACCCTAATCATGTTTTCTGTAATGGATTATGCTTAAGGGATGCTTAAAAATAAATGTGAATGCTCTTTTTACAAGTTGAATCCTTAAGCATAATCTAAGTTAGGACATGTGGGCTTAAGTACCCATGTGTTGGGTGCTAAGTCTAAATTATAATTACAACCGCTAGAGATTATATGTATATTTAGGTTTAGTTAGATTTACTTTTCCACAAAAACATAATTTTTGCAATAAGAATTAAGATTAGTGCTATGGGGGATTAGGATGAGCAGTGGCCATAAGGCTTTGTCTTAGGGTGCCCTGTGATTCCTTTGAAGCAAGCACCATCTAAATCAAAGAAGGAACCAAATCAAGAATGAAGATATGAAGAAAGAAGACCCCCATAGCATTTAATACAATTATAATTATTCTTTCATATTCCAGGTCATATAAGGGTAGAGCTCGTCTACCCATCTTTTCTCTCTTTCGATTGTACGGAGGTACCCGATCGCACCATCTTTTATTCTTTTATGATATTTATATAATAGTTTGATGCTATGTTTACATTGTACATTAGAACGACATGCTTTTCATAGTTACTTAAATGATTGATGCTTTAATGTGTGGCTTGGATATGATTAGCCTCTTAGGATAAAAATAACTTTTCTACCCAAGTAACCACTCATAAGTAAATTTTAAATAACTCATAACCTCATTATATAGCCTAAGACATAAATAAGATAATTAAAAGATTTAGCAACCCCTTAGCTATATGGTTGTATGTTTTACATCATGCATGAGTATTCTTCTATTGAACATGAAGGATCTCCATCCTTGCACGATAAAGGAATGCTTGACCTGTGAGGTAATCCTTTGTGCTAGAGAACACCTTCTTCTAGTTGATTTTACCCATATCCTATTTCCTCATGCATTTAGGCATAAGAAATCCTAAAGCCTCTATTAGAATGATGTGTCTAAAATGAAATAAAATTTGAAAATATTTTGCATCTATAGATTAAGTCATATTCTCATACAATTCATGCTCTAGTCTCTTAGGGAGTGTGTTTAGGACTTTAGTCTATTTCTCATTAAATACCTACCCAAGCTATCTTATAATTCATAAGACTAGACTACATGATTTTTAAATCATAAGAGGAGATAGTTGATGACCACTTCAGGAAGTTGTAAGTCCAGAAGTCAGATAATTTATTCTCTCTTGTGGAGGTAAACTCATATGTCCCCCTATCACTTAGATTTAGGTAATGTTTTAGCTCATACTAAAGCTTGCTAGATTTAGGATCTGAGGTAGCTATTTCTTGGGCAACAAGCATAAATCCTCACCTTAAGCATTTTCACAACCTTGTGTTGGTGGATTGTAAGCCTTAGTAATCTAATTAAATTTCAACTCAAAACATATAAATCTCCTCAACTTCAAAATTATAAAGCCCAACCATAGGATAGATTAGAATGCTCACTAGGCTTCCTAGTATCATAAGCATTTCCTACTTACTTTATTTGGATTTAAAAAATAAGTCTTCTCCTTGAACTTTCCCATTTGATTTTCCAAATACAACCAATCTTTGGATAGTCTAACTTTGAAATCTTTGGAGATGATAATTGTCTACTTTGAAGTGAGAGTATTCTTAGGAAATTTCATTTCTAAGATGTAATTAACTATGGAGGCTTGCCTCCATAGAAACTTAAGATCTGGTTTAATATAAACCGCTTTATTCATCCATGTAAAGTAGGGAGAAATCTCATACATTAAAGACTCATCATGCCTAAGGAGTCCTTATTATGTTAGGGTGGTGATGCCTCTATCTTTCAAGATAGTACATCATACCTCAATGTTGATCACCTCAAAAGTACCCCCACCCCATACATAAATAAAACACAAGGCCCTCTGCTTGTTCATTGAATCCTCTCAACCTTTCCTTTTTTTTTGGAGTTTGGAGATGTAGATCCTTAAGTAAACAAGGGTTCTAGACTGTTGACTAATACACCTAGGTCAACCAAAACTCTGGATAGCATAACATCCACTTAATGTAAAGTGGTTGTGCTTGGATGTCCCTAGGTAAGTCTTCATCAATGTAACTCTAATATCCTTCAAGTGGCATGCCTCCTCTTTAGAGGTTAGGGAGCTAAAGATGTCTCTAGGTCAAGAAGCCCTTGATTAGAGATCCCTCATCTCTTTGGATAAGATGAGGGCATCATATAGCTTAGCTGGAAACTTTCTAAGGTGAGCTAGGACATTGTAATCAACTCGCTTGATCCTCCACAAGCATATCCATGGGTGGAACATCCCTGAGGGCTATATCACTCACGAACCAATGACTTGCTTACCTTTATCCGAGGTGCTACCTGGAGGTAGAACATTGCTTTGCGTGGGTTGACTTGTGACTTCTTGGAATGATGAGCTTGTGGAAAGTTGCCTTCTCATGGGATACCTACAACTTCTCTGAGATCCTCGAGTCAATTGACTCTAAGTCAATCTCAAGAGTGTTGACCACATTTTTTTGGGGTTAATTTGAACCATGAAACCAAGTAGGATTTCCTAATTTTAAATAGAACTTCTTAATTCAATGCTTAGGATGCTACACCTAGTATCTTAAAATTTTTCATTAGGATGACTCAGGTGGACTCAACCCAAATGATTAATTTAGATTAACATAAATAAAATCTAGTTAAATCAAACTAAAATGAATAAAAGAATCCCGACTCATTCCAATTGAATCAAAACGGCCACTTGAATTCAATTGGAACCAAACTTAACCAATTTAGGCCAAATAGGTTAAAATGAAATGAAATCCAAACTTAAATGGATCAATTAAATCAAAACTCAATCAATCATCAATTCAAGATGATTGAATTAAAAATTTTAAAAAGGTTTAAACTAAAATTCTTTGGTTTGGATTTGGATTTTCAATCCAAGTCAAATGGATTCAAACCTAATCTCAAATCCATTTGAGATTAATTTAGCGACCATACATTAGTCAAACACTATGATGATGCCATAAAATAATAAAATAAAAAGAATGGGAAATGGAAATCAAAAGAATAAAAAAAGGAAAATGGAAAGAAGAAAAAGCAAACTCCTTCTTCCCACCTCATCCTACTCCACCTCTTAAGCCATCTCTTAAAGAAAGCTACCTTCAAGTGAAGGCAATCAAAGCAAAAACAAGGATTCTTATCACTCTAGCCGACCAAGATGAGGAAGAAAAAGAGGAGAGGCTCATGGACAAAAATTTTTTTGCACTTAGTGACTTCCATAAGCCAAAGTAACCTCTCCCTCACCTTCACCACTACAAAGAAGAAACAAACTTTCCCCACCTCCCAAGCCTAGAGTGGGTGAACCATCAAAGCCGATGGTTAGACAAATTCAGTCTAGGAGCAATTCAAATGAAGACAACCCAATTCCCTTGCGGTCCCCTTGCATCGAAGCCATTCAAATCAATTCCACTTTGCTAAAATCAAGGTTCTCCATTCGGTAAGGAATTCATCAGATCATTAGTGAAATCATCCAATTTCATTGCTTGGATCATGAAATTAACCAAAACCATCAACGACTCGGTTTGGTGGGTAGATGAAATCTGCCATCCTCTTGAAAAGAACGGATCGATCTAGGTGGACCAATTGATTAATTCCCCTTAAGGACCTGTAGATCAATTATGGACCATCAGGTCTTTGATTAGACGGTCCTACTTGATTATGCAATTTTTCCACCATTTTCGGATCCACATGGATCCCCGCCTTCACTTTGGTGGCGCACCTTGCCACATGTTTTAAAGAAGAAATTAGAATTTTAGCATTTAAAAATGCAAAAAATACCATAACTTCCAAAAAATTATAAAAAATAAAATAAAATCTTAAAAATGTGAATAAGGGCTCTATGGATTTATCTTGATGAGAGGAATCCATAAAAATTAAAATCCCCAATTTATGTTGTGTGTTTTTTGCCTTAATTATTGTTTAATTGAAATAATAAAACCTCAATTACTTCCAAACCCTTAATGTAATTAAATTGAAATTTTGGGGAAATTAAATTAAGCTGAAAACACACCCTCTTGAAAGTTTTAATAATTTATCTCAAAGTCTTTTATGAAAAATGGAATTTTTAGTCATAAAACTAATTTAACTAAATAAATTAAATTTAAACAAATTAATTAATGAAAATGATTCAAACCATCTTAAATCAACATATTGAACCCTAACATTTAGCCACTAAGGGAACTCTAGAACTTAATAAATCACAATTTGATTTAATTAATCAATTAATGAATTAATTAAATCAAATAATCAATGAGAACTTAATTATATTATAATAAATCAAATGTCCAAAAATTATGATTAAACCCTCATTGAAAACATATTTTAGTGAGGTATCAATGAAAAATGGATCACCTAAATGAATTTCATTAAATTAGGCATAATTTAGGTTTTAATGAAATAATTTAAACCTTAATTATACCCTAATTATAACTCTAATTAAGATGAAACTTTGAAAACATTAAATTTGCATGTAACTCCACTAGCCATAAACATTTCAAACCCAATTGATCTCTAAAATGGGAATTATTGAATTTCCAAGTTCCTAATTCAATATTAATCAAATAATGAATTAATAAAATTCATTAATCCACTAAACCATCAAATAAACTGAACTAATATTAAACTTCATAAACCCTTAAGGAAAGTTTATTAAATAGTCCTAAGTCAAAAGAACTTAATACTTAAGGATTAATAACACTTAATAAAGCATAATTAAATGAATTGGATTATTATAAATGAATCCTGACATTTACAAGTACTTTAGGTTAACATAAACAAAACTAAATAAAATCAACATGACTTAATCCAAAAGATTAATGTAAACCAAATAAACTAATTCAAATTAAACTAAATGAAATAAATCAAATTAAATCAAACAAATTAATTCAAGTAAAATTAAATGACATAATTCAACACACATAAACCTAAACCCAATCTTATGTTTAGGATTGAATGAAATTAACATCATTTTAAGATTAGGGAGTGAGTCTAGGTTCATATATTCCTTCCTTAAAAATGCAACAGCCTAGCCATCTTGCATTCATAAGACTCGACTTCATAAATTTAAAACACACTTCGGTGGTGTTAGTTGGCAGCCCTATCTAGGCGGGTTATAAGTTTAAAAGAGTCAGGGATAGGTTAATTCCCTCTAGTGAGAGGAATGATCGATAATTCCTAAAATAGAACTAGGTCAAGATATATATATCATATATATATATATATATATATATCGAGCAGACTAGGTTCTGAAGAATCCTTTTCAAGAATAAGTCTTCAACCCTAGGCATTTTTGTAGTCTTGTGCTTCTAGAATCTAAGTCTTAGATTTCTAAGAAAATATAAACTAAAATTTCTAAAGTAAATTCCAAATTTAAAGCCCATTTATAGGATAGTTGAAATGCCTACTGAGCATCCCAGTATCAATAGGAATTTCTTACTTCACCTCAATTGACTTCTGGAAAGAACTCTCTCTAATTTGATCATTCCTGATTAAAAATTCTAAAAAATCAATCCCTTAAAAATAAACTTATAAAACTTTAGAAATAATAACTTATTTCTTTAATCAAGAATATTTTATGGAAGAGACCCTTCTAAAGATGTAATTAACTATAGTGGCTTGCCTCTATAGAGAACCATGAACCTTTAAACTCTGCTTTTACTTTCTATTCAAGGGAAAATCTACATGAAAGACCCATTAGCCTTAGGAGTCTTTTATTAAAATGATCGAATCGATTATCAAAAAAAATGTTTACCTTCTAAGATAATATATTTATTCCTTAATAACATCTTTGATAATTTAAATAAGAAATTCCTAAACTCTACGTGGTGTCATAAATTTTCCCCACAAAGAGGTGAACCCGATTGATTTAGAGAAGGATAGTCAATCTCAATCGAAAGGAAAGGATCAAAATTACTAGAGCTATTATTTTATTTAGACTGAGAGCTTTCATTAGGAATAAAATCAAGAGCATTAAAGTATAATATAAGTAGAATCGCTTTCTTCATTTTTTTTTTTTGGTACATGATAGAAATTAAAGTAAGAAGAGTAGGATTTAGTGCTCTTATCCAGACAATGTCCAAGAAGAGGTAGCTACTAGTGGAGGGAGTACTGAACTCGATGGTGCTACTACCGGACTATCTGCAGCAATGCATTGTTGCTGGCTATCACCCTCCCTAAGTTGTCTTTTGCAATTAGCAAATCTTCCTTGATGTTGGAGGTTTCAGCTACTTTAGGCACCTACAAGGAAAGCTTCTTGATCTTAGAAATGATCTTCTTAGAGGTTTTGGATAGGGAGATATCCTAACCTTCTTGGTCTTAAGAGGATTGCAAACTCTAGAACCCGGATGGTTGTTCTAATAAGTTTTCTTTAGGGATAACTATGGCTATCAACTTGTAGCTGCTCCTTAAAAGTGATACAATCCTTTAAGACATGAGCTAACATGTGGTGATAGGGCAATAGCTAGGATCATCACTCTTGCCCACTTTCTTCCGGCCTCTTTTCTGAAGAAAGGGGTTTTTTTAAGAGATTCTTAAAGATTTTCCTAACTGCCCCCCTCTTAAATGAATATGGCTTTTTTAATCTATCTTTAAGAGTAAGTGAAAAGTAGCTACCTGGCAATGAATACCACTACTATGTAGGCTACTGAGGTAGTGGAAATGGTCAAACATACAGATGATGGCCTAGGTGGTGGAAGAGGAGGTGGAAAGGAGGCCGAGTTAGTAGTCTCTCATCTTGAACTCCCTGCTTTTTCTTTGTCCATTGACACAACTATCCCTAGCTTCTTCTCAAACACCTTCTGTGACTTGGGCCTAGATGATTGGTCAGGAAAGGGCAACCGCTTGTTTCCTCATATATATTTTGTTGATTAATTTCTCGATTATTTTGATGGTAAGTCGTTAAGCATGAAGGTGACTGGGCCATTGATATTCTTGAAAAGAATCTCAATGCCATGATATTTGTACATCTATGGTTCACATTTCATGCACAGGTTGCACCATCTGAGAATGTAATTAACAAGGGGCTTGTTGAGTTTCTATTTCTCTACAAGAGATCGCCTAAAATCTTCCTCTGCTAAGCTCTAGCAAACATCTTGATAAAGAGGTGCTCCAACTCAGCAAAAGTCTTCATCAAAAGCATTAGGCAGTTCGGCATACCAATCAAATGCAACACTTGACAGACAGCTAACAAAAAGGTGGAAGAGGAGTGTGTTTCTTCCACCAGTGTTGCAATAGTCAGCTCTAAAGTGTGCAATGTGTTATTGTGGGTTCTCACAGCCATCAAAGATCTTGAAGGATTGTGACACAAAACCCTAATTAAAATAAAACTAAATAAAAACCTAAACGTAAAAAATAAACCTAAAAATAAATAAAAAATAAAACCTAAACCCAAAACTAAAAAAAACTAAACCTTAAATAAAAAAGATAAAATAAACATAAAATAAAATAAACTAAACTAAAATAAATAAAACATAAACCTAATCTTAAATAAACTAAACCTAAATCCTAAACTAAATAAAATAAAATAAACTAAAATAAACCTTTACCTAAACTAAAAAAGACCTTAAAAAAACCTAACAAGCCTAAAAATTAAACCTAAAAAAATAAAATAAAAACCTAAACATAATACCAAAAATAAAAAATAAAACCTAAACCTAAAAAATAAAATAAAAATAAAACTAAACTAAAAAATAAACATAAACCAAAACCTAATCCTAAAAATAAACTAAAATAAAAAAAACCTTTAATTAAAATAAATAAAACTAAAATAAATAAACTAAACAAAATAAAAAAAAATAAACCTAAATAAAAATAAAATAATAAAATAAACTAAAATAAATAATAAATAAACTTAATAAACTGAAACTTATTGGATTACTTATTTTTTTAAAAAAAAATCCTAAACCATAAATACTAAACCCTAAACCATAAAACTAATCTTAAACCCTAAAACCTAAACCTACATACCTAAACCCTAAACCCTAAACCATAACCCTAATCGTAAATCGTAAACCCTTAACCCTAAACCCTAAACCCGAAAACCTTAAACCTAAACCCTAAAAACCTTAAATCCTAAAGGCCAAAGCCATAATCCTAAACCCTTAACCCAAAACTAACCCTAAACCTAGAGCTAGCCCTAAACCATAAACCCTAAAAATCCAAAATACTAAATCCTAAACACTAAACTAGAAAACCCTAAACCCTAAACCCAAACCCTAAACCCTAAACCCTAAAACCATAAATACTAAAAGCCTAAACCCTAAACACTAAACCCTAAACCCTAAACCTAAAACCTAAAACCTAAAACCTAAACCACTAAAAACCTAAAATAAATAAAAAATCTAAACCTAAATAAAATAAAATAATAAAATAAAATAAAAACCTAAACTTAAACCTAAAAATAAAATAAAATAAACTAATAAAAATAAACTAAAATAAAATAAATGAAAACCTAAACTAAAAAATAAAATAAATCTAAAAATAAAAAACTAAATAAAATAAAAACTAAATGCAAAATAAAAATAAAATAAACTTAAAATAAAATAAAAACTAAATAAAAACCTAAACCTAAAAAATAAACCTGAAAATAAAACCTAAAAATAAATAAAAGATAAAATCTAAGCCCTGAACTAAAAAAAAAACTTAAACCTAAAATTAAAATAGAGTAAACCTAAACCTAAACTAAGATAAACTAAACTAAAATAAATAAAACCTAAACCTCAAATAAACTAAACCTAAACCTAAACCTAAACTAAATAAAATAAAATAAGCTAAAAATAAACGTAAACTAAATAAATAATACCTAAAAATAAACCTAAAAAACCTAAAACCTAAAGATAAAAAATAATACCTAAACCTAAAAAATAAAATAAAAATAAAACTAAACTAAAAAATAAACCTAAATCTAAAAAAATAAATAAATAAACTTAAATTAATAAATTTAAAAAAAAAACCTAAATATAAATAAAAAATAAAATAGACTAAAATATATAAAAAAAAAGTAAACTAAATAAACTAAATAAACCTAAAACTACTAGTTTACTTAATTTTAAAATAAATAAATAATAAAACAAATAAAAAATCCTAAACCCTAAACCATAATCCTACAATCCTAAACCATAAACAGTAAACTCTAAAACCCTAAACCTTAAATGATAAACCTTAAAATCTAAACCCTAAATTCTATAATCCTAAACCCTAAACCCTAAACCTTAAAAACCTAAAAACATAAATCTAATCTAAATAAAATCTAAAAATAAAACAAATAAATGAAAATAAATAAAAAAACCCTTTCCCTAAATCTAAACCCTAATATTAATCCTAAACATTAAACCCTGAACCCTAAACCTACAACCGTAATCCCAAAATCCTAAACCTTAAAACCCTAAACCCTAAACCCTAAACCCTAAACCTAAACCATAAAACTTACAACCCTAAACCCTAAACCCTAAATCCTAAAAACCTAAAAGAGTTAAACCTAAATGAAACTAAACCTAAAAATAAAATAAATAATTAAACCTAAATGTAAGTAAAATAAATTAAATAAAACAAAATAAAAACCTAAACTAAAATCTAAACCTAAACCTAAACCTAACCTTATACCTAAACATAAAAATGAAATAAAATAATAAATAATAAATAAAAATAAATTAACTAAAAACCTAAACTAAACTAAAAAAATCTAAAAATAAAAAAACCTAAATAAAATAAAAACTAAACGTAAAATAAAAATAAAATAAACTTAAAAAATAATAAAATAAAAACTAAATAAAACCAAACCTTAAAATTGACCTAAAAATAAATAATAAATAAAACCTAAACCCTAAGCTAAAAAAAACCTAAACCTAAAATAAACAAAATAAAATAAACCTAAACCTAAACTAAAATAAATAAAACCTAAACCTAAAGCTAAAATAAATTAAACCTAAACCCTAAATAAAATAAAATAAAATAAATTAAAAATAAACCTAAACCTTAACTAAAAAAATAAAAAATAAAAAAAAACCTAAAATAGAAGCCTTAACCTAAAAACATAAAATAAAAACCTAAACCAACCTAAAAGTCAAATAAAAATAAACTAAACTAAAAAAAATAAACATAAAGCTAAACCTAAAAAATAAACTAAAATAGAATAACTAAACTAAAATAAATAAACCTAAAATAAATAAACTAAACTAAATAAAAATAAAAAATAAACTAAAATAAAAATAAAAAATAAAATAAACTAAAATAAATATTAAATGAACTAAATAAACCTAAACCTACCAGTTTACTTAATTTCAAAAAAAACCCTAAATCCTAAACCCTAAATCTTAAACACTAAACCCCAAACCCTAAACCCTAAAACTAACCCTATAACCTAAACCTAAACCTAAACCTAAACCTAAAATACTAAACCCTAAACCTAACTTAACCTAAACTATAAACTAAAACCTTAAACCCTAAAACTAAACTATAAACCCTAAGTTCTAAACCTATACCTAAACTAGATCTAAAACCTAAACCTAAATCCTAAACCCAACTATAAACCTAAAACCCTAAACTCAAACTTAAACCCTAAAGCCTAAACACTAAATACTAAACTAAACTTAAACTAAACTTAAACCTAAACCCTAAACCCTAACCTTGAACTAAATTCTAAACCCTAAAGAATTCTAAACCTAAACCTTAAACCCTAAACCTTAAACTAAACCCTAAACCTAAACCATAAACCATTAAACCCTAAACCCTAAAACCCTAAGCCCAAACCCTAACTAAAAACCCTAAACCCAAAAAGAATAAACCCTAAAACCCAAAACACTAAACCCTAACCCTAAACCCCAAACACTAAATCTAAACCTAAAGTAACTAAATAAATTAAATAAAAACCTAAACCTTAAACATAATAAACCTAAACCCTAAGAATGGGCGTAACCTGATGGTGAACATCACCTTCAACCGCTCACCCAGATATTGGAGGCGGAAGAGATGGTGGTTATCATAGAGGTGGTTGGGGAACTGGAGGTGCTGGTGGTGGTCGGAGTAGTGGTTGTTATGGAGGTAGGAGGAGGGACAGAGGTTACAACCGCAGTGGTGCTGGAGGGAGAGATCGGGGATATGATGGTGGATCCCACTACTTGAGAAGCTGGGGTGGTTCTGATAGGAACTAGAGAAATTGAAGAATGGTTGATTCGATCTGTTGCTTATGGAACTATGTCTTTACAGTAGAGATGCTTCTACTTATCTAGGATTTTTTATTTGCTTTATGGGTGCTCATTTTTTATCTATGTTGTTGCTTATGTCTTAGAGAAGTTGGTATGCTACTTGGTTGATGAAATTGAAAAGAAGAAATGTTGAATCTAAATTTGTTCTCTGTTAAAATAGAAAGCATTAAACCCTAAGCTTAAAACCTAAACCCTAAACCCTAAATCCTAAACCCTAAACCCTAAACCCAAAATCCCTAAACCCTATACACTAAATCCTAAACCCTAAACCTTAAACCCTAAATGTTAAACCCTAAATCCTAAACTGTAAACCCTAAACCCTAAACTCTAAACCCTAAACCCAAAACCCTAAACTCTAAAACCCCAAACCCTAAACCCTAAACTAACCCTAAACCATAAACCCTAAACCCTAAACCCTAAACCTTAAACCCTAAAACCATAAACTCTAAATTCTAAAACCTACAACCTTAAACCCTAAATTCTAAACCCTAAACCCTAAAACCTAAACTAACCCTAAACCCTAAACCATAAACCTTGAATAAAGATGTCATTAGTAGTAGATCTAAAGAATGACCTAATCTTAACATAGTTATGGTAGATAAATAAAATGCCTCCAAGAGACTTTCCCTTGACTATTAGAGATTTAAATACACTAAACCCTAACCCTAAATCATATTATAATACCATATATTATAATATATTGTAGCATCATATATTTGAGCATGTAGTGATGTGTTTTTGGATGTAATAAGATGTTTTGAAATGTTTTAGTATATTATGGTATTGTGCTTTATATTCTATATTAATATAAATCATAAAAATATTGATTTAGTAAATTAGATGATGAAATTTGTTACATTTGAAGTGGGAATTAGGTTGTAGTACCAAAGGTGTGCTACGCCACTTGTAGTTTAAAAAAGTAAGATTTTATGTTCAAAATAAATATTATATGTTGTAGCAAACTATAACATCATATATCATAATATACTGCTCTACGGATTTTAAATTGTCTTAGTATTTTGCAATCATGCAGTCAAGCCTACACTAGCATTACTTATAAAAATGTTGATTTAGACTTTAAAATGGTGGAATTTGGCCAAATTCATAATAGGTAGAGCATAGCATCGTAATATATTATTTTAATTTAAAATATGTAAGTGACAACTAAAATATATAGGTTTTTTTATTTTTTAGATTAATATTATGATTTTTTATCTTAAGCAAATCCTTCTGATGTTATATGTAATATAATATAATATAATATGTTATAGTGTATTATAATATAGAATGCCATAATATAGTGTAGCATCATGCATTATAGCATACTATTGTGTATTACTACTTTTTGTTTAGCATATTTTAGTTTTTTATAGTATGATGTAGTAGAGTTTGTATTGGCATAATTCATAAAAATACTGATTTATAGGCTGAGGTGATGGGAATTGGCCAAATTTAAGTTAAGCTTTAGGGAACATCATTGGGAGTGCTATCGTGTGTCATTTAATCAAAGAATGGAATTTTGCATCCAAAAAAAATGTTCATTTTTCAACCAAATTTTATAATTTATTTTTATTAATGTAATTCATTTTAAGGTGTAATGTAAGTTAATATATTTTATGAAAGCATATTAAAATATAATGTTCATAATAATATAACTTCACATATCTATGAATGTGGTGGTGTGTTACTGAATATTATTGTACATTTAAGTATGTTTTACTTTTGTTGTAATACATTAGGTCAAAACTCACAAAAATGTTAATTTGAAGGTTGAGATGGAAGAATTTGGCCAAATTCATGGCACACACCAAGATGCAACACCAAAATTATGCTATTTTGTACCATTTCTAATAGAAAATTAACAATTTTATATCCAAAATGAACATTATTCATTTTTGATAAAATTTTGTTATTTGTTCCTTTTAAGTGATTCCAATGAGGTGTATTGTTAGACAACATATTATATTATAGAAAATTATAATATAACATCATTTATTATAATATTATATAGTGTGTTAATTCACACTATAATATGTTTAGCATTATATTGTATAGTTAGTTTGAGCTTGCACCATCACAAATCATAAAATGTTGATTACAATGTTAATATGATGTAATTTGAATGAATACATTATTAGGGTTTTGGTTGAAGTATTAAAGTTGTGCATAAGAGAAGAAATAAGATTTGATGAGAATTCCATGTCAAGGACATGGTGGGAGATCCGCTAGGGGATCACACATGCATTGGACCTGACATGTGAGGGATCTATGTCGAGGACATAGAAGAAGAAAATTTGCAGGGAATAAGGTTTGATTTTGATTTGATTATATGATTTATGTAAAGAAGATTTGTTGAAGATAAGAATCTATATTCCACTAGGGATTAAGATCTAATAAACTTTAATTTTTTTGTTTTAATTGATGTGGAGGCATATCGGCTAGAGATTTGGGATCGAGTCTAGTGGGGATCAGGTATATGAACCTTCCATTAGGGAAGCATATTCGTGCTATCCATTGGGATTAGGATTTCAGTTTGATTTCATAGATTTGTTTGGGGATGTATCCACTAGGAATAAGAGTTTGGTTGGATTTCTTTGATTTAGACTCTACTGGGGGAGTTGGTTTAATTTGGCTCCATTGGGAAGGTTGGTTTTGAATTTAATTTGTTTGCTTGACTTGTTTATATATCATTTGGGGCTCCATTAGGGAGAAGGGTGTGATTTAACTCCACTTGGAAAAATCATATTGGGTTTAATTTAATCTGAGTTAATGTATGGACCCTATTGGTGTACGATAGAGCCACTAAAAGGGGCTATATCAACCTTGATTTACCTCAAGTTTACAAATCTAAAGGAATAGTCTACCAACTATGGGGTAGAGATCGATAACCTAAGGGGTTTCTTTTAGGTGTGTAGTGGTTGTGCTAGGAAGAAGGCATAGTAGACTTACATCTTCCAAAGTGAGGAACATCCATTAGGATAACCTGTAAGATGCATAATAAATCGAACTTGACCTAGGGTGATTACTTAGTGAATGATGCTAGCAACTTATATCAACTCAAAAGTAGTTAGGATTAATTTTATCTTAATTTCATGTGATTTTATATCAATTTTTGGTTTAGTTTGATTTTGAATTGAGGGCATATCCACTAGGGATGTGAGCTCAGTCAAATTTGATAAATTTAATTTATGGACCTTGTTGATGTGTGATGGAACAACTAAGAAGGAACTATATCATACTTATCCTATCTTAGATTTACAAATATAAAGGGATAATCTATTGGTTGTGGGGTAGAGCTAGCCAACCTAAGGGATTGCCTTTTGGTGTGCAACAGTAGTGCTAGGAAGAATGCATAGTAGACTTACATCTTCTAAAGTAGGGAAATAATCACTAGGGTGACCTGTTGGTAGCATAACAAATTGAACCCAACTTAGGGGCAACTATTGAGTGAATGTCACTAGGGAATTATATCAACTCAAGAGTAGTCAAGCAATTCTTATAGGGAGTTTTTCTGACACTGCCCTAAAGATAGGATACCTGCTTGAAAAAAGGTACCGCTAGGGGTGTCCTAATCCACAGGTTAATATACATTTTGTTTATTTGTTTGCATGGACCCTGTTGGTATGCAAGGGATCACACCGAGAAGGGGTTATGTTGGCCTTGACCTATCTCAAATTTACTGGATGAAGGCAGAATCTACACATCCATAGGATGGATTCTCCAACAATATGGGTGGTTACTAGGAAAGAGGAATTGTACAATCTGATAGTAACCCAGATTGTGTCTAAATGGGTCACAAAAGACATGATCCAAATATAGTGTCCATAGGGGAGGTGTTGCTAGTGGCATTATCCTGAGCCCTAGAAAAGAATTCTATAGGTGTACAGTGGCCAACTCAAGGATAAAGCATAGTAGACTTACATCTATCATGAGTGGTGTATCCTAAGGTGTAAGAACCAACCAACCTAAGGTGTATCCGTTAGCATGAGTGGTGTATCCATTAGCATAGTGAGAACCAACCAACCTAAGCCATCCATTAGTGTGCAACGATCAATTTGGAAACAAAGTGTGTAAGCTTATAACTTTCCAAGTGAAACTGATCATCGGGATAGTTTATCATCTGTGGGATAGATGTTATCTGACCTAGAGCGACTACTAAGCAGGGATCCTCAAGGAAGGATAGGACCTAGACTTGAAGTAGTCTGGAGAGAAGGAGCCATTAGGGGACTTATCCTGAACCTCAAATATACTTGACCAAGTTACTGCACAATGGCTAATCCAAGAAGAAAGCATAGCAGACTTACATCCTCTTAAACGAAGCCAACATATGGTAGCTTACTGGCCAAATTATAAGGCTTACCAAACATGCTCGTCGGTGTGTAGTAGTCAAGTAAGGACGGAAAGCGTAGCATACTTACATCTTCCAAAGCAAGAAGACCACTGAGGTGACACACTAGGGTCATGTCATGAGAAAGTACTAGTTGAGTGCCACGAGGTTCCTAATTTGTTTGTGTGTATCCAAAGATAAAAGATATGTTCTTATTTTATATGTTTGTGTGTAGTTTTTTCTTGTGTCATCTTGATGAATTATAGGATGCTGCTCGAGTTCCTTACACCTACCATAAACACTTCATGGTGGGTTTGCAAATAAGAATACTTTCAACATGGAAGAGAATGAATTCAAAATGGAATTTTCATTGATGATAATTATAATGAAACATGATTTAAAATATTTCTTTAAGTAGAACCCGTTGATTAGAAGAATTGGGCACTCTCCCTTTTGATTAATAAGTTGATAAGATCCTCTTGGTAGCCTTCTATAGAAAGGGCCTACCAAGGGTTAAAGCTTGCCTCCCATCTTGCAATGGACAATAATCGGTCTCCTTAGAACTAAAATAAGCTCTTTTACTTGAAAAGCTCTAGGATGAACCAACTTGTTGAGAGCTTGAATCATTTTAGCTTTGTATAACTCAAGGTTTTGGCATGCCTGTAGGTGTCTCTCCTCCAAACCTTTGAGCACTTTTAACTACAACTTAGCCTTCTGCTATTATGTGAACATGCTACTCACAGTTATCTGTAGTGATGGGAGTTGGACTTCTAATGGTAGAATGGCTTTGGACCCATACACTAAGGAGAAAGGAGTAATCTAAGTTGAAGTTTTATATGTGGTGCAGTAGGCCCATAAGGCTTCAACTAACTGCTCATGCTATTGTCACTTGTTATTATCGAGTGCCTTCTTTAGTATTTGGATGAGAGTTTTGTTGAAGGCTTATGCTAAGTTGTTTTTCCTCTGGTAGTTGATGGTAGAATATCTCTAATTTATGTTATGTCTCTAGGAAAAGTTATTGATCTCGATGCTCTTGAATGCAGTATCATTATCAGATATAATTCATCAAGGCACTCCAAACTTATATATGATAGGTTCCTAAAAAAATGGAGCAAATGCTGAGCTGTGACCTATCTGAGCATAATCGCCTTCGCCCATTTAGAAAAGTAGTCAATAGTAGCTAAGATGAACTGATGACTCTTAGAAGAAGAAGGATTAATCAAACCAACTATGTCAGTACCCCCAACACTCGGATAGACGTGAGGATAATGTAGGAAATAGAATATTGGGTGGTTGGTGTAGGACCACACTGTGTATTTGACATTGGTGGCATCGCCTAGCCATATCCATGCAATCTTTGATCATCAATGGCCAGTAGTATTCTAGTTTCTAGATCTTAGCTTTCATCTTCGAACCAGATTGGTTATCTCCACATAATCTTGAGTGTACCTCAGTCAAGATCTTACAGGCTTCATTTTTGTCTAAATAATGTAACCATATTTGATCGAAAGACATCCGGTACAAGACACCATCCACAAGAGCATAGGAAAGTGCTCTCTACTTCATCTGATGTGCTTGGGACTTATTTTAAGGAAGTTTGGCTTTACTTAGGTAATCCATTAATGGTTGCCTCCATTCTAACTTCTCATCCTTCTTAGAAATGGCAACCTCCCCTTCAAGAGAGAACTTTTTGATGAGTTCAATACCAATGAGGGATAAGAATTATCTATTTTGGACCTTTATTGATATGGACTCATCCTCCGAACATGCCAACTCCTTGGAAGGCTTGGCTAAAGCATATGCTATGACATTCTCTCCTTGAGGAATCTTATAAATGGTAACCTCTAGATTTGGGTCAACAACTCCATGGTGTACTTGTGGTAGTGATGGAACTTGGGGTTTATAACTTTATTAGACCCTGTGATTTGGTTGATAACTAGCTGAGAATCCTCGAGGATGTTGATGTTTTGGATGCTAAGAGTCATGTTAAACTCCAGACCGACAATCAGAGCCTTATATTTGGCTTCATTATTGGTGCAAGGATTGGACAGATGATATGAGAATTTCATCACATCTTGGTCTGGAGTTAAGAGAACTACTCCTACCCCTGTCTTTCCTAGATTAGTAGATTATGGTTCTTCTCCTCTTTGAGAGGAAGTCGCACCATCAAAGTACATCTCCCAGTGGTGAATGCTAGTATCCTCTAAGTTCATGATTTATTTATCAAGGAGATCATCACTAAGCAGAGAGATAACAAGAAGTTGATGTACTGCTAAGAAATTCGCTAGCACTTATCCTTTCATCGTACGAAGAGGTACAAAGGTAATGTCAAACTATGAGAGGATCATGGACCATCATGCCAACAATCCAGAAAGCATCAGCCGTGTCATGAGACACTGTAGTCGATTGATCCTAAAGATTAAGTTCACCTAATAAGTAATCATGTATTGCTATAGCTTTTGGGATGCAAAGATTAAAGCAAGGCAATGCTTCTCAATGGTCGATAATTAACCTCAGGATTAGATGATGGCTAGTAGAGTGTGTTTTCCTTCCCTTCGTTATTGTCTTGGGCCAACAAAGAACCAAGGGAGTCATCTAATCCATCAGTATAAAGTATGAGTGGCTTTCCCAGGATAGGGGCTGCTAGAACAAGTGGCATTATCAGGTAATGCTTGATGTCTTCGAAGTCATGCTCACATTTATCATCCCACTTGAACTTAGCATCCTTTTTAACAAGTGTTGAGAATGGTTAACATCTTTTTGATATGTTGGATATAAAGCATCTTAGATATGCCAACCACCCTTGGAATGATCTGAGCTGAGTTAAACTTTTAGTGGCTGGCATTTCTAATATAACCTTGATCTTCTCCACATTGATTTTGATTCCTTATTGTCGGACAAAAAACCCAAGGAATTTCCCTGAAGCTACTCTAAATGCACACTTTAGGGGTTTCATTTTGAGGTTAAATTATTGTTAACCTCACTTTTGGCATGAGCTCTCTACTTCCTAATCTTAGATCTACGACTCTTGTAGACACTGAGAGCTTCTTATTCTTAAGGTGAACACTTAACCTAAGCCTAGAGACTTAGAAGGATTAACCATGGAAATAGGTTATGCTTTAGGGACTTAGGAAAACATGCCAATCCTATGGCCTAAACCCAACCCATGCTATCCTTCTTAAATCAAACCTCAAATTCAAATATCAATTCAAACTTGAAATCATAAATCAAATTCCAGGCTAAATGATTGAAGACCTTGATCAAACCCTTCCTAAGCCCTTTGATTTCATCTTATGGACTTAGCCTTAACCAAATTCAATTTATTTTTCAAATATTAATTTAATCTCAAATTAAATATTAAATCATAAATCAATTCTAAATCAAACAAATCAGCCTCAAATTAAATCTAAGATCAAATTTCCCTCTTATGTCTTATGAACCACTCTCATAAGATTAGTCAAATATCAATCTAAATTATCCTAAACTCAATTTATTTCTTTATAAATAAATTGTTCCATCATTTATATTAACAAATATAAATGAAATCTGCCCTTCAATGACCAAAATCAAATCAAACTAAATAGGTTTCCTTTCTTAGCCCTTTTGACCTATATCCATAAGCTTGGTCAAATTTGCTTCAAAATTAATCCAAACTCAAGTGATTTTCTCATGAACCATTTATATTTTCATTTATATTCCCAAATATAAATGGAATATTAATCAAAATAGCCAAAAGCAAACCCAAATCAAATTAAGTTTCCAATTTAGCTTTTTTTTAGCCAATTTCTTGAACTTGGCTAAATGATACCCAAATCAATTCAAAACCCATGGATATCTTCATGATCCAATCATTCCTTCAATCATTGTTCCAAATATAAACTTAAACTACAATTATGAAATCAAATCCAAGTCAACTCAAGTTAAGCCCATGCTGACCCCTTTCGACTTGAAATTGTCATATGAACCAAAATTCATTTGACTCCAAACCAATTGCAATTAAATTTATATTTCAATCCTTGGTTCATATGTGAGTTCAACTAAACTTAAATCAAGCCATGATCAAGCCAATTGACCCATTTAGGTCCACTTGACCCAAAGTGGCCTAAAGATACTTTTGAGCTTAATTCTAATCCAACCCAAATTAGATTGAACTAAGTTCATCCAAATCACATATCATGATCAACAATCATCCTAGGTTAATCAATTATCTTTAATTGGGTCAAACCAAGTCTACCTAGCCCATTGACCAAGTCAGCCTTTAGCCCAAATGAAACCTAAACTAGACAAAATACACTATATGCAAAATTGATTGAAACCTTTGATTCAAACCAATACATAATCAATGATTGAACATGAACAAACCCTCAATTGATCCAAACTAAGTCTAATTAGCCATTTGACCCAAGTTGGCCCAAATTGGCCTAAAAGTCAAAATAGGTCAAATCACAATCCAACCCAAATTGATTGCAACTAATGGTTCAAGTTCATCCCAAATTGATTATGGAACTTGACCAAAGCCATTATCGAGCCTAATTTGACCAATTGGTCAACCTAAAATTGACCTAAAGGGTAAAACTAGCCAAAATCCAAATTGATTCAAACCAAAGCCTACAATCATTTTCAATTAACCAATTGAACTTGAACCAACACCAAACCCAAGCCAATTTGGCCAATTTGGTCAAATTAGTCAAGTTGACCCATTTCACCTATGCGAATCCAAAAGAGCCAAAATCAAATCCAAAGAAATTGAACCAAACCAATATCACCAATACACTCCAAATAGTCATGTGAACTTGACCCAATTTGACCAATTGGTCAACTTTACCCAACCTAACCTAATTTGACCTAAATAGGTCAAAACAAGCCAAATTAAACCAAATAAACTCTAAACCACTTGAAATTTGGGCTAACCCACTTTTGACCCATTTCAAATTTGCCCAAATCAAACCCATAGCCAAATGAATACTTTGCCCTTAGGTCTAGGGCATCCCATGAGATGACACTTGCACTTTTGGTCATTTCCTCCCCTTGGCCACTTGACACCTATTCATAGGTCCACTTATGCTCTAAGGACTATGGCTAACCTGACTCAAGGGTTATTGGCTTAGCCATCACTCATGGGGAGGTGAAATAACCTCCCCATTCCTATTAGAGAATTTTAAACCTCCAAGGACACCCACTACTCCCATGGAAGCCACTCTCACACCTTCCTCTACTCATGAGAGGCCAAGTGGAAGGATTCTTTGCCCAAGCTGAGCTCCCCATGGTGACCATTTGATCAAAAAGCCAAAATAATCATCACCATCTAAGTCAAGGAAGGAGGGGCTATTCCTCCCCTCATTCTCACTCAAACACACACACCCACTCTAGATTCAACCCTAGTAGCCAAGAAGAGAGATCCTAGAGCTTACCCTTGCATTCCTCGAGCTCCCCAAATTCCTCATTCTCAGTTTTATGTAAAACTAAAATAAGGGAAAAAACTAGCGATTGTTATCTCCATATTTCACAATCAATGTGTAATTAGCTTTGCACACACCATCCATGCACCTAGACAAGCCAAAATGAATCATTTCCCAAGCTTCCTAACAACTAGAGGGTGGAGTTTGATCAAGGCCAATTGCATATGTGTCATGGGTTGGTCTTTCGAGAAAACCACACCAAATCAAAGCTCGTGTGGCTCAACAAGGCTTCATTTCTACCAAAAGAAGCTTCCTCAATTGTTGGAACCATCGGTCATAAGCTCCGATGTGGTATGCCATTAAAACTGATCCTTAGCTTAAAATAGGTTGGTCCTTTGTGAAGGAAACTTGCATCTCATGCAATCTCCACCATTGGATGTGTTTTTATGCATCCCCAAAGCTGTGGGATCAATTTGATCTCCATCCGAGCTCGGACCAAGCGATGATTGATGGATGGTATCCATCTCTCTCTTCTCGGGAGGAGACAGTTTAAAGACCATCCATTCCACATGATCAGAACAGATGGTCCTGATTTAATCACAAGTAGAACCCCACTTTTCTTCTTTTGAAATTGCATTTTTAATCATGGTCATCCGATCTTAGATCAGATGGCCCACACGAAAGCACATTCTACCACTGTCCATGTTAGCATTGGATGTGACAACTTAAATAAACAATATCATCATGCTACGTAGAAAGTGCACCATCAACGCACAGTATCAGCATCTACATGGTGTCGATGGGATCAGGGGGTTAATTTGGTTAATTAATCCTTTATTAGTACTAAAACTTCTATAATTCATAAATACTTATAAAAAACCAAAAAAATACAAATGAGGGCTCATTTTAAAGGTATTTTAGAGGAGAATCTATTAAAATTATTATTAATTAATTTTGAACAGTAAGTGTTTGCTTAATTAAGGCTTAATTGAAAATTTAATCAACTTAATTACTCTCTAATTAATTATCCAATTAATTTCAAACTTTCTAGAGATGTTTAGGGGGATGACCTATACCATCCCTATTTTCTTGGGATTTGTTGGATAATTAATTGGAATGATTGGATTAAATTACTCTATCAAATTAATGATACTTAAGCAAATTAATAGTAAATTAATCAATCAATTAAGCTTATTAACCTCTATGAATGGTGATGAAGTTTAGGGAAATGGATTGGGATCCCCTCTTCCAATATTTTCCTTAAGTCTTCTCCATTCCCTCTTAAATAATTAATTAAAAAACATTAATTAATTAATTAACAAAATCAATCAAAATCAAATCATACCGAACTTTCATTAACTAGTTGAAAGATTTAGGGATTGAGACTTAGGTTCCCTTCTTTGTCTCATTCCCTAAGTCCATTTCATATTATTGATTAAGGATAATTAGTATTTAATTAGATAATTAATGAACTTAATTAAATTGACTAAATATACTTATCTAATTAACTCTTGGGTAGCTCTTTAGGTGTTCAATAACCTAAAGAGAGAGCTAATAAAATTATGGTTAGTTCACATGTGTGATAAAACCATAAGAGTAATTAAGTGAGCTTCTTAAGCTTAATTAATTAATAATTATGAGCTAATTGCATTAGACCCCTTTCATTTCATAGGAGTATTGCCCTTTCCATGTGGTTGCATATTATATTAGCTCATAATTGTTTAATTTATTACCTTAAGGTGACATACGTATGGGTTAACTAATTGATTTAATTTATTCTTAACTTAATAAATCCAAAAAATCAACTTAATTGCTTTTTATTGAATCAAATTAACTCACACATATGGGAATCTAGTAAACCTCTTTCACATTTCATAAATCAAATCAAATATGAAATTAAAAATGGCTTTAACAAACTATGGTTTATTTAAATAAGCTTATTTAATGTGATTGTCCTTAGGAATTAGTTGGATTGAATGAAATTATAGGATTTTGCTTCTTTATTTCTTTCCAATTAGATAAAAAAATGTTGTATGCCACTTATAGTGATGCATTCATTCTTTTCAAAAATTAATTAAGAAATGATTTCCTTTATGCCAATTTGCATGTGTTGACTTAATTAAGAATATATGTGGCTATTATCACTACTAAATCTCGAACATATTTTCAAAAGCTTCTTAATGAATTAGAATATGTGTTGTGACTTCAATTATATATATATATATATATATATATATATAGGAAGTGCATGTGAATATAAACTTAGTGTATGAAGTGAAGTTTCTTTCTTATATTCATATGTTGATTTTCATAAGTAAGAATGTTAGCTGGTATATTAGTCTGGACATCCCGGGGATGCACGGCTTTAAGTAGCCATAAGGATGTTCCTACTTCACTCCCTTGGTGTAGAACAATGATGACGTACCTACTTGATTTCATTCTTATGAATTTTTGATATTAGAATTTAGATGGAGCTTTAACTCATTTACCCAAACTAATCAATTAAATTGAATCCAACTTTTGTATAATTTTTATTTTTAAAGTTTCTTACAACATTCACATATATAAAGATAGTGGGTATATTAGTCTAGACAGCCCAAGGATGCACGACTTTAAGTATCTTTAAGGGGGTTCCTACCTCACTCCCTTGATACGAAATAATGGCATCGTACCTACTTAAAATTCTTATATATATATATATATATATATATATATATATATATATATATATATATATATATATATATGTATGTATGTATATATGTATGTCTGATATAGTTAGTGGATGAAACCATAATTTAATCAATTCAATTCTGCTTTTTCATGATTCTCATTCTTATAGTTGCTTATACATCCATATGTATCTGAGGATAGCAGGTATATTTTCTGGACATCCCAGAGATGCACAGATTTAAGTAGCCCTAAGGAGGCTCCTACCTCAATCCCTCAGTGTAGAACAATGGTGACGTACTTGCTTAAAACTCTTATACAATTCTATGTACATTTGGCTAATGAATGAAAATCTCCTTTCTCATTAAAAAAAACATGCATTCATACTTTGTTCAAGTGTTTGAATTGATTTATCATGTACCTTAAAGCTCTTTTCTCATGCTTTTGCATAGGAATTTAGATATAGCTTTAAATTAATATGACAAAATAATTCAACCAAAGGAAACATCAATTCCAAATACATTTCTTTGCATTCATCATTCAAGTATACTAAAATATAAATTGTATGTATAGGTATGTTTAGGACTTAATCATATGCATGTTATATATGATGGAAAGAAATAATCAAACATGTGTTACGTGATAGTAAGTTATTCCAATTAATCTTAACATGCCTTTCTTATTGAATGAGTTTATTTAAAGTGAACATAAACTTATGATTAATTAAAATATGTAATATGTCATTCTCTAAAAAGAATCATTTAACTAATTGGCTTTAGAAATGACTAAAGGAAGGGATAAAAGAGAGTGACCCCCTCTTTCCTTCTCTGTATAACACTTAGTTGTTAACTGTAAATCAAATGAAATTAAAGAAAACATTAAGTAAAACTTGCAAATTAATTAAACCACTTAAAGTGTGACCACCCTTCATGATTAAATCTCTTCATACTTAGGAAACTATAGCCTTAAAGCTTAGTTAGGACATATCACACAAGCCTTAATATACACACATTAGATTAAGTCACCACTTCTAGTCTTATGTTTGGGCGGTGCATGGTTTGATGTATGTTTGATTTTATGATGTAGTGTTTTAGACTGAATGTTAGAGTGTATGTTTCATAGACTGGATGTTAGGCCGTTATAAGCCTAATTATGACTTTTGTAGAGGATTATGCTTAAGGGGCTGCTCAAAAAATAAATATAAATGCTCCCTTTTGCAGGTTGCTAAAGCCCCTAAGCATAATCCAGTTAGGATAGGTAGGCTTGGTTACCCATGTGCAGGGTGCTAAGTCTAAATTTTAAATATAATTTCTTTAGTGAAATGTATGTTTAGCTAACCTTTATTTTTCATGTGTAGTTAGATTTACTCTTTCCATTTAAATGTAATTTTCAATTAGGAATAAGGATTAGTGGTTTGGGGGGGGGGGATATAGATGAGCGTGGATAGAGTGCTTTGTCATGGGAGGCCATGTGATTCTTTTGAAGTGAAGCAAATTAAATCAAATGGAGATATGAAGAAATGAAGGAGACATGAAGAATGAAGATGAAGACCCCCTTAACATGTATTCATCCTTAATGGTAATTATTCTTTTGTAATCCTAGTTGTATAAGGGTCGAGCTTGGCTACCTATTTTTCTTTTCGGGTTGTACAACGATACCTGATCGCACTAACCTCTTATAGTTTCTTTCTGTATTGATGCTTTAATGTGTGGCCTGGATACAATTAGGCTCTCAGAAAAAAATTAATTTTTCTATCCCAACTACAACTCATTACTAAAATTTTCTATAACTCATAACTTCATCGTAAAGCCTAGGTATTAAATCAATAATTAAAAGATTTAGCAACCCCTTAGCTGAATGTTGTATGTTTCACATCATGCATGCATATTCTTTCTCTCATGAAAATAGAAGATTTCCATCCTTGCACGATAAGGGAATGCTTGACTTGTGAGGTCATCCCTTGTGGTGGAAAACACCCCTTCTTGTTGATTTGGCCCATAACTCATTTTCATCATACATTTAGACATATGAAAATCTCAAAGCCTTTGTCAAAATGAAATGTTAAATACAAATAAAAATTGAAAAGATTTGTATTAGACTAAGTCATTACTCATACCACTCATGCTCTAGTCTCCTTAGGGAGTAGGTTTAAGGACTTTAGCCTCTTTCTAAATTATAACAACCAAACTATCTTGCAAAAACATAAGACTTACCTATATGATTTTAAAGCATAGGAGGAGTTGGCTGGCTACCACTCCAGGTGAATATAAGTCCAACAGTCGAGTGGTTTATCCTCTCTTGTGGAGGTAAACTATATAACCATTTTCGATTAGATTTAGGTCATGCTTTGATTCTTACTAAAGCTCCCTAGATTTAGGATCTGAGATAGCTATTTTCTTCAAGCTATAAGCATAAATCCTCACCTCTTAAGCATTTCCACAATATTGTATTGTGAGATTATACATTCTAGCCGTCTAATAAATTTCAACTCGAATACATAATTCTCTTCAATTTCAAACATATAAAGCATAACCACAGGATAAATTGGAATGTTAACTAGGTTTCCTAGTATCATAAGCATCCCCTACTCATCTCCTTTTGGCTTCGATAATAAGTCTCTCTTTTTGATCTATCCCACTTGATTTTCCAAACGTAGCCAACTTATTGATAGTCTTATCTTTGACATCTTTGGAGACAATAATTGCCCACTTTAATTGAGAGTATTCTTAAGAAACTCACCTTCCTTGGAATGTAATTAACTATGGGGGCTTGCCCCTATAGGGAACTTTAGAACTCAGTTTAAATAAACCCTACTTTATTCATCAATGTAAACTAGGGGAAAAATCTGTAGTGTATTCGAAGACCTATCATTCCTTTGGAGTCTTTATTAGGTGATTAGGTCTATTGTAGGGTGATTATTTTTATCTTTTAAGATAGTGCAACATTCCTTGATGTCACACCCGATCACCTCAATAAGTACACCTTCAGATTTGCATGGTATCCCTCATACACATAATCAAAAACAAACAACACAAATTTTTCTGGTGACTTCACTAGGGAGGGTTCCTTTCTCCATCTCGAGTAGACAATTATTATCTTGAAGCTTTGATAATAGATATGCATTTCATATAAGTCCAAGACTATATTTCCTTCTATTGACACTTAGCTTATTTCATTCTTAGGCAAAGCTAGCCACCTTCCTCTAGGTTTTAGGATCTCACTCCTTGTAGGTATTGGAACCCCATGTTGGGTCCCCAATAGGTGAAAGATAAAATTAACTAATAAAAGGAGATGAATAAAATTTAGGACCTCCTTACCACTAGCTTAGTGAGGTAAGGTTCATCTTATATTTAAGAAAATAAATTCTTTTGTAAAATATCACTTTCCAAAAATACTTTTTCAAAATTCACATAATAAAAGATCTTGCACAAATTTCGTAAGAAATTTTCAAGAAGCACAAAACTCATATAATCAAACCTCATCTAACAATCCCTATGATTGTTACAGGGATGTTTTTGTCAAAATTAAAATCAAAATCTTTTTTCAATAGCATCATTTTGAAAATAGTTATCTTCATTTAACATACCCAAACTTGTTGAATGAAGATTCTATTTTCAAATAAAATCATATCATAAAATTGAAACTCCACTTAACATATTTCACATATGTTAGAGTTGGAGTCTCTCTCTTTTTCAAAAGCACACTTTAGAAAATGACCACCTTCATTCAACATACCCAAATTTATTGAATGAAGATTTTATTTTCAAATAAAATCATATAATGAAATTTGAAACTCCACTTAACATATTTCACAAATTCTAGAGTTGGAGTTTTCTCCCTTTTCAAAAGCACACTTTTAAAATGGCCATCTTCATTCAACATACCCAAACTTGTTGAATGAAGATTCTACTTTCAAATAAAATTGTAGCATAAAATTGAAACTTCACTTAACATATCTCTCATATGCTAGAGTTGAAGTTTCCATCTTTTATAAGCTAAAAATCACACACATGAAATCAAGACATTTTGGACTCCATTTGTCATACCCAAATTTGTAAAATGAGAGTCCCATTTCCAAAATTTAGAAAATCAAATTGAACTCTATTTAACATACTCTAATTTGTTAAATATATTTCTGCTCTTTCAAACAAATCATAATCACATTTGATTCATACTTAACATACAAAATTTTTTAAGTAAGAATCCCAGTTTTAAATCATATCACATTTAATTCCTACTTAACATACCAAATTTATTAAGTAAGAATCCCATTTTTCAAAACATATCACATTTGATTCCCACTTAACACACCAAATTTGTTAAGTGAGAGTCTCATTTTCAAAATATAAATCTAATCAGATTTGGCTTCCACTAAATATGCCAAATTTGTTAAGTGAGAATCCCATTTTCAAAATACAAATCACAATCATATTTGGCTCTCATTTAACATACCAAATTTGTTATGTGAGAGTCTCATTTTCAAAAACAAACCGTATCACATTTGATTCCCACTTAACATACCAAATTTGTTATGTGATAATCTCAATTTCAAATCATAAACATAGTTGGTTCTTACTTAACATACCAAATTTCTTAAGTAAGAGCCTTATTTTCAAATCATAAATCCACTTGGTTCCCACCTAACACACCAAATTTGTTAAGTGAGAGTTTCATTTTCAAAATACAAATCATAATCTTATTTGGCTCTCATTTATCATACCAAATTTGTTAAGTGAGAGTCTTATTTTCAAACAAATATCAAACATGTTTGGCCTCTACTTAACATACCAAATTTGTTAAGTAAGAACCCCATTTTCAAATTGCATCAACATATATCACAAACATAATCAATCATCATAAGCAATGATTTTTCATAAGAATTTTTAAACATAAAATTATACCCTTTCCTTAGCATACCTAAATTTGCTAAGTAAAGGTTTTCCAAATCAAACTTTTCAAACAAGATACCACAAATATCTCCAAAGGTCTCTCCAAATATTTGAAACTCGCCAAACCTACTTACACTGGTTGAGTATGGGTACTAAATCAAAATTATATGGTAAAGACTCTCCTCACATATCAAAATCTCTCCAATGATCCCCACTTAACATAACTAAATTTGTTGAGTGTGGGTTCAAATTTCCAAATCAAGTCTAGAATTTATTTTTGAAGGTGAATGCCATGGCAAGAGGGACTGATTCAGTAATTTTTTCAATAAATGTAGAGTTTCAGCTCAATCAATTTTTGTTTAGCTCAGCTCAGTACACATGGCTACTAGCAAGTTTGTGTTCTCCTTCCCATCCAGTCTTCACTTGGCCTTGGATTAGGCCAAGCTCACCTCGCCCATGGTGCATCTGATTCAGTTTGGTTGTGGATTTGAGGTTGTACAAATTACTTGTAAGAGGACAGTCCTCACAATAATCAATAAGGAGAAGTTGGTGGGGCTGATGCCACTCATTCTGACATGCATTCTCGACTGAGCCTCCATTGAAGAGGAAGGAAGTAGTCCCAATAGTGAGAATAGTAGCTTCGATGACCAGAGGGTAGCACTAGCAAGGTCGGGTTCCTCTATCTATTTCATTAGTTGCTCATCATGTTGCCCCATAAGGGCTGACACCTCCTCATTGGTCCCCTCAAAGGGGAAGGCTATCTTGGCCTCTAAGGTAGTCTCCCTTACCTTTGAGGTAGGTTCTAGCTCTTGCCCTGCTCAACTCTCCCATACTCAGTGCCACAATAAGAGCTGTAAGATTAAGCGGCATCATGAGCAAATAGTGGCAGAGGCAAAGGTAGCATCCCATATTGTAGAGGCAGAGGTATCATTCCATGTTATAAAAGAGGTTTCACCTCGGGCGATCTCCCCCTTACTTAGTGACAACAAGTTTTATCCTCTCTTAAGCTCAGATGGAGAAGAGGAATACTGGAGGATTGCAGCATCACCTCCACCACCAGCATATTATGAGGTACCAGCTAGGAGAAGAGGAGGCCCTACATTGGATTACATTCAATTATTTACTAGATAAGAAAAACCCATGGATGCTCGGAAGATAGTAGTAGCTTGCATACGAAGGTGGTGGATAGTAATTCCATGCATGAGAAAGATATCAAACACATGGGGAAACAATAGGTGAGGGAAGCACTGGCTCAAGTCCGATGTGGCTCATCTATTCCAAAGGGTAGACCCTACCCATAGGAATATGATGTATTCTAATATCCTAAGGGTTTCATGCTTCCTTCATTCAAAATCTTTGATGGCAGTGAAAACCCTCACTAGTATATTGCACATTTCGAGGCCGGTTGCTGCACCACTTGGTGGTAGTGACTCCCTTCTTTTCGAAATATTTGTTAGCAGTTTAGTGGGTGTTGCATTCGACTGGTATGCCAAATTGACCATTAGTTCGATAAAGAAATTTGTTGAGTTAGAGCACCTCTTCATCAAGAGGTTTGTTGGAGCTCATCAAAGGGTTACTATAGGTGATCTTGTTATAGTGACACAGGTTTCCAATGAGTCCATTGTTGATTACATTCTCAGGTGGCAAAACTTGAGTATGAAATGTAAACCACAGTTGTATGAACAACACACCATTGACATTCTCCTCAACAACATTCATGGCCCATTTACTTTCATGCTCAAGGGTTTTACAATCAAAACCTTCAAGAAATTAATCAACAAGGTGGCTAGTCTACATGAGGAGGCCAAACAGTTGCCTTTCAAGGACCAGTCAGCTAAGCTTATTGGATTACTTAATTTTTTAAAAAAAACCCAAAATCCTAAACTCTAAACCCTAAACCCTACATCTTAAATCCTAAATCCTAAATCATAAATTTAACCCTAAACCCTAAATCCTAAACCTCCAACCCTAAACAAACCCTAAACTCTAAACCCTACACCCTAACCCTAACCCTAAACCCTAAACCCTAAACCTTAAAACTCTAAACCATAAACTCTAAACTAACTCTAAACCCTAAACCCTGCACCTTAAACCCTAAACTCTAAACCCTAAACCCTAAACTAACCTTAAACCGTAAGCTAACCTATTGACCTCATTTTTAGAATGAGCTCTCAACCCCTCCATCTTAGACATAGGACTCCTCTTAGACATTAAGAGTTCCTTAGTATTAAGACACTTCTATTGATTATGTGAACACCCAACCTAACCCTAAAGACTTGGAAGAGTCAGCCATAAGTATAGGTCATGCCATAAGGGTGTTAAGAAAACTTGATACCCTATAGCTTGAACCAATCCTCATTTCCTCCTTTCAAGTCAAACTCCAAATCAAATCGACTTCAAACTCCAAATCAAATCAACTTCAAACTCAAATCAATCCCAACTTGATGGATTTTCTCAAATCATGAATCAATTCCAAATGATTGAAACCCTTGATTGAATTCCAAATTTTAAAAATCTTTCTTACACACTTTGATTTCATCTTATGGACTTAGCTTGAATCAAATTCAAGTCAAATTAATTTCAAGAGATTTTTCTCATAACTTATTTATATTCTCATTTATATTCACAAATATAAATGAAATATAAATTCAAATATCCAAAAATCAATTCAAAACTCAAATCAAAATTCAACCAAAATTCAACCTAAGCCTTTCAAGTCAAATTCTTGAACTTAACCAAATAAAATTAAATTTAAGCCAAACTCTTAATTTTTCTTCATGATTCAATCAATCCTTCAATCATGAATCTAAATATAATCATAAACTTCAATCATCAAATCAAAACTCAATTCAAAACTCAAATCCAAATTCAAGCAAAATTCAACCTAAGCCTTTCAAGTCAAATTCTTGAACTTAGCCAAATGAAATTCAAATCAAGCCAAACACTTGATTTTTCTTCATGATTCAATCAGTCCTTCAATCATGATTCCAAATATAAACATAAACTTCAATTATCAAACCAAAACTAAATTCAAAAATCAAACTCATGTTCACCCTTTTGAACTTGAAATTGTCAAATGAATCAAAACCCATTTGACTCCAAACTACTTGCAAATGGATTTATATTTCAATCAAAAGTCCATATGTCAGTTCAATCAAACTTGATTCAAACCTTGATAAAGACAATTGACCCACTTAGGCTCACTTGAACCAAAGTGAGCTAAAGTACCCATTTTGAGCTAAATTCTAATCCTACCCAAATTTGATTGAACTAAGCCCAACTAAGCCTCACATTGTGAGAAAAAAATTATCATGAGATGATCAATCACTCAAATTGGGTCAGACCAAGTCAAATCTAATGGTTGACCAAGTCAACATTAAGCCAAAATGAAACCTAAACTAGCCAAAATCCACCATAGGCAAAATTGATTGAAACCATTGATCAAAACTCATTAATGATCAATGTTTAAACTTGACCAAGTCATCATTTGAGCCTAACCTAGCCCAAATGGCCACTTGACCCAACTTGACCCAACTTGTACTAAAAAGTCAAAAAGTGTCAAAACTTGATCTAAGACAAATTGATTGAAACCAATGGTCAATTTTATTCCAAATCACTTATTGAACTTGACCAAGGCCTCAATTAGCCAACTAGACACAACCTAGCCCAATTGACCATGAACCCAACTTGACCTAAAAGGTTAAATTGAGCCAAAATCAAATCAAACCAAAATTGATCAGAAACAAAGATACCAAATCATTTCAAATGATCAATGAAACCTAAACCAACCCATGACCTAACCCAAATAGGTCAAATGGGTCAAATTGGTCAATTTGACCGATTTGACCTTAATGAAATCGAATGAACTAAATCCAAATATAAACCAAATTGATTAGAAACAAAGATACCAAATCAATTCATATGGTCATTTGAACTTGACCAAACCCTTGGTTTGACCCAATTTGACCAATTGGTCAACTTAAGTTGACGCATTTGACCTAAATGGGTCAACATGAGTCAAATCATATCAAATCAATTCCAAATTCATTGAAACTTGGCCCAACCCATTTTTCAATCATACCAAACATATTCAAACTAAAATCCAAGCCAAATGACCTTTTTATCCCTAGGTTAAGGGGTAACCTATAACCAATTCCACTTGAAATTTGGTCATAAACTCTTCATGGCCACTTGGCACCCTCTTAGTGGACCAAGTGGACACTAATGATCATGGTGTACATGACCCAGTGGGTTTGGGTCAGCCAAACCCAACCCAATGGCCAAACCAACCACTCCTCTCATTTCAAGCACATGGGATCACTTTCACACTCCAAATCAGCACATGGGAATTTCTCCACTACCTTCCTCTGCCAAACATGAACCATGTGCCATCTCAAATGACTTAACAAACCAATTGAATTTGATCAATTGATCCAAAATGGAAGGATAGCTTATGACCATCCGATCCATCTATGGGGTGATATACTCCGCCAAATCTCATTTCATTTTCACATACACACACACTGAAAGCTATGGAACTCGTGAGGCATCCTCGAGCTCCTCCAAGCTTCTTAGAGCCATTTGGAGTTCTCCATTTTTTGGTTTTCTCAAGCCAAAAATAGGGAAGCTCCATTGGAAGCACCCTTAGGGGACTCGACCTAGTTGATCCAAAGCTTCTTTCAAGCTTCCATGGCAAGGAAGGAGGGAGCTAGACTAAAGTCGCAAGCCTGGTAGGAGAAGTTTGGCCAATTGAGCAATCCAGTTCATCCCAAAGCTTGAACCCTTCAATAGGGCTTCATTTCCGCTAAACAAAGCTACCTCGATGGTTGGGAGCATCGGTGGTAGCCTCTGGCAAGGTTTTATTCAAAATAGAGCATAATATAAATTTTTCTTGGTCCTTTTTGAAGGAAAGTTTCACCCCAAGTGAAATGGACCATTAGAACTACATCCCCATGCATACTGATGGTGTGGGTTGAGTTTGAGCTCAATTTGAGCTCAATCAAGCTCGAATCTTGCCCTAAGGAGTGGACAGATGCCCTCTCCCCCTGGGAGCTCAGTGATGGATCGTGGATCATCCATCTACGCATTTTGGATGGACGGTCCTAATTAATCCACAGTAGATCTATTATTAATCTATTTAGAAACCATAGGATCTATTATTAATCTATTTATAAATCTTTTAATTAGGGGAATTTCTTGATTCATTCTTAATTACCCTCTTGATGTATTAAGCCTAATTAGGTGTGTGAATAGTGGTTTAATCTCTTGATTGAGTTAATTAAGCTTTGTGTGAGTGATCAGGAGGTTTAGGGAATAATTTTGGGATATTTTCCCTAAGCTATTCCTTAAACACCTTTTCTCTTCCTTAATCTAAATTCAATTAAAAGTTAATCCACTAATTACTTGCTTAACTAACTTGATAAACTAATCAAAATATTCCAAAACTTAATCAATCTATTTTGGGTAGATGCTTAGGTGTTTAATAACCTAAGTAGCTTAAGAAAATCAAAACCTAATCCATATGTGTGGGAAGGGTTATGAAAGTACATAACTTAAACCATTTAGCTTAATTGTTCATCAATTGTGAGCCAAATGCATTAGGCCCTTTTCCTTGTAGGTGCATTACTGATTTAAATTCCTTGTGTGGTTTTATATAATATCATTGTCTCATAATTATGTGATTAAATATGTTAAAGTGGTGTAGGTCAGTGGTAATTAACACACTTAATTCACACCTTAACCTAACCAAGGCATAAAATTGATCTAATCACCTAAAATTGAACTTAAATAACTCACACATGGGATAATGAGTTAGGACCAGCAAACTCATCTCAGATTTCTCAAATTGAAATCAAACTCAAACAAAATTCAAACTTAAGATAAATTTGATATACTTTAAATAATATAATTCATAGGATTGCCTTTAGGAATTAATTAGGGTGAATGAATTTACTTGCTTTCATCACTTTTTTATTTCCTAATATGCTATATAAGTATGCCATATGAAAATCATGCATTCAAGCTTTTGTAAATCAAATTAAAAATGAAATATTTCCTTTATGTCAAATTGCATGTTTTGGATAAAGTAAGAATATGAATGGCTATTATAACTATTAAATCTATTTTTTTTAAAACTTATAAATCAAACATCAAAACTAAATGGTATGCTACTTATGATTATCTATAAGCTTGCATGTGACTAAAATACAAAGATGTGCATAGTGTGGTTTTCCTTCTCTTTTCTTTTAGCATAGTTTTGAACAGGATTTTCCATAGTGTATAGTTCATTTTGAAAGATCACAACTTGCTTAAATCTTTTGCTATCCATTCTTATGTTATTATTTAAGAAGGACATCCACACTTACATATGTAAATTGCATAAACAAATCAAAAAAATAAACATAAACCTTTGCATCTTTCTTTTTTCCATTCATTTCTTTTCTACATGCATATATATTTAAGGAAAGTGGTATATTAGTATGGACAACCTCGAGATTGTGAGGCTTTAACTAACCCTAAGTAGGTCTTGTACCTTACACCCCTGGTGTTAACAATGACGTTGTACTCACTTATGCCTTTCATACATATAAATGTGCATGTGAAAAATGGATAAAAAGAAATCCCTCTTTTCTACTTAATAAAAATCATTCATCATAAAGCATCCTAATTTTATTAAGCAACATTACTTAGCATTCATCATTAAGGTTTGCTAAACATTCTCATTTTCATGTATAGATATGCTTAGGATTAATTCATATGCATGTTACACATGTAGGGAAAGAAATGAAGTGATGTGTGTTATGTTATGGTATTTCACTTTACTTAATCTTAAAATGCCTTTCTCTTTGAATAGGTTTGTTTAGGGGAAATATAAACTTAGGATTAATTAAAACACATAATAAAATATCACTAAACAAAAATCAAACATGAATCTATTTTAGAAATTACTTAAGTTAGGGAGAAAAGATAAGTTCCCTTCACTTTTACTTGCTTTACAACTTAGTAATTAATAGTAGGATTTACTTAAACTAAATAAAAATACAAAATAAAATCAACCAAAGAAACTAAATTAAAATGAAATAACCCATCTAAGTTGAACGTGTTTCATACTTAGAAGATCTAAACCTTAAAGTCATAGCTAAGCATACCACACAAACCTTAAATAAGACACACATTAGGCTAAGTCACCATTTATAGCTTTAGGTTAGGGTAGTGCATGGTTTGATGTTTGCCTTTATTTTGTGATGTGATGTTTTAGTCTGGATATTAGGGTGAATGTGCGTAGAATGAATGGTAGGATGATCTAGTGTAATCATTATCTTATGGGGATTGTGCTTAAGGGTCTGTAATAAAAATATAAAATTTTTTTGCTTATAACCCTAAGCATAATTTAAATAGGTGGACTTGGTTACCCATGTGGGGTGCTAAGTCCAATATGTGCTCATACATCCTTGGGATTTGTATGATTTGTTTAGCTAATCCCTATTTTGCGTGTGTTAGATTAACTTTTCCTTTTTATGTAATTTTGTAATTAGATTTTGGAATGATTATTTTGGGGATTAGGATGAGCATTGGTCATAACATTTCATCTTATGTACCATGTGAAGCTTTTGGAGCAACCAAATTCCAACCATCCAAAAGAAGGAACCAAAAGAGGAAAGAAGAAAGAAGAAAAGAAGAAAAGAAAAAAAATCAGAAGTGAAGAATGAAGACCCCCATAACATGAATTCCTTTCTTTATTGTAATTTATTCATTTGTAATCCAGGTTATATAAGAGTAGAGCTTGGCTCCTCAATTTGTTTTTTTTGGGTTTGTGTGGTGGAGCCTGACTACAAAAGGCCTTTTATTCTTTTGCGCTAGCTTTATAAATGATTGATGTTTGTTTAGCTTGTGCATTAATATGCCATCTTTTTCTAGTTTCTTCCTTGCTTTGATGTATAGCCTGGATGATGATTAAGCTCCTAGGGGAAAATAAAACTTCTACCAAATTAATCAACTCAAAATTACAAAAATTACTCATAACCTCATTTAAAGCCCAAGTTAAAATCAAGATAAAAAGAATTAGCAACCAGAATGGATGTGTACCTTCTTTTCTAACATCGTGCATAAAAAAGCATATTATTTCACTCTAGATTGGAGGGCTTCCACCTTAGTTAGAGAATTTGGCTTGACCTGTGAGAGCCATGGTGGAAACACACCTCTTTATCTTGCTAATTTTAGACCATAATCTAATTTTTCATGCATTAGGCATAAAAGATCCTAAAGCATGAGTCAAATTGATTGTCCAAAAATAATAAAAAAAAACTATATATGAAAATTTTGCATTAGATTTAAGTCATTAAAAGCATGCCCCTTACATGATCTAGTCTCTTAGGTAGTGTGTTTAAGGACTTAGTCTCTTTCTAAATAAATAATAACCTTGCTATCTTACATAAACATATGACTTATTTACATTTTTTAAAAATTGTATGAGGAGTTAGTTGGCGGCCACCCCCAGGCAATTATAAGTCCAACAGTCAGGTGGTTTATCCTCTCTTGTGGATGTACACCAAATACACATTTTTGCCTTAGATTTAGGTCATGCTTTTTGGCCCTCGCCAAAGCTCCTTAGATTTGGGTTTAGAGGTTGCTACTTCCATTTGTAGGCTGTGAGCATAAATCATTACCTCTTAGGCATTTTCGTGACCTTCCATCATGGAATTATAAGACCTAGCATTCTAATAATAATTCAGCTCAAACACATTAATTCAATTTCAAAAATGTAATACCCAACCATAGGGTAGTCTGGGTGCTTACTAGGCTTCCTAGTATCTTAAGCATCCCCTACTTGTTTTTATTTGGCTTCAATAAGAACTCCCTCTTCTTGATCGATCCAACTTGACTTTCTAAACATAAACCAATTGATTTATAGTCCTACCTTTCAAAATCTTTGAAGATAATGATCATTTACCTTAATCGAGAGTATTCATAAGAAATCACATTCCTAAGGATGTAATTAACTATGGGAGCTCGCCCCTGTAGGGAACTTAATAGGCCTGGTTTAAAATCAACCCTACTTTATTTTTCCATGTAAAGTAGGGGAAGAATCTCTATTACATTCTGAAGACCCATAGTCCTTAGGAGTCATTATTGAGGTGATTAGGTCCATTGTAGGGTGGATACTTCTATGTTTCGAAATAATACACCTTTCCTCAATGTCATACCGGATCACTCTAATAAGAACATCTATGGATTTGTGTAGCATCCCAACAAGGCATTTTATATTTTTATTTTTATTTAACCTCTCTTTCGAAAGGGGATAGATGATGGCAGCGATATAAAAGTTTTCACCATAGATTTTTTTGGCGGCTCCACTGGGGAAGGTTCCTCTCACCATCTTTGGTAACTAATTGTTGTCTCCAAGTTTTGATAGTGTGTTTATACTTTTTTTTGAATCCAAGGCTATCTTTCTTTCCATTGTCACTTAGCTTATTTTGTCGTTAAGATAAGCTAGCCAACATCTTTAGGTTTTAGGACCTCACCCCATGTTGTTCTTAAAACTGCCGTTGGGTTCGCCAATGGGTGGAAATAAAAAGTGAATAAAAGGAAAATAATCAAATACTTGCTCCTTACCATTTTTATGGAAAGGTAAAGCTCTTTCTAAAAATAAAGATAAAATAAATCCCTCATAAAAGTCTTGCTTTTCAAAAGCACTTTTTCAAAATACACTTAATAAAATATTTGCACTACATCTAACAAATTTTCATAAGTTACATGTAGAAGCATTTCAAAATAAAACCAACACTCATATTTTCTAAACGACAAATGAACTTCTTCACTCCATTTTGATGAAGAATTCATTTACAAAAATAAAATTCCAACAATCATGTTTTCAAAAGCATAAACTTTGAAGATGGGCCTTTCCATTCAATACATTCAAATGTGTTGGATGGGTATTACATCTTCAAGCAAAATCACAACTTTGAAATTCTACTTAACACATTTCACATGTGTTAAGTTGGAATTTTCACCTTTGCAAAAAAGCACTTATGAAACCTATCCATTCAATATACACACATTTCATGAATGGAGGTTTCATCTCCAATCAAAATAAAAAAATTAAACTTTCAAAAAACACAAATGAAAATCTCCATTCAATATACCCAAATTTATTGAATGAAGATTTCATTTCCAAATAAATGACATTTTTTTGAAATACCACTTAACATATTTGATATATGATTAGGTTGGAATTTCCTCTTTCAAAATCAATAATCATACACCTAAAATACATCTTTGACAAAAAAATGAAACATAATTGATTTTCATCTTACATACCCAAATTTGTTAAGTGGAAATCTCTCTTTTCAAAACCCACAAAACACAATAAATTTTTTCAAAAACACATTTGGAACTTCATTATTCTAGCATACCCCATTTGCTAAAGTGAAGTCTACCCTTTTCAAAGCGCAAAAATTTGAAACACCCTTTTGGAACTTCATTCTTTAGCATACCACATTTGCTAAAATGAAGTATTCATTTTCAAAAAAAACAATTTTTTCAAAACATATTTGGAACTTCACTCTAGCATACCATGTTTTCTAAAGTGAAGTCTCCAAATCCAAAACAAAAAGAAACACCTTAAGATTTCTTTAGCATATCCAATAAGGATCCTATTTTTCAAAATCAAAATCTCTAAAAACAAAAGAAAGACATTAGGATTTCTTTAGCATACCCAAATTTGCTAAGAATCCTATTTTTCAAAATCAAAATCTCTAAAAATAAAAGAAACAAATCAGGATTTTCTTAACATATTTAAATTTTCTAAGGATCCTATTTTCAAAAAAATTTAAAAAAAAAAACAAAACACACTTAGATTCCTCATTTAGCATACCCAAATTTGCTAAATGGGAATTCCATTTTTAAAACAGAAATGATTCACAAAATAAAGAAAACAAAGAAAATAAAGAAATTATTTTCAAACACCCCACTTAGCATATCCAAATTTGCTAAGTGGATAGATTCCAAAAATCTCAAATCAAAATCAATTGACCCTTTACTTTAACATATCCAAATTTTTTAAATAAAGGGTCCTCAAAATCAAAATCAAATATGATATGGTAGTATCTCTTCAAAAATATTTGAACTCATTTTCAACATATCCAAATTTGTTGAAAGTGGATATTACAATCAAATCTAAAATCTAATTTGACTTAACACTGATTTCAAATTCTAAATTCAAATTTAAAATCAATAAAGTAAGAAAATTTGATTCAAGTTTGTTTATGACATTGTAGTTACAGTCAGCTTCAATCAATTTTTTTCAGTCTCAGTTCAGTACAATTTGATTCAATGGAATCACCCAAGTATGTATTCAATTTTTCCCATGGGATGGATCTGACCCTAGATCAAGCTAGCCATCCTCCCTTTGGCTATGCCCACTTCATCCACTTTGGATGAGGTTTTGAGGGGGCCCGGATTAAATGCAAGGGGTCCTCCCTTTGATTATTAGCATAGTGGTCGAAAGGTGAGATGATCATGCTGACATGCCATGATTCTAAGATTCCATCAATTAAGAGGAAGTCTGTGGTAGTTCCCATAACAGTTAATTCGATGTGCCATGATTCCCGTTACCCCGCTAGGCTAGCACCTCAGCACCCTTAAAATGGAAGGCTCCTCTAATCCCAGAAATTATCTCCGTAGGTTTTAAGGTTAGGTCTAGCTCTTACTCTGCTTGCCCTAATAGGACACAAAAGAGAAACAAGAACCACATGATAAAGTGGTACCACACCTGCATCACTAGGGAGATGGAGGCAGCGATGCAGTCTATTGTTGAGGTGTTGCCCAAGTTAGTTTCCCCACTGGTTATAGCAAACTAGTTTCATCCTCTATCTAAGTCTGACAAAGAGGATGTCAGAAGGATTTCTGCTTCACCTCCACCAGCTTTAGTCCCACCGGTAGAGAGGAGGTCATATCTCCCTCCCATCTATTTTATGCCAAGTAGATTACAAACGAAGTCTAGGGCTGGGATATGAGATCTGTTATCCCTCATAGTGTGGGGAAGTATATTAGATAGAAGAGGGCTATAGAGGCCCATACACAGTTCACATCACCATACGAGAGAGGCAGAGGTTCAATCGACAGTCAGTGGCCTCTGCACTCATTAATTTTTTTGATCGGCGTGCTACCCGCATCTATCATACAGAAAGAGTTTTGCTCATGAGGACTACACATCATAAGAGAGTAGCTCCTATCCCAAGAAAGTCAGTGGTGCTTCCACCACACCACTCTACCCCCATCCACCATCGCCTGTCCATGTTCTAGCATCTCCAGTTCCACCAACGGCCATGAAGATTGCTTTTGGGGAGAAGAGGACCCTGTCGATGATCTATATACGGCCAAGAGATCCCATCCTATTTAGACCACCTATTGTGGCAAGGCCGAGCTCTCCTGCTCGACCTTCTGCCCTAGTAGTGGTGAAAAAGGAATTATGACCTCCAAGCATAGTGGTCATCCCTTCACCACCACTACCATAATAGGGCATAGAGATGGCTGCAGTAGTTATCAAGGGAGAAGGTGATAGACAGCTTCCATGATGATGGATCCTCCGAGGAGTGTCATCCAATGCATATTCAGTGATAGTTAGGAGCATATTTCTTCCAATGAGTATATGCCTCATAGGATTAACTCTCCGATAGCAGGGGAGGTCTGGTGCCTCACAGTACATGATAGTGATCCAACCACCGATCAGCTTAAGTCATTTGTGCTAGTTTAGATAGATCATTCTCTAGATAATATAGTAGCCTAGTATTTCATGAAGAAGAAAGAGATACTAGGATATGACTGGTCTAATCAAGAGAAGATCAGCTTTGATCCCAATGAAGATGATTTATTGAGAGATTCAACAAGGATTTGCATGGTAGATACCAAGGAATCCCTCCTTAGAGAGCAACAGACTATGGAAGGTGTTGAGGCTGAGCAAGAAGACACAGCTTACTCGACTCAACACCTCTTTCAAAAGATAAAGTAAAAATATTAAAAAATATATAAGATGGAAAAGAGGCTCGAACATCTACTAGTAGCTATCTTAGTACTTCAAAACCAAGCACTATAAGTCCATCCTACAATAGCTGAGACCATTCATCCATAGTTAGTGCATGCCTTGGATCCAGCCAAGACTTAACCTCTAGTAGAGTATGGTAGAACCAACATGTATAGGAAGGTAGTGGATAGTACCTCCATACAAGAAAAAGATATCAAGAGCATGGTTGAGAAGCAAGTGAAAGAAGCATTGGCTCAAGCCCAAAGAGGATCATTAGTTCTAAAGGGTAGACCCTATCGAGAGGAATTTGATGCAATCCAATATCCTAAGGGTTTTTTGCCTCCTTCTTTCAAGAGTTTTGATGGTAGTGGGAACCTGAGGCAACACATTACACATTTTAGAGCTAATTATTGCAACAGTTATGGCATTGATGCTTTACTTTTCTGTCTCTTTGTCAGTAGCGTAGTGGGTATAGCATTTGACTGGTACATTGAACTTCCTAAAAGTTTAGTGAATACTTTTGCTGAGTTGGAGCAACTGTATATCAAGAGGTTTGCTGGAGCACAATAAAGGATCACTGTTAGCAATCTCGTTCTGGCTCAATAAAATCCTGGTGAGTCCCTCATTTATTACATTCTTAGATGGCATAATTTGAGTATGAAATGTGAACCACAACTATCTGAACAACACTCCATTGAGATTTTATTTAAGAATATTCATGGCCTGGTGGCCTTCATGCTCAAAGGTTTCACCATCAAAACTTTTGAGAAATTAATCAACAAGGTGGCTAGCTTGCAAGAAGAAGCCAAAAAATTGCATTATCTAGATCTACCAACAAAGCCAAAGCTGTAGAAGGTATATGAGAAGAAACTAGGGGTAGTGATAGTAGTAGATAAGGGGAAACAATCAACTAGAGAGTAGTTTGAGAGACCTCATGCTCCACAATCGTCACTTACACCTCCTCTACCACCATCGATGTAGCCCTACTAGCTGCCATAGCAGCCTGCACCACCTCCTCCTTAACAACATCACCAGCAGTAGCGATACACATACCCGTTTCCAGGTAGCTATGGTCCACCTACTATTTTGGATAAACTTAACAAGACTTATTCATTTAAGATGGAGGTAATCAAGAAGATTTTTAAGAATCTCTTAAAGAAGCTTGATTTTTAGCTACCCAAACCTAGGAGACTAGAGCAAGTGGGCAAAAGCCATGATCCTAACTTTTGCCCCTATCACCGTATGCTAGGTCATGTTTTAGAAGATTGCTTCACATTTAAGGATTGGCTTGAACATAGCTTAAAGACTGGTGCTATAGTTATCTCGAAGAAATACCTTGTGGAACAATCATCCAGTTCCATTAGAGTAATCCTTGGGGATACTTGTGAACCTTCCAAAACCAAAGAAGTTTGGGATATCTCCTTATTCAAAACCTCTAAGAAAATTATATCAAAGATCGAGAAACTTTCTTTATAGGTACCTGAGTCAGTTCAAACCTCCAACATCAAGGAAGGTTTGCAAGTTACGAGAGCCAACTTAAAATGGGAAAGAAAAGATAGCCCTGTATAGCCTAAGAAGAAACCACCAACCAAGTCTATCCTCTAGTCCATCGTTACAGCTACCACATCAGCGACTACTACTACTTTATCTAGCTCTTCTTCTTCTAGTAAACATCTTGTATCTTGATGCCCTCACCCCTCTTACTTTACTTGATTTTTACTATGTACCTCCTATCAAATCCAAGAAAATGAAGAACAAAGCTAGCTTGAATTATATTTGTGTCACTTCTGATGGGTTATTTGAATATATTTCTAATAACTCTTCAATTCTAAACAACAACTATAATAATTTTGATCTTCCCCTTTCAGATTCAGAGTTAGATTTTTGTACTCTAAATACTATGAGTTTGCCTCTTGAGATAGACTTGGAATCATCCAATTCTGATGATCCCATAGGAGAAGCTATAGACCGATGTGTGGAACCTTCCATTACCCTACCACAAGAGATCACCAAAGTCAACCTCTGTAGTGGAAAGGTTCTACTTCCTAGGGTAGCACCTCTAAATAGAGGGAAACAAATCATTGGTTCAGGGGATTGAGATGCCCCTCCATAGGATGCTCCACCCTTGGATATGTTTATGGAGGATCAGGCCAAGGTGGACCATAATGTCTTCTCTCAACTAAGAAAGTTACCATCTAAGCTAAGCATATATGATGCCCTTGTCTTATTTAAGGAGATGAGGGAATCATTGATCAAGGCTCTCCTTGATCCTGAGATGTACGTAGCTCAGTTGTTCGTTATTGGTGAGGAGGTACATTACTCCAGAGAAGTTAAGAGAATCTTTTTAATAGATGAAGACCTACTTCTGGGGGACATGGAGTACAACCGTCCCCTCTACATTATAGTGGATATGGGAAGATTCAAACTCGCTAGATTTCTCATTGATCTAGGTGCATCGGTGAACATTATGAGTCTAAAGACCCTTGCCTATTTGAGGATCAACTTCTCCACACTCTGAGGAGATCGGATGATGTTGAGAGGATTCAATGAACAAGGCGAGAGGGCTTTAGGTTTCATAGTGGTACCTTTAGACATAGGTGATTGGAAGACTGAAGATAAGTTTTATATCATTGAATCAAATACTTCATTCACTACTTTGCTTGGTAGGCCTTGGATACACCATAAAAAGATGATTCCATCCTCCCTCCATCAGTGATGAAGACCAGGCCTCTAGATAATGGAAAGTATTCGAATCAAATGTATGTGAAATTATCAAGCAGCAGTTAGGAACCTTAGCTTTAACCTCACTTTCATCTGAAAAAGTTGATGTTTAGAAGTTAAGGAAGCCCCTAAGTCTTTCTGTGATATGAAGCCAAAGAGATTCTTTTTAGGATCACCCACTTCCTACTGATTCTCTGCTTAGTGACAATCTCCTTGATGAACAAATCATGAACTTAGGGGAGGCTAACAACCACCGATAGGAGATGTATTTTAATGATTCAACTTCTTTTCATAAAGGCGAAGCACCACGATCTACTATTCTAGGAAAGACAGAGGTGGGAATAGTTCTCTTAACTCCAAACCATAATGTGATGAGATTCTCATAGTATCTTTCCAATCCTTGCACCAACAATGAAGCTGAGTATGAGGCTTTGATTGCTAGTCTGGAGTTAGTTATCAAAGTGTGTGTCAAGAGCATCAACATCTTTGGGGATTCTTAGTTGGTCATCAATTAGATTGTCCGGTCATACGAGATTCTAAAACCAAAGCTTCATCATTACCATGAGTACACCATGAAGCTGTTGATCCAAATACCTAAAATCATCATCTATAAGGTTCCCCTAGTAGATAACGCAGTAGAAGATGCTTTAGCCAAACTCACCAAAGAATTGGCATGTCCAAAATATGAGTCCATTCCAATAAGTTCCTAAATAGACAAGTCCTATCCCTTATTGATGATGAACTCATCGAGAGATTTCTCTTGAAGGGAGGTTATCATTGACTATAAGGACAAGAAGCTAGATTGGAGGCAATTGCTCATAGACTATTTGAACACCGATAAACTACCTTAAAAAAGTCACAAGCCCATCAGGTGAAACAGAGAGCTCTCTCCTATGCTCTCATTGATGGCACCCTATACTGAAGGTCCTTTGATCAAATGTGGTTATGTTATTTAGATAAACATAAAGCCCATGGCTTTGTAACCGAAGTACATTTAGGTCTATGTGGAGCACATCAATCCAGTTCAAAGATGAAGATAAAGATTAAGAGATAAAGATACTACTAGCCTTCGATGATTATAGACATCATGGATGTAGCTAGGAGATGCCATCAGTGTTAGATACATAGTGTGGTCCTACATCAATCACCCAACATTGGCCTCATGGCCATTTGAGTATTGGGGTACCAAAATTGTAGGTCCAATCGATCCTCCTTCTTCCAAGGGTCATCGGTTCATCTTAGCGGCCACTGACTACTTTTCCAAGTAAGTGGAGGCAATCCCACTCGAGAGGTTATAGCTGATGTGCTTCGTTTTCGAACCATATTGTATATAAATTTGGGGTGCCTCGATGAATTATATATGATAATTATACTGCATTTAAAAGCACCAATACCAATAGCTTTGCCAGAAGACACAGTATAGATTGGAAATACTCCACCAGCTACTACCATAGAGCAAATGGTTTAGCAGAAGCATTCAACAAAACTCTCAGCAAACTATTAAATAAGACTCTTGATGACAACAAGTGTGAGTGGAATGAGAAATTGGTTGAAGCCTTGTGGGCCTACCTCACCACTTACTGAACTCTAACTCAATCTACCCCATTTTCCTCAGTGTATTGGTCTGAAGTCATTCTACCTTTAGAAGTTCAACTCCCATCACTAAGGATAGCATTGGGTAGCAAGATCACTACAGAGTAAAATGCAAAGTTGTGGTTAGAAGAGCTCGATGGTTTGGAGGAGAGTCACCTACAGGTGTGCTAGAACCTTGAGTTGTATAAGGACAAAATGATTCAAGCTCACAACAAGCTGGTCTGTCCTAAGTCTTTTCAAGTAGAAGAACTTATATTAGTCCTAAGGAGACCAATTGTTGCCTGTTTCAAGCTCACAACAAGTTGGTCTACCCTAGGTCTTTTCAAGTAGGAGAAATTGTGTTAACCAATTGTTTCCCATCAAAAGATAGGAGGCAAGTTTGAACCCACTTGGGAAGGCGCCTATGTCATAGAGAAGGCCTACCAAGAAGGATCTTACCAGCTCATTGATTATAAAGGGGAACACCCAATGCTTCCAATTAATGAGCTCTATTTAAAGAAATATTACCCATAAAACATGTTTAAAAATAATAATCAACAAAAGAATAAAAAACTGATTCCATTTCATCAAAATCTTCTCTTCTTTTAAAGCATTATTTTCTTATCTTGTGTATCCACCATGACATGTTTAGGGTAGGTGTAAGAGAACCCAAGAGGCATCCTACCCCTCTTTCATAACACAAAAAAATCAAACAAAAGGTTTTGGTGCTATTAGAATAAGTGTAAAAGAACCCAGGAGGCATCCTAGTTCGATTAGCAAGACTAAGTTATGTGTAAGAGAACCCAAGTGGCATCCTTTCTTGGTGGGAATCCCAACTGCCATTCATGAAACCACTTCATCAAATATCCCTAGTGTGTTTAAGGTAGGTATGAGAGAACCCAAGTGACTTCCTATTCCATTTAAAACGAACACAACAACAAACACATATCTTTTGCTCGAGTTATTTTGATGTGGGAGTAAGCCTACTATGTCACTCACTCATTAGTTGCTCTAGGACGGGTTTACATGCTACTTCATTAGTATGTCACCCCAGTGGTCACTTGTTTAAAAGATATGAGTCCCCATGCTTTCTTCTTATATTGATCATTATAAACCAATGAGTACCTTGTTAGTATGGTAGACTTCACTGCCCAGCTAGTAAGCTACCTTATGTTGATTTTTTTTAAGAAGATGTGAGTCCCTGAGCCATCTTCTTGAACTAATCATCATGATCTAACTAGGTCGAGTATATTTGAAGTTTAGGATAAGTCCCCTAGAGACCCCTTTCCTCCTGACTACATTTGAGTCGATGTGATTCCCCCAGTGGCATTCACTCAGTAGTCACCATAGGTCAGATAGTACCTATCGAGCAAAAGACAAATTATCCTAGTAATAAGTTCTTTTATAGGAGGATGTGAGTTCCCAAGCTTTCTTCCTAGATTGATTATTGAAACATTAGGTTAGTTGATGTTTTGATGTTTCTGATAGACTGATGATGTGAGCTTTCTCCTTGAATTGGCAATTGAATACCTATTTGATATATGACTAGCCATATCATCTTCTCCAGGGTTTTGGATCAAGCCCTTAGCAGTCCCTCTCCCTACGGGAATTCTATTTGGATCACATCCTTTGAGACCCCATTTAGACACTACCCGGGTTACTCTTGGATTGGATAGTCCCTCTTTCCTAGTAGCCACCCCTATGGTTGGAGAATTTATTCAGTGGATGCGTAGAGTCTCCCTTGATTTAATAAATCAGATAGGTCTAGGATGATATAAGGTCTTTCTCAGTTTGATCCCTCGCAAACTAACAGGGTCCATGATAAACAAACTAAATAAATAAACAAATTATTTCTCTTTTGGATTAAGAATTCAAGCCCCCAAAGGCCCTCTTTTCCCAAGCAGGCTTCCTATCTTTAGGGCAGTGTCAGTAAATCTCCCTATAGGAATTGTCTGACTACTTGAGTTGAAATAAATCCTAGAGTCTATACTCACTCCATAATTACCCTTAGGTCAGGTCATAAATAGGTTACCCCGACAGTCATTCCGCTTTGGAAGATGTAAGACTATGATGCATTCTTTCTAGCACGATTGTCACAAACTGACGGGCAGCCCTAGGTCGAGATCAATTTGTTGCCCAAATTGACCGATCACCCCAGTGGTCTTTTGTAGTGGAAGATGTGAGTCCCTAAGCTTTCTTCTTTTGAATTGATCATTGCAAACTAAAAGGCACTCATTTGGTCAGATAGTTATCCCATCGGCCGAGAAGCTACTCCCTTTGGTTTAGTAAATTTGAGATAGGTTTAGGCTAATATAAGCTCCTTCTCAGTGTGATCCATCGCAAACCAACAAAATCCATCAAAACAAATTAAAGAATGAAATTAATATTTGACTATGTTTGAGCTGATTTAAGTCCCCCAATGGCATTCACTCAATAGTCAACCCTAGGTCAGGTTCGATCTATTGCCTTGCCAACAGATCATCCTAGTAGTTCCTTATTCTGGAAGATATGAGTCCTCATGCTTTCTTTCTAACTTGACCATTGCAAATTGATGGGCATCCCTTTGGTAGATTAGTCCTACTATGTGGTTGGTAGACTACTCTCTTAAGATTGGTAAGTCTAAGTTAGGTCTAGGACTCTATGGCCCCTACTCAGTGCAATCCCCAATGGGATCCATCATAATCAAAACAAATTAAAGAATGAAATTAATCTGGACTATCTTTGAGTTGATTTTAGTCCCCCTAGTGGAATTCACTCAATAGTTAGCCCTAGGTTGGGTTTGATCTATTTCCTTGCCAACCAATCACCCCAGCGGTTCCTTGTCTTTGGAGATGTGAGTCCTCATGCTTTCATCCTAACTTGACCATTACACACTGAAAGGCATCCCTTTGGTTGGCTAGTCTGACTATGTGTTTGGTAGGATACACCTTTGGATTAGTAAATCTGAGTTGGGTCTAAGCCTCCATGGCTTCTACTCAGTGTGATCCATCGTAAACCAACAGGGTCCATCTCAAAATCCAAAATCTAAAAATCTAAAATAAATTCAACCCTCCTCCCTCAATGGAGTCAAATAACAAACATAATAAATTCAACAAAAAAAATCCAATCAATTCTCCCAAAGAGGAGTGAATCAAATCAAAATAATTAAATATTAAACAAATCAAATCAATTTCTCCCTATTGAGACTCAAATCAAACCTCTCATCCCCTTGGGGATGATTTGAACCTATCTCCCTAGTGAAAGGTTCACATATTTTACCCCTAGTGGATTCCTCATTCCCTCTCTTATGTCCTTGGCATAACTAGTGTCACATTGTACTAAGCTCTAGATTCCTTCTACACCTTCAGTTAGGAGTAGACCATTTTTGTTAATGCTTATGATCGTTTGGTATTATTGATAGCTTCGGTCAACACCAATACGTACAGTATTCCTTGTCAGTCACACCACACCTATTGGGCACCCTTTGTTGACCTCATCTTTTGGATGAGCTCTCAACCCCTCCATCTTGGACATAAGACTTCTCTTAGACTTTAAGAGTTCCTTAGTCTTAAGACGCATCTAGTGAGTAGGTGGACACTCAACCTAACTCTGGAGGCTTAAAAGAGTTAGCCATAGGAATAGAGTATGCCTTAAGAGTATTAGAAGATTTTCCTACCCTATAGCTTGTACCAAATCATCACTTCCTTCTTCTAAGTCAAAAATCCAAACTTATATCAACTCCAACTCTAACTCAAACCTTGAACCAATTCAATGGATTTTCTCAAATCATGAATCAATTCCAAATAATTGAAACCTATGATTGATGCCCATGATTGGATCCAAACTCCAAAATATTTCATAAGTCCTTTGATTCCCTCTTATGGACTTAGCCTAAATCAAATCTAAATCAATTAAAATTCAAGGAATTTTCACATAACCCATTTATATTCTCATTTATATTTATATGTATAAATGAAATATAAATTCAAATCAATCAAACAAAATTCAAAATTCAAATTCAAATCAAAAATCTTTCCTACGTCATTTTGATTCTATCTTATGGACTTAACCTAAACCAAATCTAAATCAATTAAAATTCAAGGAATTTTGTCATAACCCATTTATATTCTCATTTATATTCATAAATATAAATGAAATATAAATTCAAATATCCAAAAATAAATTCAAAACTCAAACTCAAATTTAATTAAAATTCAACCTAAGCCTTTGAAGTCAAAATCTTAAACTTAGCCAAAATAAATTCAAATCAACTCAAACCCTTGATTTTTCTACTTGATTCAATCAATCCTTCAATCATGAATACAAAAATAAATACAAACTCCAATCATCAAACTAAAACAAAATTCAAAAATCAAACCTAAGTCAAAACTCATGTTCACCATTTGAACTTGAAATTATCAAGTGGATCAAAACCCATTTGACTTCAAACCACTTGCAAATGGATTTATATTTCAATCATAAGTCCATATGTGACTCAAATCAAATTTTGACCAAGCCATTTCACTCACTTAGGCTCACTTAACCCAAAGTGACCTAAAATACCCTTATGAGCCAAATTCTAATCCTAACCAAATTGGATTGAACTAAGCCCACTTTAGGCTCACATTGTGAGCAACAATAATCATGAGATGATCAATCACTCAAATTGGGTCAAACTAAGTCAAACCTTGACCAAGTCAACTTTTGACCAAAATGAAACCTAAACTATCCAAAATCTACCATAGGACAAATTGATTGAAACCATTGATCAAAACTCATTCATGACCAATGTTTGAACTTGACTAAGTCATCATTTGAGACTAACCTAGCCTAATTGGTTCTTGGCCCCAAGTTGACCCAACTTGAGCTAAAAAGTCAAAATGTGTCAAAAATTGATCTAAACCAAATTTACTGAAACTAATGGGCTACATTCATTCCAAATCACTTGTTGAACTTGACCAAAGCCCGAATTGACAAACTAGACCTAACCTAGGCCAATTGACCTTCAACCAAACTTGACCTAAAGGGTCAAATTGAGCCAAATCCAAATATAAACAAAATTGATTAAAAATAAAGACACCAATCCATTTCAAATGATCAACCAAACATAAACCAACACAATGACCTAGCCCAAATAGGTCAAATTGGTTAACTTGACCCATTTGACTTAAATCAAATCAAATGAACCAAATCCAATTATAAATCAAATTGAACCAAACCAACAATGCCAAAACATTTCAAATGGTCATATGAACTTGTCTGAATCCTTGGTTTGACCTAATTTGATCAATTGGTCAATTTGACCAAAGTTGACCCATTTTGACCTAAATGGGTCAACATGAAGCAAATCATATCAAACCAACTCCAAATTCAATAGAACTTGCCCTAACCCATTTTTCAATCATACCAAACATATTCAAACTGAAATCAAGGTCAAATGACCATTTTATCCCTAGGCCATAGGGTAACCTAAAATCAAAACCACTTGGAATTTGGCCAATTTCATTTTCATGGACACTTGGCATCCTCTTAGTGAACCAAATGGTCACTAATAGACATGGTTCACATGACCCATTCGGTTTGGGCCTGTGAAGCCCAACACAAGGTCAAAATTGACCACCCCCATGGAAATAAGCAAATGGGATTCCTTCCTCCACCTTGTTTCGCACATGGAAAACTCCTCCAATACCTTCTCTGGCCAAAATCGAATACCATACCCTTCAAAATAGCCTAAACAACCCATAAAATAGGGTTAATTGGATCAAAATGGCAAAGACACTTGAGGCCATTCGATCCTTCAAGGGGGAGATATACTCCCCCTAATTTCATTCCAACTACCTCTCTCGCATTTGATTGAGTAATAGAAAGTCAGAGCTAGCATCCCATAGCTTCTCTAAGCTTCTTAGATCCAATTCAACTTCTCCATTCTCAATTTCTCCAAGCCAAAAATAGGGGAGGTAGCAAAGAAATCCAACTTAGCCAATACTCAAATTTAGTCCAATCCACTTTGCAACACCTTGAGGGAACTCAATTGAGCTCTCCCAAGCCATCACACAACTTCTCCAATCAAGGGAAGAGTGCTCTTGATCAAGGTCAATCCCAATTGAAGGAAAGCTTGGTTCATAAAAAGATCCACTCAACCAAATCACCTCAAATCTTCAATAGGGCTTCATCTCCACTAGAAGAATCTACCTCATCAAACTCAAGCACTGGTGATAGCCTGTGGTGAGGTATGCCTTGAACCCAAGCTTAAATTAGAGAGTGTGTGGTCTTTTGTGAAGTGGATTTTCATCTCAAGCAAATTTAACGCTTGGATGTGTCTGCCTTTGATGATGGTGTGGGTTGAAGTTGGGTTCAATCCGAGCTCAATCGAGCTTGGATCTTGCCATGGAAGGTGGATGACTCCCCTTTCACATAGGAGGACTCTGAGATAGATCATGGGCTATTCATCCGTGCATTTTGGATGGATGACCATGATCAAGAAGCATAGGATCCTTGATTTAATTCTATTAATACCACAGGCTCGATCTCAACCATCCGATCCTTGATTAGATGGATGGAGAGAAAGCGCATAGCACCGCCGCTAATGCGGCACTACAATGTGATAACTTAAATAGCCCATCCCATCGCAGCACATGGAAATCATGCACTGCGTTAACCTCCATATGGCACCAATGGGATTAGCTATTTAATTAGGGGATTAATTACATAATAAGCTTGGGAACTTCAAATATTCATAACTAAATGAAGCAAAATCATAAAAATATGAGGTAAAATGCATATGAAAGATATTTCAATGTAGAATAATATAAAATTATTTTAAATGGATTTTGAATAGTGACTTTTCCTGAATTTGGGTTTTATTGGAAGTGTGATTATGATAATTATTCTCTAATTATCCCACTGATTAACCCCAAACATCTCATGTACATTTACTGGGATGAATTCTACCTCCCCTAATTTTCTTAGGATTTATTAATGGTTTAATTAAAGGAATTGTTTAATTCATTCTTAATTACCCTCTTAATGTAATTAATCCTAATAAAGTGTGTAAATAGTGGTTTAAACCCTTAATTGAGTTAATTAAGCTTTGTTTGAGTGATCAGAAGGTTTAGAGAATAATTTTGGGATATTTTACCTAAGCTATTTCTTAAACCCCCTTTCTCTTTCTTAATCTAAATTCAATTAAGGTTTAATCTAGTAATTACTTAATTAACGTGATAAAATAGTCAAAATATTCTAGAACTTAATCAATCCATTTTGGGTAGATGCTTAGGTGTTTAATAATCTAAGTGGCATAAAGAAAGAAAAACTTAATCCACATGTGTGGGAAGGGTTATGAAAGTACTTAACTGAAACCCTTTTTCTTAATTAATCATTAATTATGAACCAAATGCATTAGGCTCTTTTCTTCCTAGGTGCATTGCTGATTTAAATTCCTTATATGGTTTTATGTCATATCATTGGCTCATAATTATGTGATTAAATATGTTAAAGTGGTGTAGGTAAGGGATCATTAACACACTTAATTTACACCTTAACCAAACCAAGGCATAAAATTGATCTAATCACCTAAAAATTGAACTTAAATAACTCACACATGGGAGAATGGGTTAGGACCAGCTAACTCATCTCATATTTCTCAAATTAAAATCAAACACAAAAAAATTCAAACTCTCCTTAAGATAAATTTAATTTACTTTAAATAATCTTATTCATAGGATTGACTTTAGGAATTAATTAGAGTGAATGGATTTACTTACTTTTCACTTTATTTCTTACCTAATATGTCAAATAGGTATGCCATATGAAAATCATGCATTCATGCTTTTTGAAAATCAAATTATAAATGAAATGTTTTCTTTATGTCAATTGCATGTTTTGGCTAAAGTAAGAATATGAATGGCTATTATCACTATTAAATCTAAAATTATATTTTAAAACCTATAAATCAGATATCAAAACTGAAAGGTTTGCTACTTATAATTATTTATAATCTTGCATGTGAGTAAAATACAAAGATGTGCATAGTGTGGTTTTCCTTCTCTTTTATTTTAGCATAGTTTTGAATAGGATTTGACAAAGTGTATAGTTAATTTGAAAATAACACAACACTTGCTTAAATACTTTCCTATTCATTCAAACATTATTACTTAAGAAGGAAATCCACACTTGCATATGTAAATTGCATAAATAAATCAAACATATAAACATAGACCTTTGCATCTTTCTTTTTGCATTCATTTCCTTTGTACATGCATATGTATTTAAGAAAAGTGGTATATTAGTCTGAACAACCTTGGGGTTGCGAGGCTTTATGTTGCTCTAAGTAGGTCTTGTGCCTTACACCAGTGGTGCTAACAATGGTGTCGTACTCACGTATGCCTTTCATACATATAAATGTGCATGTGAGAAATGGATAAAAAGAAATCCCTCATTTCTACTTAATGAAAATCACGTATCATAAAACAACCCAATTTTCATAAGCAACATTACTTAGTATTAATCATTAAGGTGTGATAAACATTCTCATTTGCATTTATAGATATGCTTAGGATTCATTCATATGCATGTTACACAAGTTGGGAAAGAAATGAAGTTATGTGTGTTATGTGATGGTATTTCACTTTACTTATTCTTAAAATGCCTTTCTCTTTGAATAATTTTCTTTAGGGAAAATCTAAACTTAGGATTAATTAAAAAACATAATAAAATAATCATTAAACAAAAATCAAGGATGAATCTACTTCAAAAATAACTTAAGGTGGGGAGAAAAGAGAAGTGCTCTTCTCATTTTCTCTGTTTACAACTTAATAATTAACGATAGGATTCACTTAAACCAAATAAAAATAAAAAATAAAATGAACTAAAGAAACTAAATAACTTAAATAAAATCACCCATCTAAGTTGAACATGTTTCATACTGAGAAGATCTAAACCTTAAAGTCATAGCTAAGCATACCACACAAAACTTAAATAGCACACATATTAGGCTAAGTCACATTTTCTTACTTTAGGTTAGGGCGATGCATGGTTTGATGTTTTCCTTTATTTTGAGATGTTATGTTTTAGTATAGATGTTAGGGTGAATGTGCGTAGAATGAATGGTAGGATGATCAAGTCTAATCATTCTCATATGCAATGGATTGTGCTTAAGGGGAGCTATAATAAAAATATAAAATACTTTTTGCTGTGCACGTGCTTATACCCCCTAAGCATAATCCAACAGGATAGGTGGACTTGGTCACCCATGTGTGGGGTGCTTAGTCCAATATGTGCTCATACATGCTTGGGATTTGTATGGTTTGTTTAGCTAATCTCTTTTTTGCAGGTGTTAGTTAGATTTAATTTTCCTTTTTCATGTAAATTTGTAATTAGGATTTTAGAATGATTATTATGGGGGATTAAGATGAGCATTGGTTATAAGATTTCATCTTATATACCATGTGAAGCATTTGGAGTAACGATATTCCAACCATCCAAAAGAAGAAACCAAAAGAAGAAAGAAGAAAAGAAGAAAAGAAAAAAAAAAGAAATGATGAATGAAGACCCCCCATAACATGAATTCCTTGCTTTATTGTAATTTATTCATTTATAATCTGGGTTGTATAAGGGTAGAGCTCAGCTACCCAATTTATGTTTTTTGGGTTTATGCTATGGAGCCTGACCACAAATGATCTTTTATTCTTTTATGCTAGCTTTATAAATTATTGAGGTTTGTTTAGCTTGTGCATTATGATGACATCTTTTCCTAGTTTTTCCTTGCTTTGATGTATGTCTTGGATGCGATTAGTATCTTAGGGGAAAATAAATCTTCTACCAAATTAATAAACTCAAATTTAAAAAAAAAACTCATAACCTAATCTAAAGCCAAAATAAAATCAAGATAAAAAGAATTAGCAACCCTTTAGCTGGATGTGTACCTTCTTTTCTAACATCATGCATAAAAAAGCATATTATTTCACCCTTGATTGGAGGGCTTCCACCTTTTCCAGAGAATTTGGCTTGAACTATGAGAGCCATGGTGGAAACACACCTCTTTATCTTATTAATTTTAGCCCATAATCTAATTTCTCATGCAGTAGACAAAGAATCCTAAAGCCTGTGTCAAATTGATTGTCCAAAAATAAAAATAAAAACATATGAAAATTTTGCATTAGATTTAGGTCATTAAAAGCATGCCCCTTACATGATCTAGTCTCTTAAGGAGTGTGTTTAAGGACTTCTCTTTCTAAATAAATAATAACTTGCTATCTTACATAAACATATGACTTGCCTACATTTTAAAATATGAGGAGTTAGTTGTACCACCCCAAGAGATTGTAAGCAATGTGTGATTTATCCTATCTTATGGAGGTAAACCAAATACCCATTTTTGCCTTAGATTTAAGTCATGCTTTTTGGCCCTCACCAAAGCACCCTAGATTTAGGTTCAGAGGTTGCTACTTCCCTTTGTGGACTGTGAGCATAAATTCTTATCTCTTAGGCATTTTTGTGACCTCCCATCATGGACTTATAAGCTTTATAATTCTATTAAAAATTCAACTCAAACACATTAGTTCAATTTTAAAAATATAAAGCCAAACCATACGGTAGTCTGGGGTGCTTACTAGGCTTCCTAGTATCTTAAGCATCCCCTACTTATTTTCATTTAGCTTCGATAAGAAGCCCCTCTTCTTGATCGATCCCACTTGAATTTTTAAACATAAACCAATCGATTGATAGTCCTTTTAAAAAATCTTTAGAGATAATAATCATTTACCTTAATCAAGACTATTCCTAAGGAATCTCATTCCTTAGGATGTAATTAACTATCGGGGCTTGCTCCTGTAAGGAACTTAATGAACCTGGTTTAAAATAAACCCTACTTTACCTTTCCATGTAAAGTAAGGGAAGAATCTCTACATTTGAAGACCCATAGTCAGGAGTCCTTATTCGTGATTAGTCCATTGTGGTGACTTCTATCTTTCAAGATAGTACACCTTTCCTGAATACCATACTCGATCACCTTAATAAGAATATCTATGGATCTACGTGGAGTCCCAACAAGGCAATTTATATTTTTATTTTCATTTATCCAATCTTCAGAAAGGGGATAGATGAAGGTAGAGATATAAAATTTTTCACCACACATGCACATGTATTTAAGAAAAGTTGTATATTAGTTTGGACAATCCCAAGGTTGCGAGGCTTTAAGTAGCCCTAAGTAGGTCTTGTACCTTACACCCCTGGTACTAACAATGATGTCGTACTCACTTAATGTTTTTTATACTTGTAAATGTGCATATGAAAAACAGATAAAAGAATCACTCTTTTCTACTTAACAAAATCATACATACATGAAACATTAAAAAATTACTTAAACAAACTCTCTTAGAATTCATCATGTAGGTGTGCTAAAAATTTCCATTTGCATGTATAGACATGCTTAGGATACATCCATATGCATGTTACACATGTTGGGAAAGAAATGAAGTGTTGTGTGTTTTGTGATAGTACTTCACTATACTTAATCTTAAAATGCCTTTCTTTTTGAATTGGTTTGTTTAGGAAAAATCTAAACTTATAATTAATTAGTACACATAATAAAACATTCACAAAAAAAATCAAATATGAATCTAGCTTAGAAATTACTTAAGGTAGGGAGGAAAGAGAGTTCTCTTCTCTTTTCCTCTCTTTACAACACTTTGTAATTAATTCTAGGTTCATTCAAACCTAATCAAATCACAAAATAACAATTAACCAAATCAACTAAATTAATTAAATTAAACCACCCTCTAAGTAGAACATTTTCTCACATAGAAAACTTCAACCTTAAAGCCTAGCTAAACATACCACACAAGCTTTAAATGGCACACACATTAGGCTAAGTCACCACTTCTAGCTTTAGGTTAGGGCAGTACATGGTTTGATGTTTGCTTTTGTTTTTTGGTGTAATATTTTAGTCTGGATGTTAGGGTGCATGTGCGTAGACTGAATGGTAGAATTATTCTAACCATTATCACCGGGGATTGTGCTCAAGGGGCATTGTAATAAAAATATGAAATTGCATTTGTTGTGTAGGTGCATATACCCCTAAGCATAATCCAAAATAGGCTAGGTGGACTTGGTTACCTATGTGTGGGGTGCTAAGTCTAATTTATATAGACACATGCTTGGGATTTTATGGTTTGTTTATCTAATCTCTATTTTACAATTTTTAGTTATATTTCCTTTTTCCCATTTTCATGTAATTTTGCAATTAAGATTTTGTAATGATTGTTATGGGGGATTAGGATAAACATTGGTTATAATACTATATCTTATGCACCACGTGAAGCCTTGGAGTAACCACATTCTAACCATCAAAAAGAAAAAAGAAGAAAGAAGAAAGAAGAAAGAAGAAAAGAAGAAATGAAGAATGAAGACCCCCCATAATAATGAATTTCTTCTTGATTGTATTTAATTCATTTGTAATCTAGGTTGTATAATGGTAGAGCTTGGCTACCAAATTTATTTTTGGGTTTGTGTGATGGAGCCTGACCACAAATGTCCTCTTATTCTTTTGTGCTAGCTTTATAAATTGATTGATGTTTATTTAGCTTTTGCATTAAGATGGAAGCTTTTTCTAGTATTTTCCTTGCTTTGATGTATGGCCTATATGATGATTCAACTCTTAGGAAAATAAGTTTTCTATCCAACTAATCAATTCAAATTAAAAAATAACTCATAACTTTACCAAAAGCCTAGGTTATAAACAAGATAAAAGAATTAGCAACCCTTTAGCTAGATGTTGTATTACTATTCTCACATCATGCATAAAAAGTATATTTATTCACTCTTGATTGGAGGGCTTCCACCTTTTCTAGAGAACTTGGCTTGACCTTTGAGAGCCATGGTGAAAATAGACCTCCTTTTCTTGCGATTTTAGCCAATCTAATTTCTCATGCATTAGGCATATGAATCCTAAAGCTGTTCAAATTGATTGTCCAAAATGAAAATAAAATAATGTAATAAAATTTGCATTAGATTTAAGTCATTAAGTCATGCCCTACATGATCTACTCTCTTAGGGAGTATGTTTAAGGATTTAGTCTCTTTCTAAATAAAGAACGGCTTAGCTATCTTGCAAAGCATATGACTTACCTACAAATTTTAAAATTGTAGGATGAGTTAGTTTGAGGCCACCCCAGGTGATTGTAACTCCAACAATCGGGCAGCTTATCCTCTCTTATGGAGGTAAACCAAATACCCCTTTTCTCCTTAGATTTAGGTCGTGCTTTTTGGCCCTCGCCAAAGCTCCCTAAATTTAGGTTCCGAGGTTACTACTTTCCTTTGCGGGCTACAAGCATAAATCCTCAACTCTTAGGCATTTCCATGACCTTGTATCATGGAATTGTAAGCCATAAATTTCTAATAAAAATTTGACTCAAATAAATCAATTCAATTTCAAATATATAAAGCCCAATCATAGGATTATTTGGGATGCTTACTAGGCTTCCTAGTATCTTAAGCATCCTATACTTATCTTCATTTGGTTTTGATAAGAACTCCCTCCTCTTTATTAATCCCACTTAACATTTTAAAAATAAACCAATCGATTGATAGTCCGACCTTCGAAATCTTTGGAGACAATGATCATTTATCTTAATTGAAAGTATTCTTAATGAATCTTATTCCTTAGAATGTAATTAACTATAGGGGTTTGTCCCTGTATGGAACTTAACAAACTCGATTTAAAGAAAACCCTGCTTCACTTTTCCATGTAAAGTAGGGGAAGAATCTCTAGTACATTCTGAACACCCATAGTCCTTAGGAGTCCTTATTAAGGAGATTAGATCCATTTGTAGGGTGGTGGATTCTATCATTCGAGATAGTACACCTTTCCTTGATGTCATACTCAATCACTCTAATAAGAATAATTGTGGATCTACCTGGTGTCCCAACAAGGTGTTATATTTTTGTTTTCATTTATCCTTATAAAGGATAAATGAGGGTAGGAATTTTTTCACCATAGATTTTTTTGGTGACTCTGCTATGGATGGTTCCTCTCTCCATGTTTGGTAAATGATTGTTGTCTCCAAATATCGATAGTGGGTTTTTTACTTTTGTATGAACCCAAGACTTCTTTCTTTTCCTTTGGCACTTTTCTTATTTCATCATTGAGTTAAGCTAGCCAACATCTTTAGGTGTTAGGACCTTACCCTGTGTTGGTCTTAAAACCCCCGTTGGATTCCCTAATGTGTGAAAATAACATTTTAATAAAAAAAAATAATTATAACTTCCTCCTTACCATTTTTATGGTAAGGAAAGGTTCATTCCAAAAATAATAACAAAATAAATCCATCATAAAAGTCTTTCTTTTCAAAAGTACTTTTTCAACATACACTTAATAAAATATTTTCACTACATCAAACATTTTTTATAATTATTACATGTAGGAACATTTCAAAAATAATATCAATAATCATATATTTTCCAAAAGCACAAATGAATATCTTCACTCAATTTACTTGAATGAAGATTTCATCTCCAAATATAAGAAACAATCATCTTTCCAAAAATAAAACCAACGATCATGTTTTTAAAAAGCACAAAATTTGAAGATGTGCCTTTCCATTCAATACATCCAAATGTGTTAGATGGATGTTACATCTTCAAGCAAAATCATAACGTTAAAATTCCACTCAACACATTCCACATGTGTTAAGTTGGAATTTTCACCTTTTCAAAAAGCACATATGAAACCTCTCCATTCAATATACCCACATTTATTGAATGGAGGTTTCATTTCCAATCAAAATCAAAATAAATTTCCAAAAGCACAAATGGAAACTCCCCATTCAATATACCCACATTTATTGAATGGAGGTTTCATTTCCAATCAAAATCAATTTTCAAAAAGCACATATGAAACCTCTCCATTCAATATACCCACATTTATTGAATGGAGGTTTCACTTCCAATCAAAATCAAAAATAAATTTTCAAAAGCACATATGAACATCTCCATTCAATATACCCAAATTTGTTGAATGAATATTTTATTTCCAAATAAAATGACACTATTTTGAAATCCCACTTAACATATTCCATACATTATTAGGCTCGAATTTCCTCTTTCAAAAAAAGCAATAATCACACACGAAACTACATCTTTGAAAAATGAAACATAATTGATTTCCATCTTACATACACAAATTTGTTAAATGGAAATCTCTCTTTTTAAAATCAACAAAAAACAAAATATTTTTTTAAAACAAATTTGGAACTTCATTTTAGCATACCACATTTGATAAAGTGAAGTCTCCATTTTCCAAATAAAATTCGGAACACATTTTTGAAATTTCATTTAGAATACTCAAATTTGCTAAGTGAAATCTCCATTTCACAAAATTCAAAACACATTGGAACTTCATTTTTGCATACCACATTTGCTAAAGTGAAGTCTCTACTTTCAAAACAAGTTCCAAAATAAAAAGAAACACATTAGGATTTTCTTAGCATGCCTAAATTTGCTAAGAATTCTATTTTCAAAATCAAATAAAAAAAAACAAAAGAAACCCATTATGATTTCCTTAACATACCTAAATTTGCTAAGAATCCTTTTTTCAAAACTTTTCAAAAACAAAACAGACTTGGATTCTTCATTTAGCATACCCTAAGTTGCTAAATGAAGATTCCATTTTCTATTCACAAATGATTCACAAAACAAGCAAACAAAGAAAAAGAAGAAACTATTTTCAAACACCTCACATAGCATACCTAAATTTGCAAAGTGAGTGAATTCCAAAAATCTAAAAATCAAAACAAAATCTATTTACCCTTTACTTTAACATACTCAAATTTGTTAAATGAAGGGTCCTCAAAATAAAAATCAAAATCAAATATAAACCTTGGAAGCATCTCTCCAAAATACTTGAACCCATTTTAACATACCCAAATTTATTGAAAGTGGATTCTACATTCAAAATTCTGCTTTCCAATCAATCTCAAAATCTCTTCTAAATCCATTTGAGTCCCACTTAACACTTTCAAGATGTTGAGTGTGGGTTCAAATTCTAAAATTCAAATTCAAAAAATAACAAAGCAAGAAAATTTGATTCAAGATTGTTTTCAACATTGCAGTTTCAATCAACTTCAGTCAGTTTTTCAGTCAAGTTCAAGTTTAGTCAGTTCATTATAATGGCAGCATAGAAGTATGTGTTCATGTTTTCTCATGGGATTGATTTGGCCTTGGATCAGGCTAGCCTTCCAAGTTCTAATTATACCCACCTCATCCACTTTGGTCAAGACTTTGAGGGGGCCAGGATTACATGTGAAGGAACCCCCCTCATGATAGTTAGCAGGAGCATGGTGACCGGTAAGAAGCCGGTCATCCAAGTCGACATGCCATCTGATTCATAGATCCCCTCACTGAAGAGGAAGATTGTGGTAGTTACCAGAATAGCAATAGTAGTGACAGCACCAGTGCGCCAGGTTGTTCCCCATGCTACCCCAGTTAGGGCTAGTACCCACTGCTCTCCAAAGGGAAGGCTCTGATTCCAAGGATTATCTCCCCTACTTTTGAGGTTGGGTCTAATTCCTACTTTGCTCGACCTACTAGAACCCAATGAAGAAATAAGAACCACATGATCAAGCGGTATCAGACTCACATTGCCAATGAGTTGGAGGTAGCTACTCAGTCTATTGTAGAGGAGTTGCCAAGGATGGTTTCCCCGTTGGTTATAGAAAACCGCCCACCCATCTTGAGTGATGAGGGATGCTAGGAAAATTTCTCGCCTCTACTAGCGCTCAAATTATTATTAGTGAGAGGTGGAGGTCATATGTCAACCTCTGATCAATTTTCTGCTAATTAAATGAAGCCTACAGACGATCAGAGTCTGAGGCTCAATTTGATTTGAGATTAGTTATCCCTCATAGTGTGGTAGGTAGATCTGACAGGAGAGGGCTAGAGAGGCCTCTACATTAGTTCATATCATTAGCTAGGAGCATCGGAGTATAGCCAACAGTTAGTGGCCACTGACAGTATGTTACTCAGGGGGATTACACATCATAGGAGAGGAGCTCTTATCCTGAGAGAGTTGGTGGTCCCTCCACCACACCGCTCTTCTCCATGTTTGCCATCTCTTGTACATGTCCCAACATCTACTATTCCAGCCAAGGCCATGAAGGCTACATCGGGGGAGAAGAGAACCCCATTGGTGATCCGGCTACGGCCAAGAGATCTGTTTCATCTACACTGCCTACTATGGCGAGGCTTAGCTCTCTTGCTTGCCTTCTACCCAAGTAGTGGTGAAGAAGGAATGGCAACCTTGAAGTATAGTAATCATCTTGTCACCACCACCACCGTAGAAGGCTATGGAGATAGTCATAATAGTTGTTTGAAGAGGAGACAGTTCAGTCGCTCCTATGATCATAGATCATCCTAGGAGTGCCACTTCACCCAGATCCAGTAGTAGTCAAGAGTATTTTTCTTCTAGTGAGCGTAGTCCCCACAAGATCAACTCCTTAGTAGTGTCAGAGGTTAGGTGCTTTTCTGTTCATGATAGTGATCCCATTAGCGGTCAAACTTGATCTTTCATGCCTATTTAGTTGGACCAATCCCTAGATGACATCGTAGCTTAGTATCTAGTGGATAAGAAGGAAATCTTAGGATATGCCTGGTCAGATTTAGAGGATGAAAAGGTTAGCTTTGATTTTAATGAAGATGACCTATTAAAGGATTCAACGGGGGTACACATGGTAGATACCGAGGATTCCCACCTCTGTGAGTAGTAGACTTTGGAAGGTGCTGAGGTCTAGTAGGAAGGCACAACCTATTCGACCCAACACCTCCATCAGTAATTAAAATAGAAAGATGAAAAAATAAATAGGATAGGGAAGCATCTTGAGGATTTGCTACTAGCTATTTTAGCACTTCAGAAATAAGCACTTATGGTTCATCCTACTATAGCTGAGACTAGTCAGCCATAGTTGGTGCATGTCTTGGATCCAAAGACTTTACCTCTAGAAAGGCGACCATTATGGAGGGTAGTGGATAGCACCTCCATATAGGAAAAAGATATCAAAGCTATGGTTGAGAAGCAGGTGAGAGAAGCATTGGCTCAAGCCCTAGGAGGATCATCAGTTCCAAAGCGTAGAACCTACCCATAGGAATTTAATGTCATCCAATATCATAAGGGTTTCGTGTCACCTTCTTCCAAGAGCTTCCCACCGAGGTAGCATATCGTGCACTTCATAGCTAGTTATTATAACATCGGTGGCAGTGATGCATTAATCTTCTATCTGTTTATTAATAGCCTAACACGCATATCCTTGAATTGGTATGCTGAACTTCCCAACAGTTTAGTGAAGACTTTTGTTGAGTTATAGCAGCTCTTCATCAAGAGGTTTCCTGAAGCTCAGCAAAGGGTGACTGTAAGTGATCTCACTGTGGCTCAACAAAATCTTGGTGAGTCCCTCATTGATTACATTCTCAGATGGCATAATTTGAGTATGAAATGTGAACCACAGCTAGCTAAATAACATGCCATCAAAATTTTTCTTAAGAATATCCATGGTCCGATCGCCTTCATGATCAAAGGTTTCACCATCAAAATATTTGAGAAGCTAATCAACAAGGAAACTAGCTTACAAGGAGAAGCCAAACAGTTTCCTTTTCTAGACTAATCAATAAAGCACAAGCAATAGAAAACTTTTGAGAAAAAGCCCGGGGTAGTGATAGTAGTAGATTAGGGGAAATAGCTGGCCAAAGAGCTATTTGAGAGACCTCGTGCTCCATAGTCATCACTTCCACCACCTCTACCACCACCGAGTCTTTTATTACCACTATAGTAGCCTCAATGGCCTACACCGCTTCCTCTCACCCATATCGAGAACAAATGATACACATACCTCCACCTAATCCACCTACTCTTTTAGATAAACTTAACAAGTCTTATTCATTTAAGAGGGAGGTAATAAAGAAGATATTTAAGAATCTCTTAAACAAGCCTAATTTTTAACTACGCAAACCTAGGAGACTAGAGGAAGTGGGAAAAAGCAATGATCCTAACTTTTTCCCCTACCTCGCATGATAGGTCATGTTTTGGATGATTGCTTTTCATTCAAGAATTGGCTTGAGCATAGGTTCAAGATCAGTGTTATAGTCATCGTGAAGGAATACCTTACAGAACAACCATCCAGTTCCATTAGGGTAATCCTTGGGGATACTTGTGATCCTTCAAAAACTAAAGAAGGTTGGAATATCTCCTTATCCCGTACCTCTAAAAAAATTGTTTCCAAAATCAAGAAATTTTCCTTGCAAGTGCTTGAGACAGCTCAAACCTCCAACATTAAGGAAGGTTTTCAAGTTGCTAGAGCCAACTCAGGGAAAGGGAACTCTGTAGCAGCAGCAACAGCTTGTGCCAGCCCAGGATAGCCAAGTAGCGTAACCATCGACCAAATCCAGCCTCTAATCCACAGTTACAGCTACTACATCAGCAACTACCTATACTTCAGCTATCTCTTCTTCTAGTAGACATCCTATATCAACGGATGAGGGCATCAAATCCCTCACCCCTCTTACTTTACTTGATTTCTACTATGTGCCTCCTTCAAAATCCAAGAAATCAAAGAATAAAGCTAGCTTGAATTATATCTATGTCACTTATGATGGGTTGTCTAAATTTACTCTTAATGAAAACTCTTCAAGTCTAAACAGCAATTATAATAACTCCAAACTTCTTTTTTTTATAATTTAGAGTTGGAACTTCCTTCTTTGAATACTATGGGTTTACCTCTTGAGATAGACTTGGAATCATCCGATTCTGAGGGTCCCATAAGAGAAGCTGTAGGTGAGCCCGACGTGTAGGTAGAACCTTCCATTACCCTGCCATAAGAGATCACCGAAGTCAACCTCTGTAGTGGCAAGTTTGTACCTCCTAGGGCAGCACCTCCAGATAATGGGAAATAAGTCATTGGTTTAGATGATTGAGAAGCCCCTCCACAGGATGCTCCACTCTTGGGTATGCTTATGGAGGATTAGCATAAGGTGGGCTACAATGTCCTTTCTCACCTAAGAAAGTTGTCATCTAAGCTAAGTATATATGATGCCCTTATCTTATCCAAAGAGATGAGGGAATCATTAATCAATCCTCTCCTTGATCTTGAAATATGCTTAGCTTAGCTGACCACTATTGGAGAGGAGGTACATTATTCCAAAGAAGCTCAGGGAATAACTTTCACAGATGAAGACCTACTTCTGGGGGACATGGAGCACAACCATCCCCTCTGCATTACAGTGGACATGGGCAGATTCAAATTTGTGAGAGCTCTCATCGATCCAGGTGCATTGGTCAACATTATGAGTACAAAGACCCTTGCCTATTTAAGGATCGACATCTCCACAATCCAAGTAGATCGGATGATGTTGAGAGGATTCAATGAACAAGGAGAGAGGGATTTAGGTTCCATAGTGATACCTTTGGAGATAATTTACTGGAAGATTGAAGCTAAGTTTTATATCATTGATTTGAGTACATTATTCACCACTTTGCTTGGTAGGCCTTAGATACATCATAAAAAGATGATTCCATCCTCTAAAAAATAAACTTAAGCCTAAAAAATAAACTAAACTAAAAATCTAAATTAAAATATATAAACCTAAAATAAATAAACTAAACTAAATAAAAATAAAAATAAACCTAAATAAAAAAATAAAATAAACTCAAATAAATAAAAATAAACTAAACAAACCTAAACCTACTAGTTTATTTAATTTTTTTAAAAAAAAACCTAAACCCTAAACCCTAAACCCTAAAAATAACCCTAAACCTGCAACCATAAATCTCCAATCCTAAATCCTAAACCCTAAACCCTAAAACCCTAAATCCTAAACCCTGAAACCCTAAACCCTAAAACCCTAAATCCTAAACCCTAAAACCCTAAACCCTAAAATATAAATCCTATACCCTAAAATTCTAAACCCCAAACCCTAAACCTTAAACCCTAAATCCTAAATTAACCCAAAACCCTAAGAATCAGTAGAACCATGATGACAGGAGCATCACCGTCAACTAGGCTCAGTCTCGATCTAGCAGTGGAGGTGAAGACAGAGGTGGAAGTTATCACAGTGGTGGTGGGGGATCTGGAGGAGCTAGTGGATATGGAGGTGGTGGTCGTGGCAGGAGGAGGAGGTGGACGTAGGTTTCAGGTGGTGAGGGAGAGATTGGGGATATGATGGTGGATCTCGCTACTTATGAGGCAGGCGTGATTCCTATAGGAACTTGAGAAATTGAAGAATAATCGATCTGATCTGCTACTTATGGGACTTTATGTTTATAGTAGAGATAGTTCTACTTATCAAATGATTTTTATTTGCTCTATGGGTGCTCCTTTTTTATGTATGTCATCGCTTGAGTCTTAGAAAACTTGGGGTGCTACTTGGTTGATTAAATTGAAAAGAAGAAATGTTGAATCAGAATTTGTTGTCTGTTAAAAAAAATGTTAAACCCTAAACTAAAACTTAAACCCTAAACCTAAAACCTAAACCCTAAACCTAATACCCTAAACCTAATACCCTAAACCTACAACCTAAAACCCTAAACCCTAAAAATCCAAAAACTAAAACCCTAAAAGCATAAACCCTAAAACCCTAAACTCTAAACCCTAAACCCTAAACCCTAAAACCTAAACCCTAAAATCCAAGCCCTAAACCTAAACTTAAAGTAACTAAATAAATTAAAAAAAACCTAAATCCTAAATTCTAATAAACCTAAACCTAAACCCTAAGATTGTGTAGAACCTTGACATCATCAACTAGGCTCAATCTAGATCTGGAAGTGGAGGCAAAGTCAGAGGTGGTAGTTATAATTGTGGTGGTGGGGGATCTAGAGGTGATAGTGGATATGGAGGTGGTGGTTGGAGCAGTGGTGGTTATAGAGGCGAGAAGTGTGACGGATGTTACAACCATGGTAGTTACGTAGGGAGAGATCGATGATATGATGGTGGATCACGCTACTCGAGAGGCCGGGGTGATTCTGATGGGAACTAGAGAAACTAAAGAATGACCCATTCGATCTACTACTTATGAACTATACAAGAGACGGTTCTAGTTCTCTGCTTTTGATTTTCTATGCGTGCTCATTTTTTTATCTATGCTTATGTCTTAGAAAACTTGTGTTACTTATTTGATGAAATCAAAAATAAAATTGAATCAATTTTTTCTCCTTAAGAAAAAAAACAAACCCTAAACTAAAACCTACACCCTAAACCTAAAACCTAAACCCTAAAAATTGTAAACCCTAAACCATAAATCCTAAACTCTATACCCTAAAACCCTAAATCCTAAAAATAAAATAAATAAAATAATAAAATAAAATAAAATAGAAACCTAAACTAAAACCCAAACCTAAACCTACAAATAAAATAAAATAAATTAATAAAAATATACTAAAATAAAATAAATGAAAACCTAAACTAAACTAAAATAATAAAATAATTCTAAACATAAAAACCTAAATAAAATGAAAACTAAACGTAAAATAAAAATAAAATAAACCTAAAATAAACTTAAAATAAATTAAACTAAAAACTAAATAAAAACCTAAACCTAAAAAAACTAAACTAAAAAATAAAAAATAAAAAATAAACACAAATAAAATTAAAAAAACTAAAATAAATAAAAAATAAACTAAATAAATAAAAAAGAAATGTTGAATCTGAATTTTTCTCTGTTAAAAAAAACCAAAAACCCTAAACCCTATAAATCCTAAACCCTAAACTCTAAATCCTAAAACCCTAAACCCTAAACCTTAAACCCTAAACCTTAAAACCTAAACTCTAAACCCTAAACCCAAAAAAACCCTAAACCTTAAAAACCTAAAAATCTAAATTAAAACTAAATAAAACTTAAAAATAAAATAAATAAAAAAATTTAAACTAAATTAAAATAAAAAAAATGAAAAAAATAATAAAAACATAAACTAAAACCCAAACCTAAACTTGAAAAGAAAGAAAAACAAAAACTAAACCAAAATTAACTAAATAAAAACCTAAACTAAACTTAAAAATAAAAAACCTAAATATAATTTAAACTAAACTTAAAATAAAAAAAATAAACGTTAAATAAAATAAAAGAAAAAATAAATAAAAATTAAAACCTAAATAATAAACTAAAAAATTATAACTAAAACTAAATAAAAAATAAAATCTAAACCCTAAACTAAAAAGAAAACCTAAACCTAAAATAAAAATAAAATAAACCTAAACCTAAACTAAAATAAACAAATCTAAAATAAATAAAACCTAAACCTAAACCTAAAATAAACTAAATGAAAACCTAAACCTAAAATAAATAAAATAAAATAAACTAAGAATAAACATAAACCTAAACTAAAAAATAAAACCTAAAAATAAATCTAAAGTAAAAAGCTAAAATCTAAACCAAAAGAGTAAAATAAATACCTAAACCAAAACCTGAAAAATAAACTAAACTAAATAAAAAAACCTAAATCAAAATAAAATATAAAATATATAATAAACTAAAATCAAAAATAAAGTAAATAAACCTAAAACTACTAGTTTACCAAATTTAAAAAAAAATTAAAAATAAGAAAATAAATAAATAAATAAATAACTCTAACCCTAAACTCTAAACCGTAAAACTGACCCTAAACCACAAACTATAAACCCTAAACCTACAACACTAAACCCTAAACCCTAAACCCTATCCTAAACCCTAAACCTAAACCATAAACTAAACTAAAACCCTAAACCTCCACAACACTAAACTACAACCTTAAACCCTAAACCCTAAAAAACCCTAAACCCTAAGCCCTAATCTAAAACCCAAACCCTAAACTTAAAACCTAAACCTTAAACCATAAAACTCTAAACCATAACCCCTAACCCTAAACCTTAAAACTTAAAAGCATTAGCTCTAAAACCCTTAATCCTAAACACTAAACCCTAACCCTAAACCCTAAACCCTAAACCTAAACCCAAAGTAATAAAATAAATTAAAAAATATTCCTCAGCCATAAAACCTAATAAACCTAAACCCTAAGAATGGGCAGAACCTTGATGGTAAGAACATCACCGTCAACCATGCTTAGTCTAGATCTGATGGAGGGGGAGGCGCTATCACGGGTGGTGGCGATCTAGAGTTGTGGATATGGAGGTGGTGGCAAGCGTGGTGGTTATGAGGAGGACAGCTTACAATGGTGGTGGTAGAGAGAGAGATCGTGGATATGATGGCGGATCTTACTACTCAAGAGGCGGCGGTGGTTCTAATGGGAACTAGAGAAATTAAAGAACTTAAAAAAAACTCTAAACACTAAACTGAAAACTCTAAACCCTAAACCCTAAACTAAAAAAAAACATATACATAAAATAAAAAGAAAATTAAATTAAATTAAATAAACATATACTTAAACTAAAGTAAACTAAACTAAAAAACATAAAACTTAAATCTAAACCTAAAGTAAACTAAACTTAAACCTAAACCTAAATATAATCAAATAAAATAAACCTTAAAAAACCCTAAACCCTAAACTTAAAAAAAAACTAAACCTAAAATAAAAATAAATTTAGACAAAAAAATATAAACTAAAACCCAAACTAAAATAAATAAAAACTAAACCTAAACCTAAACTTAAACTAAATAAAATAAAATAAACTAAAAATAAACCTAAGCCTAATATAAAAAAAGAGAACCTAAAAATAAAACCTAAATCTAAAAAATAATATAAAAATAAAATTTACTAAAAAATAAACCTAAATCTAAAAAATAAACTAAAATAAAAAACCTAAACTAAAATAAATAAACCTAAAATAAATAGACAAAACTAAATAAAAATAAAAAATAAAAATAAAATAAATTAAAATAAATAAAAAATAAATTTAACAAATTAAAAAACTTAATCCCACGAGTTTACTTAATCTTTTAAAAAAAAACCTAAAGCTAACCCTAAACCCTAAACCCTAAACCATAAACCCTAAACCCTAAACCCTAAACCTTAAAAACCCTAAACCCATAAAGCCTAAACATTAAACCCTAAACCCTAAAGCTTAAAAACCCTGAACCCATAAAGCCTAAACATTAAACCCTAAATCCTAAACCAAACCCTAAAAACCTGAAAGCCTAAAAACCTAAGCCTAAACTAAATAAAACCTAAAAATAAAATATATAAAAAAACTTAAACCTAAATAAAATAGAAAAATAAAATAAAATAAAAATAGAACTAATAGCTAAACGTAATCCTAAAAAAAATAAACCAAAAAATAAATAAAAATAAAATAAATAAAAACCTAAACCAAACTTAAAAAATAAAAAAAACCTAAGAATAAAAAACTAAATAAAGTAAAAAACAAAACCTAAAAAAAATAAACCAAAAATAAAATAAAATAAAAACTAAATAAAAACTTAAACCTAAAAAATAAACCTAAAAATAAGTAAAAATAAAACTTAAACCCTAAACTTAGAAAAAACTAAACCTAAAATAAAAATAAAATAAACATAATAAAATAAACCTAAACCTAAACTTAAATAAACTAAACTAAAATAAATAAAACCTAAACTTAAAATAAACTAAACCTAAACATAAACTTAAACTGAATAAAATAAAATAAACTAAAAATAAACCTAAACCTAGACTAAAAAATAAAACCTGAAAATAAACCTTAAATAAAAACCTAAAACCTAAACCTAAAAAATTAAAATAAAAAACTAAACCTAAACCTAAAAATAAAAAATAAAACCTAAGCTTAAAAAATAAAATAAAAAAAAACTAAACTAGAAAATAAACATAAACTAATACCTAAACCTAAAAAATAAACTAAAATAAATAAACATAAAATAAATAAACTAAACTAAGTAAAAATAAAAATAAACCTAAATAAAAAAATCTAAAATAAATAAAAATAAACTAAATAAACCTAAACCTGTCAGTTTAGTTAATTATTTTTTTTTAAAAACCTAAATACTAAACCCTAAACTTACAACCCTATACCCTTAACCCTAAAAAGCCTTAATCCCTACACCCTAAACTAACCCTAAACCCTAACCCCAAACCCTAAACCCTAAACTTTAAACCTTAAACCCTAAACCCAAATCCTTAAACCCTAAACTTTAAACCCTAAAAACCTTAAACCATAAAGCCTAAAACCTAAACTAACCCTAAACTCTAAACCCTTAAAATCCTAAACCCTAAAGATTAAACTTTAAACACTAAACCCTAAACCATAAACCTTAAGCCATAAACCATAAAACCCTAAGAGCTAAAACCCTAAACCCTAAACTCTAACCTTAAACCTTAAACCCTAAACCCTAAAAGTATAAACCTTAAAACCCTCAACCTTAAATCCTAAATCTTAAACCTTAACCCTAAACCCAAAACCCTAAACTTAAACCTAATGTAACTAAATAAATTAAAAAATAAGCCTAAACCCTAAAACCTAATAAACTTAAACCCTAAGAATGGGCAGAACCTTGACGGTAGGAACATCACCCTCAATAATGCTCAGTCTAGATCTGGTTGTGGAGGCAAAGGCGGCGATTATCATAGTGTTGTTGGGGAATCTAGAGGTGCTAGTGGATATGGAGGCAGTAGTCAGAGCATTGGTTGTTATGAAGGAGGGAGGAGCGACTGAGGTTACAACCATGGTGGTGGCGGAGGGAGAGATCGAGGATTTGATGGTGGATCTCACTACTCAGTGGTGATTTTGATCGATAAAGAATCAAGAACGTCGTCGATCTAGTGCATATGGAACTATGTCTTTATAACAAAGCTAATTCAAGTTATCTAGGGTTTTTAATTTGCTCTATGCATGCTCATTTTTTATTTATGTCATCACTTATTTCTTAGAAAACTTGGTATGTTACTTGGTTGATGAAATCAAAAAGAAGAAATGTTGAATCAGAATTTATTATATGTTAAAAAAAAACCAAAAACCCTAAACCCTAAATTTAAATTTGAACCTTAAACCTAAAACATAAACCCTAAACCTTAAACCCGAAATCCTAAACCCTAAAAACCTTAAACCCTAAAACCTAAACACTAAACCCTAAACCCTAAACCCTAAACCCTAAACCTTAAATCCTAAACCCCAAACCCCAAACCCTAAACCCTCAACTAACCTAAATCCTAAACTCTAAACCCTAGACCCTAGACCATAAAAAGCTAAAATATTAAACCTAACAAAGCCTAAAAGTAAAATAAATAAAGAAACCTAAACTATAATAAAATATAAAATAAAATAAAATATAAAATAAAATAAAATAAACACCTAAACTAAAACTTAAACCTAAACCTAAACCTAAAAAGAAAATTAAATAAAAAATAAAAAATTAAATTAAATAAAATAATTAAAAACCTAAACTAAACTAAAAAAATAAAAAACTTAAATAAAATAAAAACTAAACCTAAAATAAAAATAAAATAAACCAAAATAAAATAAATAAAATAAATAAAATAAAATTACATAAAACCTAAACTTAATAATAAACCTAAAATAAAAATAAAAAAACCCTAAACTTAAAAAAAAAAAACATAAATAAAAAATAAAAATAAAATAAACCTAAATCTAAACTAAATTAAACTAAACAACCTAAATCTAAACCTAAAATGAACTATACCTAAACCTAAACCTAAACCCTAAATAAAATAAAATAAACTAAAAATAAACCAAACCTAAACTATAAAATAAAACCTAGAAATAAACCTTCAATAAAAACATAAAATGTTAACCTAAACCTAAAAAGAAATAATAATACCTAAACTTAAATAATAAAATAAAAATAAAACTAAACTAAAATGTAAACCTAAACCTAAATCTAAATCTAAAAAATAAACCAAAATAAAAACCTAAGCTAAAATAAATAAACTAAAATAATTAAACTAAACAAAATAAAAATAAAAATAAACCTTAAAAAAATAAACTAAATAAAACTAAACCTACGAGTTTTCTTAATTAAAAAAGAATAAAAAAACAAAATAATAAAAATAATAAGAAAAAACCATAACCCTAAACCCTAAACCTTAAAACAAACCCTAAACCATGGCTATAACTAAACCACTAAACCCAATACCCCCAAACCCTAAACCCTAAACCCTACACAGAAGTGACCATAAACCCTACCCTAAATCTTAAACCCTAAACCCTATCCCAGGCCCTGAAACTGAAAGATAAGATGAAACCATACAAAATAAAAATAAAACCTAAACCTGAAATAAAATAAAATAAACTACTAAAAAATATATATAAACCTAACTAAAATAAACTAAAATAAAGAACATTAAATCCTAATCAGCCCAAAACACACCCTACACTATAAACTCTCTAAACTAATTAAAATCACCATACCCTAAAACACCATAAATCCTCCTCACTAACCCCAACCCTAAGATAACCTAAACCCTCCATTAAAAGCACATAAAGCTAAACACTAAACCCTAAAATCTAAACCCTAAACCATAACCTTAAACATTAAACCATAAAACCCTAAACCTTAAACCTTTAAGCATAAAAGCATAAATTATAAAATAGTAAACCCTATCCCTAAACCCCAAACCCTAAACATAAACCAAAAGTAACTAGATAAATTAAAAAATAAAATTAAACCCTAAAACCTAATAAACCTAAATCCTAAGAATGGGCATATCCTTGATGGTAGGAACATCACCGTCAACCAGGCTTAGTCAAGATCTGGCAGTGGAGGTGAAGGCAAAGGCGCTGATTATCATTGTGGTGGTGGAGGATCTGGAGGTACTGGTGGATATGGAGGTTGTGGTCAGAGTTGTGGTGGTTATGGATGCAAGAGGAGTGATGGAGGTTACAACCATTGTGGTGGCAGAGGGAGAGCTTGAGGATATGATGGTGGATCTCACTACTCGAGGAGCCAGAGTGGTTTTGATGGGGACTAAAGAAATTAAAGAATGACTGATCTAATCTTCTACTTATTGAACTATGTCTTTATAGTAGAGATGATTCTAGTTATTTTGGGTTTTTTATTTGCTCTACGCATGCTCATTTTTGATCTATGTCATCGCTTGTGACTTAGAAAACTTGGTGTGTTACTTGGTTAATTAAATCGAAAAGAAAAAAATGTTGAAATTGATTTTGTTCTATGTTAAAATAAAACCAAAAACCCTAAACCCTAAATCTAAAACCTAAACCATAATACTTAAACCTGAAACCCTTAGGGTTTTAGGGTTTAGGTTTTAGGATTTAGTCTTTAGGGTTTTAGGGTTTAGGGTTTAGGGTTTAGCAATTAGGGTTAGGGTTATGGTTTAGGATTTGGGGTTAAGGATTTAGAGTTTAGGGTTTAGGGCTTAGTGTTTAGGATTTAGGTTTAGGGTTTAGGGTTTTTTAGGAATTAGGGTTTAGGATTGTAGGGCTAAGGTTGTAAGTTTAGGGTTTAAGGTTTAGGGACTATTTTAGGGTTTTGGTTTAGGGTTTAGGGTTTAGGATTTAAGGTTTAGGATTTAGGATTTTTTTTAAAAATAATTTAAGTAAACTGATAGGTTTAGGTTTATTTAGTTTATTTAGTTTATTTTTTTATTTTATTTTATTTTATTTTTACTTTTATTTAGGTTTATTTTTTATTTGTACTTAGTTTGGTTTTTTTTAGGTTTACTTATTTTTGTTTAGGTTTTTTATTTTAGTTTATTTTTTTAGTTTAGTTTTAATTTATGTTTACTTTTTAGTTTAGTTTTATTTTTATTTTATTTTAGGTTCACATTTTATTTTTTATATATAGGTTTAAGTTTAGTTTTTTATTTTATTTTTTTATGTTTAGGTTTTAGGTTTTTATTTTAGTTTTATTTTTATGTTTTACTTTTTAGATTATGTTTAGGTTTATTTTAAGTTTATTTTATTTTATTTAGTTTAGGGTTTAGGTTTCATTTATTATAGGTTTAGGATTAAATTTTATTTATTTTAGATTAGTTAATTTTAGTTTAGGTTTAGGTTTATTTTATTTTTTTTATTTTATTTTTTACTTTTGTTTTTATTTTTAGTTTAGGGTTTGTGTTTTATTTTTTATTTACTTTTAGGTTTTATTTTTAGTTTTAGGTTTTTATTTAGTTTTAATTTTAGGTTTATTTTATTTTTATTTTACATTTAGTTTTTATTTTATTTAGGTTTTTTTAGGTTTATTTTATTTTGCTAGTTTAATTTAAGTTTTTATTTATTTTATGTTAGTTTAACTTTGATTTTTTTTTATTTTTAGGTTTAGGACTCGATTTAGGTTTAGGTTTAAGTTTAGGTTTAGATTTTAGTTTTATTTTATTTTTTATTTCATTTCAGTTAGGTTTATTTATTTATTTTATTTATAGGTTTTGTTTAGTTTTGGTTCAGGTTTTTAGGTTTCTATGGTTTAGGGTTTTGGGTTGTAGATTTTAGGATTTATGGTTTTTGGGTTTGTTTTATTTTAAATTAACTAAATTGTAAGGTTTAAGATTATATAGTTTATTTTTTATTTATTTTTATTTTTATTTTATTTAGTATATTTATTTTAGGTTTATTTATTTTAGTTTATTTTTTAGGTTTATTTTTTTTAGTTTAGTTTTTTTATTTTATTTTTAGGTTTGGTTTAATTTATTTATTTTTAGGTTTATACAGGTTTAGGGTTTAGGGTTTAGGGTTTAAGGTTTATGCTTTTAGGGTATAGGGTTTTAGGTTAGGGTTTATGGTTTAGGATTTAAGGTTTAGTGTTTTTTAGGGTTTAGGGTTGTAAGTTTAGTGTTGCAGGTTTTGGGCATAGGGTTTAGGGTTAGTTTTGAGTGTTTAGCTTTTAAGGTTTAAGGTTTAGTATTTAGGGTTTAGTGTTGTTTAAAATCAAGTAAATCATTAGGTTTAGATTAATTTAGTTTACATAGTTTATCTTTTATTTATTTTAGTTTATTTTATTTTATGGTTTTATTTAAGTTTATTCTATATTTTTATTTTGTTTAGTTTATTAATTTTAGGTTTATTTATTTTAGTTTATTTTTTATTTTAGTTTTGGTTTTTTATTTTACTTTATTTTTTAGGTTTAGGATTACATTTAGTTTTTTTTAGTTGAGTTTTATTTTTACTTTATTTTTAGGTTTAGGTTTTTAGGCTTTTAGAGTTTAGGGTTTAGGTTTTTGGGTTTATAATTTAAGGTTTTGGGTTTAGGGTTTTAGTCTTTAAGGTTTTAGGGTTTAGGTTTAGGGTTAGGGTTTACGGTTTAGGGTTTATGGTTTACTATTTAGGCTTTACGGTTTAGGGTTTTCAGGGTTTAAGGTTTAGGATTATGGTTTAAGGTTTTGGGTTTGGGGTTTTCGATTTTCAATTTTTTTTTGAAGGGTTTAGGGTTTAGGTTTTAGGTTTAGGATTTAGGCTTTAGGTTAGGTTTATTTTTAAATTAAGTAAACCAAGTTTTTTTTAGTTTATTTAGTTTATTTTCTATTCATTTTAGTTTATTTTTTTATTTAGGTTTATTTTTTATCTTAACTTCTTCATTTTTATTTATTTTAGCTTCATTTATTTTGGTTTAATTTTTTATTTTGGTTTATATTTTAGGTTTAGGTTTATGTTTATTTTTTAGTTTAGTTTTATTTTTATTTTATTTTTTAGGTTTTAGTTTTATATTTTATTATTAGGTTTAGGTTTAGGATTTTATTTTGTTTTTTTATGTTTAGGTTTTTGTTTTTTATTTTTGTTTTATTTTTAGGTTTTATTTTTTAGTTTAGGTTTGGGTTTATTTTTAGTATATTTTATTTTAATTAGTTTAGGTTTTAAATTTAGGTATTATTTATTTTAATTTTGCTTTATTTGATTTTGTTTATTTTAGGTTTATTTTTTTTAGTGTAAGGTTTAGGTTTTATTTTTTATTTATTTTAAAGTTTACTTTTTATGTTTAGGTTTGTAGTTATTTTTTTATTTTATTTTGTTTTAGGTTTATTTTATTTTTATTTTTCATTTAGTTTTTATTTTATTTAGGTTTTTTATTTTTAGGTTTATTTTATTTTTTAGTTTAGTTTAGTTTTTTATTTATTTTATTTAAATTTAGTTTTTATTTTATTTTATTTTATTTTATTTTAGGTATAAGTTTAAGTTTAAGTTTAGGTTTTAGTTTAGTTTTTTATTTTGATTATATTTTTTTATTTTATTTAGGTTTAAGTTTTTTATTTATTTTATTTTGGGGTTTTATTTAGTTTAGGTTTAAGTTTTTAGTTTTTTAAGGTTTAGGGATTAAAGTTTAGGGTTTATGGTTTAGGGTTTTGGCTTTAGGGTTAATGGTTTTGGGATGTAGGTTTTAAGGTTTAGGGTTTAGGGTTTTATAATTTAGGGTTTAGGGTGTGTTTGAGGGTTTGAGGTTTAAGGTTTAGGGGTTTGTGGTTTAGGGTTTTAGGTTTTTGTTTTAGGGTTTAAGGTTAGGGCTTTTATTATTATTTTTTATTTTTTTTAGCTTTAGGGTTTAGGGTTTAGGGTTTTTGGGTTTATTTTAATAAATAATAAATTTAGATTTAACATTTCTTCTTTTTGATTTCATCAACCAAGTAGCACACCAAGTTTTCTAAGACACAAGCGATGACATAGATAAAAAATGAGCACACATAGAGCAAATCAAAAGTCTTAAATAACTAGAACCATCTCTACTGTAAAGACACAGTTCCATAAGTAGCAGATCAGATCGACCGTTCTTCATTTTCACCAGTTCCCATCAGAACAATCACGACCTCTCTAGTAGCAAGGTCGACCATCATATACTCAATCTCTCCCTCCACCACAACCATGGTTGTAACCTCTGTGGCTCTTCCTGCCTACATAACCACCACTGCTCTGACCACCACCTCCATATCCACCAGCACCTTCAGATCCCCCACCACCATTGCGATAACCACCACCTCCTCTTTTGCTTTCACTGCCAGATCTAGACTAAGCCTAGTTGACAGTGATGTTCCTACCATCAAGGTTCTTCCCATTCGTAGGGTTTAGGTTTATTAATCTTTAGGGTTTAGGTATATTTTTAATTTATTTAGTTACTTTAGGTTTAGGTTTAGGTTTAGGGTTTGGGGTTTGGGTTAGGGTTTAGGGTTTGGGGTTTAAGATTCAGGGTTTAGGGTTCAGGGTTTGGGTTTAGTGTTTATGCTTTAGGGTTTAGGGTTTTTTATTATTTAGGGTTTAGGGTTGTAAGTTTAATATTGTAGGTTTAGGGTTTAGGGTTTAGGGTTTAGGATTTAATGTTTAGGATTTAGGATTTAGGGTTTAGGTTTATTTATTTTACTTCATTTATTTTACTTTATTTTTTTATTTTTATTTATGCTTATTTTTATTTTTATTTAGTTTAGTTTATTTATTTTTGTTTAGGTTTTTATTTTAGTTTCTTTTTTAGGTTTAAGTTTAGGTTTATGTTTATTTGTAAGTTTAGTTATATTTTTATTTTATTTTTGAGGTTTAGGTTTTATTTTTTATTTTTGGGTTTAGGTTTAAGTTTTTATTTTATTTTTATATGTTTAGGTTTTAGGTTTATTTTTAGGTTTTATTTTTAGCTTAGGTTTAGGTTTAGGTTTAATTTATTTTATTTAATTTAAGTTTAGGTTTAAGTTTATTTTTAGTTTATTTTAGGTTTTTATTTAGGATTTTTTTATTTTAGTGTAAGTTTAGGTTTATTTTATTTTTATTTTAGGTTTAGGTTTTTTTTTTAGTTTTAGGGTTTAGGTTTTAGGTTTTAGTTTATAATTTAGCATTTTTGGCTATTTTTTAATGGAGAACAAATTCAGTTTCAACATTTCTTCTTTTCAATTTCATCAACCAAGTAACACACCAAGTTTTCAAAGACATAAGTAATGACATAGATAAAAAATGAGCACGCATAGAGCAAATAAAAAATCCTAGATAACTAGAATCATCTATACTATAAAGACATAATTCCATAAGTAGAAAATTAGATCAATCATTCTTTCATTTCTCCAGTTTTCATTAGAACCATCCTAGCCTCTTGAGTAGTGGGATCGACCATCATATCTCTGATCTCTCCCTCTGCCACGACCACTGTTATAATCTCCGTCACACCTCCCACCTCCATAACCACCATTGTTCCAACCACCACACCTCCATATGCACCAGCACCTCTAGATACCCCACAACCACTATGATAACCACCGCCTTCGCCTTCACCTCCACTGCCAGATCTAGATTGAGCTTGGTTGAAGGTGATGATCCCACCGTCAAGGTTCTGCCCATTCTTAGGGTTTAAGTTTAAGTTTAGGTATATTTGGTTTTAGGGTTTAGGTTTATTTTTTTATTTATTTAGTAACTTTTGGTTTAGTTTTAGGGTTTGAGGTTTAGGGTTTAGGGTTAGGGTTTAGGGTTTAGGGTTTCAGGGTTTATGCTTTTAGGGTTTAGGGTTCAAGGTTAGGGTTTATGATTTTTTAGGGATTTGGGTTTAGGGTTGTAGGTTTTGGGTTGTAGGTTTAGGGTTTAGGGCTTTGGGTTTATAATTTACTGTTTAAGGTTTTTATTTTTAATTAAGTTAACCTGTAGGTTTAGGATTATTTAGTATATTTAGTTTATTTTTAATTATTTAGTTTAATTTATTTTTTATTTTTAATTAGGTTTATTTTTTATTTTTATTTAGTTTAGTTTATTTATTTTAGTTTAGGTTTTTTATTTTAGTTTTCTATTTTTTTTTTGGTTTATATTTTGATTTAGGTTTATTTTTTAGTTGAGTTCTATTTTAATATTATTTTTTAGGTTTAGGTTTTATTTTTTATTTCTAGGTTTAGGTTTAGGTTTTTATTTTTTATTTTTAGGTTTAGGTTTTAGCTTTTTATTTTATGTTTATTTTAAGCTTTTATTTTTTAGTTTAAGTGTTAGTTTATTTTTAGTTTATTTTATTTTATTTAGTTTAAGTTTAAGTTTAAGTTTTATTTATTTTAGTTTTGTTTATTTTAGTTTAGGTTTAAGTTTATTTTATTTTATTTATTTTATTTTTATTTTAAGTTTAGGTTTCTTTAGTTTACAGTTTAGGTTTTTTTAGTTTATGGTTTAGGTTTTATTTTTAAGTTTTATTTTCAGGTTTATTTCTTTATTTTAGGTTTTTATTTAGTTTTTATTTTATTTTATTTTAGGTTTATTTTATTTTTATTTTACATTTAGTTTTTATTTTTTTTAGGTTTTTTATTTCTAGGTTTAGTTTATTTTTTAGTTTAGTTTAGGTTTTATTTATTTTATTTTAGATTTTCTTATTTTTTTTTTTTTATTTTTGGTTTAGGTTTAGGTTTTAGTTTAAGTTTTTATTTTATTTTATTTTATTATTTTATTTTTATGCTTTATTTAGTTCATGTTTAGGTTTTAGGTTTAGGGTTTAGGGTTTTCAGGTCTAAGGTTTAATATTTTAGGGTTTGGGGTTTACGATTAGGGTTTAAGGTTTAGGGTTTAGGGTTTAAGGTTTAGTGTTTAGGCTTTAGGATTTGGGGTTTTTAGCATGTAGGGTTTACGGTTAGCTTAGGGTTTAGGGTTAGTTTAGGGTTTAGGGTTTAGGGTTTATGGTTTAGTCTATAGGGTTTAGGGTTTTTCGGGTTTAGGGTTTAGGTTCTTGGGTTAGTTTGGAGTTTAGGATTTAGAGTTTGAGGGTTTAGCGTTTATGATTTAGGGTTTAGGGTCAATGTTGGTGTTTAGGGTTTAGGGTTTAGGGCTTAGGGTTTAGGGTTTAGGGTTTAGGGTTTAGGATTTTGGGTTGCAAGTTTAGGGTTAGTTTTACGATCTAGGGTTTAGGGTTTGGGGTTTAGAATTTAGGGTTTAAGGTTTAGGGATTAAGGTTTTTTTATTTTTAAAATTAAGTAAACCAGTAGATTTAGGTTTCTTTAGTTTATTTTGTTTATTTATTTTTTATTTTTGTATATTTTATATTTAGTTTTATTTTTTATTTGTATTTAATTTAATTTATTTATTTTAGGTTTATTTATTTTAGTTTTGGTCTTTTAGTATAGTTTAATTTTTAGGTTTAGATTTAGGTTTATGTTTATTTTTAAGTTTAGTTGTATTTTTATTTTATTTTTTTCTTTAGGTTTAGGTTTTATTTTCTATTTTTAGAATTAGGTTTAGGTTTTATTTTATTTTTTTAGGTTTAGGTTTTAGGTTATTCTTTTAGGTTTATATTTAGGTTTTCTATTTTAGTTTATGCTTAGATTTATTTTTAGTTCATTTTATTTTATTTAATTTAAAGTTTAGGTTTAGTTTATTTTCGGTTTAAGTTTAGGTTTTATTTATTTTAGTTTTGTTTATTTTAGTTTAGGTCTAGGTTTATTTTAATTTGTTTATTTTAGGTTTAAGATGTTTTTTTAGTTTAGGGTTTACATTTTATTTTTTATTTATTTTTTGGTTTTATTTTTAGGCTTATTTTTTAAGTTTAGGTATTTATTTAGTTTTTATTTTATTATATTTTAGGTTTATTTTATTTTTATTTTATGTTTGGTTTTATTTTATTTAGGTTTTCTATTTTTATGTTTATTTAACTTTTTTTAGTTTAGTTTAGGTTTTAGTTAATTTTATTTTAGTTTAATTTTTATTTTTTATTATATTATATTTTTAATTTCCATTTTAGTTTAAGTCTTTATTTATTTTATTTTATTATTTTATTTAGGTTTAAGTTTTTCAATTTTTTAATTTTTAGGTTTTATTTAGTTTAGGTTTAAGTTTTTAGGTTTTAAAGGTTTGTGATTTAGGATTTAGGGTTCAGGGTTTAGGGTTTGGGGTTTAGAGTTTAGGGTTTATTGTTATAGATTTTAGGTTTTAGGGTTTAGGATTAAGGTTTTAGGGTTTAGGGTTTAGGGTTGTAGGTTTAGGGTTTAGGGTTGGTTATAGGGTTTACGTCTTAGGGTTAGGGTTTATTTTTATAAATTTTTCTATTTTTTATTTAGGGTTTAGGGTTTATTAGGATTTAGCATTTACAACTGTAGGTTTATGGTTTAGGGTTTAGGGTTAGTTTTAGGGTTTAGGGTTTTAGGCATTAGGGTTTAGGGTTTAGGGTTATAAGTTTAGGTTTAGGGTTTGGGGTTTTGGGATAGTTTCAGGGTTTAGGATTTAAGGTTTAAAGTTTTTTTTTTAAAAAAAAATAAGTATACCAGTAGGTTTAGATTTTTGGTTTAAGTTTTAGGGTTAGCTTTAGGTTTTAGGTTTTATGGTTAAGGTATTTTTTATATTTAGGATTTAGGGTTTAAGGTTTATGGTTTAAGGTTTAGTGTTTAGGGTTTAGGATATAGGGTTTAAGGTTTTTTTAAAAAAAAATAAAGTAAACTGATATGTTAGGTTTATTTAATATATTTAGTTCATTTTCTATTTATTTTAGTTTACTTAATTTTTTATTTTTATTTAGTTTATTTTTTATTTAATTTAGTTTATTTATTTTAGATTTATTTATTTTAATTTAGGTATTTTATTTTATTTTATTTTTTAGTTTTAGGTTTAGGTTTACTTTTAGTTGAGTTTTATTTTTATTTTATTTTTAGGTTTAGGTTTTATTTTTTATTTTAGTTTTTTAAAGTTTAGGCTATAGGTTTTTATTTTAGGTTTATTTTTAGGTTTTATTTTTTTTGTTTAGGTTTATGTTTATTTTTAGTTTATTATATTTTATTTTGTTTAGGTTTAGTTTATTTTAGGTTTAGGTTTAGGTTCTATTTATTTTTCTTTGGTTTAATTTAGTTTTAAGTTTATTTTATTTTTATTTTAGGTTAAGGTTTTTTTAGTTTAAGGTTTGGGTTTTAGTTTTTATTTTTTTTTAGGTTTATTTTTTTGGTTTAGGTGTTCATTTAGTTTTTATTTCATTTAATTTTAAGTTTAAATTATTATTATTTTTATTTTTAGTTTTTATTATACTAAGGTTTTTTATTCTTAGGGTTATTTTATTTTTTAGTTTAGTTTATGTTTTATTTTATTTTATTTTAGTTGATTTTTATTTTTATATTTTATTATATTTTTAGGTTTAGGTTTAGGTTATAGTTTAGGTTTTTATTTTATTTTATTTAGGTTTAGGTTTTTTATTTATTTTATTTTAGGTTTTATTTAGTTTAGGTGTAGGTTTTTAGGTTATTAGGGTTTGGGGTTTTGAGTTTTGGGTTTTGGGTTTAGGGTTTAGGGTTTAGGGTTTTAGGGTTTAGGGTTTTTTGGTTTAGGTTTAGGGTTAAGGGTTTAGGGTTTAGAGTTTAGGGTTTAGTGTTTAGGATTTAGGGTTTAGTGTTTTTAGGGTTTAGGGTTTTCTTTTTTAAAATAAAAGGATTTACAGTTTAGTTATTATAGTTAGTTTAGTTATCGTTATTAGGTTTTAGTTTTATTATGTTTATTGGTTAGTTATTAGTATATTTAGGGTTTAGGTTTATTAGTTTAGTTTATTATTATTATTATTATTATTATTATTATTATTATTATTATTATTATTATTATTATTATTATTATTATTATTTTATTATTTTAGTTATTAATTTTGTTTTGGGGTTTATTTGGTTTTATGTTTAGTCTTTATTTGGGTTTATTGGGGTTGTGTTTAGTGTTTTTAGTTTTGTTTTAGTTTTGTTTTTATTTTGTTTTAATTTAGGGGGGTTTTATTAGTTTTAGTTAGGTTTTTAGTTTAGTTATTATTTAAATATTAGTTTAGGGTTTATTTTTACTTTTGGGTTTTATTAATTTTATATTATTATTTTTTTGTTTGTTAGTTATTTTTAGTTTAGTTAGTTTTTATAAGGTTTATGGGGTTCAATTTTAGTTTAGTTTATTATTTTAAGGGTCTTAGGCTTTTAGTTTTGTTTATTTTTAGTTTAATTATTATTGTGTTATATTGGTTTGGTTATATTAGTTTAGTGTTTTGTTTTATTATTTATTAGTTTATAATCATAATAATAATAATAATGATAATAATAATAATAATTATTATTATTAGTTAGTTTTTATTAGTTTATTATTATTATTATTATTATTATTATTATTATTATTTTATTAATTAGTATAGATTCTTTATTAGGGTTTTATGGTTTTAGTTAGTTTATTTTGTTTTAGTTATTATTATTTATTTTAGCTATATTTATTAGTTTTAGTTTTTAGGTTTATCATCAATTTTATTATTATTTATTTACTTAGTTTTATTAGTATTAATTAGGTTTTATTATTAGTTATTAATTTATTATTTATTTTATTATTATTATTATTATTATTAGTTTTTTTTGTTTTTATTAAGTTTGGATTTAAGGTTTATGGTTAGCTTAAGGTTTAGGGTTTTTGGTTAGCTTAGGGTTTAGGGTTAGATAAGGTTTGGGGCTTTAGGGTTTACGATTTAGGCTTTAGGGTTAGTTTAGGGTTTAAGGTTTAGTGCTTTAGGATTTAGGATTTAGGGTTAGGATTAGAGTTTATGGTTAAGCGATTAGGGTTTTGGGTTTAGGGATTACAGTTTATGTTCAAGGTTTATGGATGCAGCTGTAGGGTTATAGGTTTAGGGTTTTGGGTTTTAGGTTTAGGGATTAGGATTTACTTCTTAGGGTTTAAGGTTTAGCATATTTTTTTGAAAATTGAGTAAACCTCTAGGTTTAAATTTATTTAGTTTATTTTATATTTTTATTTATGTTTATTTTTTATTTTTAGTTATTTTATGTTTATTTATTTTAGTCTAGGATTTTTATTTTAATTTATTTTTTTGGTTTAGGTTCAGGTATATGTTTATTTTTTAAGTTTAGTTTTATTTTTATTTTATTTTTTTAGTTTAGGTTTTATTTATGTTTAGCTTTTTATTTTATTTTTTTTGGTTTAGGTTTTAGGTTTTTATTTTCAATTTATCTTTAGGTTTTATTTTCTAGTTCATGTTTAGGTTTATTTTTATTTTATTTCATTTTATTTTATTTTGGGTTTAGGTTTAGTTTATTTTAGGTTTAGGTTTAGGCTTTATTTATTTTAGTTTAGCTTATTTTAGTTTAGGTTTGGGTTTATTTTCTTTTATTATTTTAGGTTTAGGTTTTTTTAGTTTAGGGCTTAGGTTTTATTTTTTTAGGATTATGTTTTTATTATATTTTAGGTTTATTTTATTTTTATTTTTCATTTATTTTTTATTATTTTTAGGTTTTTTATTTTTAGGTTTATTTTATTATTTTTTAAATTTAGGTTTAGGTTTTATTTATTTTATTTTAGTTTAGTTTTTCTTTTTTTATTTTATATTATTTTTAGGTTTAGTTTTAGGTTTATTTTTTAGTTTAGTTTTTTAATTTTATTTATTTACATATACATTTAGGTTTTTTATTTTATTTTTAAGTTTTATTTAGTTTAAGTTTAGATTTTTATGTTTTTAGGGTTTAGTGTTTAGGGTTTAGGGTTTTGGGATTATGGATTGGGGTTTAGGGTTTAAGGTACAGGATTATAAGTTTTGGGGTTTAGGGTTAGGGTTTAGGGTTTATGATTTAGTGTCTTATGGTTTAGGGTTTAGCGTTTAGGGTTTATGGTTTAAGGTTTATGGTTGTAGTTTAGGGTTTAGGGTTAGGGTTTTTTTTTATTTATTATTTCTTTAAAATTAAAAAAATTGGTAGGTTTATGTTTATTTAATTTACTTTTTATTCATTAGGTTTAGGTTCAGAATTAAGTTTTGATTTAGGTTTTTAGTTTATTTTATTTTTTTATTTAGGTTTAAATTTTTTTTATTTTTTTATTTTTAGGTTTTATTTAGCTTAAGTTTAGGTTTTTTGGTTTTTAGGGTTTAGGATTTGTGATTCATGGTTTAAGGTTTAGGATTGTTGGTTTTAGAGTTTAGGGTTTAGGGTTTATGGTTTAGGGTTTAGGGTTTTAGAGTTTATGCTTTTAGGGTTTAGGGTTTAGGGTTAGGGTTTAGGGTTTAGGGTTTAGGGATTAGGGTTTAGGGTTTAGGGTTTTGTAGGGTTTATGGTTTAGGTTTTTTAAGTTTATTTATTTTAGTTTATTTTTTATGTTTAGGTTTACGTTAAAGTTTATTTTTTAGTTGAGTTTTATTTTAATTTTATTTTTTAAGTTTAGGTTTATAAAATTTTAGGTTTTTAGGGTTTAGGGTTTAGGGTTTAGGGTTTAAGGTTTAAGGTTTAGGGTTTATGGTTTAGGGATTTTAGGGTTTAGGGTTTAGGGTTGGAGGTTTAGGGTTTAGGGTTTAGGGTTTATGGTTTAGGTTCTAGGTTTAGGGTTCATATTTTAGTTTAAGGTTTTCTATGGTTTAGGGTTTTGGGTTTAGGGTTTAGGGTTGTAGGTTTAGTGTTGTAAGTTTAAAGTTTAGGGTTTAGGGTTAATTTTAGAATTTATGGTTTAGGTTTAGGGTTTAGAGTTTAGGGTTTTTGTTTATTTAAAAAAATAAGTAAATCAATAAGTTTAGGTTTATTTAGTTTATTTATTTATTTTAGTTAATTTTTATTTGTTTAAGTATATTTTTTATTTAATTTAGTTTGTTTTAGGTTTATTTAGTTTTGTTTTTATTTTAATTTATTTTTTAGGTTTAGGTTTAGGTTTAGGTTTAGGTTTAATTTTTAGTTGAGTTTTATTTTTATTTTATTTTTTAGGTTTAAGTTTTTAGGTTTTTAGGGTTTAGGGTTAAAAGTTTAGGGTTTAGGATTTAGGGTTTAGGGTTAGAGTTTAGGGTGTATGGAGTTTAGGATTTTAGGTTTGGGGTTTAGTGTTTAGGCTTTAGGGTTTAGGGATTAGGGATTAGCATTTAGGATTTTGGGTTAGGGGTTTAGGGTCCTAGGATTTAGGTTTTAAGATTTAAGGTTGTAGGTTTAGGGTGTTGGGTTAATATTAGGGTTTATGATTTAGGGTATAGGGTTTAGGGCTTAAGGTTTAAGATATAAGATTTAGGGTTTAGGGTTTTTTTATGAATAAAAAATTAACTAAATCTGTAGGTTTAAGTTTATTTAGTTTACTTAGTTTATTTTTTTATTTAGTTTATTTTATTTATTTTAAGTTTATTTAATTTAGTTTATTTTTTAGGTTTAGGTTTAGGTTTAAGTTTATTTTTAGTTTAGTTTTATTTTATTTTATATTTTAGGTTTAGGTTTTTAGGGTATTAGGTTTTTAGGTTTTCAGTGTTTAGGGTTTAGGGTTTATGGTTTTAGGGTTTATCATTTAGGGTTTAGTGTTAGGGTTTATAGTTTAGGTTTATTATTTTAGTGTTTAGGTTTAGGTTTAGATTTTAAGGTTTAGGTTAGATTTAGGGTTTAGGGTTTAGGGTTAGATTTAGTTTTGATTTTGATTTAGGTTTTAGTTTTAGAGAGGTTTAGGTTTAGGTTTATAGTTTAGGTTTAGTTTAGGGTTAGTTTTAACTAGGGTTTTAGGTTTAGGTTTAGTTAGGTTTAGGGTTTTAGTTTTAGTGTTTAAGTTTAAGTTTAGTTTAAGGTTTAGGGTTAGTTTTAGGGTTTATTGTTTAAGGTTTAAGGTTAAGGGTTTAGGATTTAGAATTTAGGGCTTAGGGTTTTTTATTTTAAAAAAATTAAGTAAATCAGTAAGTTTAGGTTTATTTAGTTTACTTAGTTTATTTTATTTTTTTATTTTTGTTTAGCTTTATTTTTCATTTTTATTTAGTTTAGTTTATTTATTTTAGGTTTACTTAATTTAGTTTAGGTTTTATTTTATTTTTATGTGTTGGTTAAGTTTATGTTTACTTTTATTGAGTTTATTTTTATTTTATTTTTAAATTTTAACATTTTAGGTTTTTAAGGCTTACAGTTTAAGGTTTAGGGTTTAGGTTTAGGGTTTAGGGTTAGGGTTTAGGGTTTAGGTTTAGGATTTAATGTTTAGGCTTTAGGTTTAGGATTTTTTAGGGTTTAGGTTTAGTGTTTAGGCTTTAGGGTAGAGGTTTAGGGTTTAGCGTTATTTGGGGTTTAGGGATTAAGGTTTAGGGTTTAAGGTTTATGTTTTTTTATTTAGTTTTAGTTTAGGTTTAGGTTAGGTTTATTTTAGGTTTTAGGTTTTAGGTTTTTTAGGTTTAGTTTAAGTTTAGGTTTAGATTTAGATTTAGATTTAGGGTTAGGTTTAGGTTTAGGGTTTTGGGTTTGGGTTATGTTTAGGATTTAGGATTTATTATAGGTTTAGGTTTAGGGTTTAGGGTTAGTTTTAGGTTTAGGGTTTGGATTTTCTAATTTAATTTTAGGGTTTAGTATTTAGGGTTTAGTTAGGTTTAGGGTTTAGGTTTTAGTTTAGGTTTATTTTAGTTATAGTAGTTTAGGTTTATTTAGTTTATTTTATTTATTTTAGTTTATTATTTTTTATTTATATTTATGTTTATTTTTTTAATTTTATTTAGCTTAGTTTATTTATTTTTAGGTTTATTTATATTAGTTTTGGTTTTTTATTTTAGTTTATTTCTTAGGTTCAAGTTTAGGTTCAGGTTTATTTTTATTTTATTGTTTAAGTTTAGGTTTTATTTTCTATTTTTAAGTTTATGTTTAAGTTTAGGTTTTTATTTTATTTTTTTAGGTTTAGGTTTTAGGTTTTTATTTTAAGTTTATTTTTAGGTTTTATTTTTTAGTTTAGGTTTAGGTTTAATTTTAAATAATTTTATTTTATTTAGATTAGGTTTAGGCTTATGTTTAGTTTATTTTATGTTTAGGTTTAAGTTTTATTTATTTTAGTTTAGCTTATTTTACTTTAGGTTTAGGTTTATTTTATTTTATGTATTTTATTTTTATTTTATGTTTAGGTTTTTTTTCATTTATGGTTTACGTTTTTTTTTTAGCTTTATTTTTTAAGTTTAGGTTTTTATTTATTATTTATTTTATTTTATTTTAAGTTTATTTTAGGTTAATTTTATTTTTATTTTACATTTAGTTTTTATATTATTTAAGTTTTTAATTCTTAGGTTTATTCTATTTTTTAAGTTTTGTTTATGTTATTATTTATTTTATTTTAGAATATTTTAATTAGTTTATTTTATTTTATTTTTAGGGCTAGGTTCAGGATTTAGTTAGGTTTTATTTTATTTTATTTTTTTAATTGATTTAGGTGTAGGTTTTTTATTTATTTTATTTTTAGCTTTTATTTAGTTTAGGTTTAAGTTTTTAGTTTTTTAGGGTTTAGGGTTTAGGGTTTAGGATATCAGGGTTTAGAGTTTATGATTAGGGTTTAGTATTTAAACTTTAGCTTTTAGGGTTGTCAGGGTTTAGGGTTAGCTTAGTATTTATGGTTTGGGGTTTAGGGTTTTTTACGTTTAGGGTTTAGGGTTTTATTTTTTAAATTAAGTAAACTAGTAACTTTAGGTTTATTTAGTTTAGTTTTTACTTATTTTTGTTTATTTTATTTTTTATTTTTATTTAGGTTTATTTATTTATTTTAATTAGTTTATTTATTTTAGTTTATTTTTTTAGATTTACGTTTAGTTTATATTTATTTATTAGTTTAGTTTTATTTTTATTTTATTTTTTTAGGTTTAGGTTTTATTTTTTATTTTTATTTTTAAGTTTAGGTTTTTATTTTATTTTTTTAGGTTTAGGTTTTAGGTTTTTATTTTAGGTTTATTTTTAGGTTTTATTTTATAGTTTAGGTTTAGGTTTATTTTTAGTTTAGGGTTTATGATTTGTTTATTTTAGGTTTAGGTTTAGTCGTTATTTATTTTTGTTTAGGTTTATTTTATTTTGTTTATTTTAGGTTTAGGTTTTTTAGTTTAGGATTTTGGTTTTGTTTTTTATTTATGTTTAGGTTTTATTTTTGTGTTTATTTTTTAAGTTTAGGTTTTTATTTAGTTTTTATTTTATTTTATTTTAAGCTTATTTTATTTTTATTTTACGTTTAGTTTTTATTATATTCAGGTTTATTTTCTTTTTAGTTTAGTTTAAATTTTTATTTATTTACTTTAGTTTACTTTTTATTTATTTTATTTTATTTTATTTTTTAGTTTATGTTTAGGTTTAGGTTTAGGTTTTAGTTATTTTATTTTCTTTTTTAATTTTTTATTTATGTTTTTTGTTTATTTTGTTGTTTGGTTTTATTTAGTTTAGGTTTTTAGGGTTTAGGGTTTAGGGTTATAGGTTTTAGGGTTTAGTGTTTAGGGTTTAGGTTTTAGGGTTTAGGTTTAGCGCTTAGGGTTTAGGGTTGTAGGTTTAAGGTTTAGAGTTTAGGATTACATTATTTTTATTTTATTTTTTAGGTTTATGATTTAGGGTTTTATTTTAGGTTTATTTTAAGTTTTATTTTTTTAGTTTTGGTTTAGGTTTATTTTTAGTTAATTTAATTTAATTTAATTTAGGGATTAGGCTTACTTTTTGAGGTTTATGTTTTATTTATTTTAGTTTAGTCTATTTTACTTTAGGTTTAGTTTTTATTTTTTATTTTATTTTTAATTTAGGTTTAGGTTTTTTTTATTATTTTTGGGTTTAGGTTTTATTTTTTATTTATTTTTAAGTTTATTTTTAGGTACATATTTTTATTTAATTTTTACTTTAGGTTTATTTTATTTTTATTTTACACTTAGTTTTTATTTTATTTAGGTTTTTTATTTGTAGGTTTATTTTATTTTTTTTAGTTTAGATTTGGTATTTATTTATTTTAGTTTAGTTTATTTTTATTAGTTTATTTTATATTATTTTAGGTTTAATTTAGTTTTAATTTAATTTTTTTATTTATTTAGTTTTGGTCTTTTAATTTATCTTATTTTAAGGTTTTATTTAGTTTAGGTTTAGGTTTTTAGGTTTTTAGAGTTTAGGGTTTAGGGTTTAGGGTTAGGGTTTATAGTTTAGGGTTTAGGGTTTAGACTTTAAGCTTTAGGGTTTATGATTTTTGGGGTTTAGGATTAGCTTAGGGTTTAGGGTTTAAGGTTTAGGGTTTAGGGTTTAGGGTTTATGGTTTTCTAAGGTTTAGGGTTTAGGGTTTAGGATTTAGGGTTTAGGGTTTATGGTTTTGGGTTTAGTTTAGGGTTTTAAACTTTAGGTTTATTTAGGGTTGGATTTAGGGTTTAGGGTTTAGGTTTGTAGTTTTAATTTTAGGGTTTAGGTTTAGGTTTTATGGTTTTAGGGTTTAGGGTTTAAGGCTCAAGGTTTAGGATTTAGGGTTTAGGGTTTAGGGTTTAGAGTTATGTTTAGGGTTTAGGGTTATGGTTTTTTTTTATAGATTTTCATTTTTTTTTAAATTAATTCAAGTGGTAGGTTTAGGTTTATTTAGTTTATTTTTTATTTATTTTAGTTTATTTTATTTTTTTGTTTTGATTTAGGTTAATCTTTACTTTTATTTTAATTTATTTTATGTTTATTTAGTTTAGGTTTTATTTTAGTTTATTTATTTTTAGGTTTAGGTTTATTTTTAGTTTAGTTTTATTTATTTTATTTATTTTTTGGTTTATTTTTATTATTGTTAGCTTTAGGTTTTTATCTTATTTTTTTAGGTTTAGGTTTTAGGTTTTCATTTTAGGTTTACTTTTATGTTTTATTTTTAGTTTAGGTTTGGGTTTATTTTTAGTTTATTTTATTTTATTTAGTTTAGATTTATGTTTAGGATTAGCTTAGGTTTAGGGCTAGTTTAGGGTTTAGGGTTTATGATTTTATGGTTTAGGGTTTAAGGTTGTAGGTTTAGGGTTTAGGATTTAGGGTTAGTTTTATGATGTTGAGTTTAGGGTTTAGGGTTTTTTTTAAGAAAAATATTAAGTATTTTAGTTTATTTAGTTAATCTTGTATTTATTTTAGTTTATATTACTTTTTATTTTTATTTCATTTAGTTTATTTATTTTTGTTTTATTTATTTTAGTTTAGGTTTTTGTATTTTAGTTTATTTTTTAGGTTTAGGTTTAGGTTTATGTTTTTTTTGTTTAGGTTTATTTTTATTTTATTTTTTAGGGTATATTTTTTATTTTTAGGTTTATGTTTGAGTTTTTATTTTACTTTTTTAGGTTTAGGTTTTAGGTTTTTATTTTAGGTTTAGTTTAGGTTTCAATTTATTTTTAGTTTATTTTATTTTATTTAGTTTACAGTTTAGGTTTAGGGTTGATTTATTTTAGTTTAAGTTTAAGTTTATTTTATTTATTTTAGGTTTAAGGTTTAGGTTTTTGTTTTAGGTTTATTTTTTTAGGTTTAGGTTTTTATTTAGTTTTTTATTTTATTTATGGTTTTGTGCCACCATCCTTCAACATCTTTGATGGTAGTGGGAACCCATGATAACACATTACACTTTAGTTTGGCGGTTTCAACAGGTACTCTCTTGGACTTTTCAATCATGTTAGGTGTTGCATTTGATTAGTAAGCGAGTTGGTGAACACTTTGTTGAGTCGAGGACCTATTCATCAAGAGGTTTGTTGGAGCTCGTAGAGTGATTTAGGTGACCTCATATAGAGAAATAAAAACTCAATGAGTCTCTTGTTGATTACATTCTCAGGTGGCACATTCTGAGCAAGAAATGCGAACCACAGTTGTCCGAACAGTATGCTATTGAGATTCTTCTCAAGAATATCCATGGCACGATCGCCTTCATGCTTAAGGGCTTTAACATCAAAACATTCGAGAAATTAATCTACAAGGTGGCTAGCTTACAATAGGAAGCCAAACAATTTCCCTTTCCTAGCCAATCAACTAGGCCCAAGTCGTAAAAGGTGTTTGAAAAGAAGCTAGGGATAGTTGTGTGGAGTGGGTGAGGGAAGCTGACAAGTTGATTATGAGATGAGCTCAGTTTTCTTTCCACCTCCTCCACCACCCTCGGCCATCATCAGGACATCACCCTCACAATGACCATTTCCACCACCTACCTACAATAGCGGTATTCATATCCATCACCAGGTAGCTACTTTTCACCTACTCTTACTGATAGATTGAATAAGTCATATTCATTCAAGAGGGAGGTTATTAGAAAAATCTTTAAGAGTCTCTTAAAAAATCTTGACTTTCAATTACTAGAGCATAAGAGGTCAAAGGAAGTGGGCAAGAATGATGATCCTAGCTATTGCCCCTACCACTACATGTGAGGCCATGTATTAGAGGATTTGATCATTTTTAAGGACTAAATTAAGCATAACTACAAGTTGAGAGCTGTAATTATCCTTACATAATATTTATTAAAACACCCATCTAGTTCTATTAGAGTAATCCTTAGGGATACTTACGATCCTCTTAAGACTAAAGATGGTTAGGATATCTCCCTATCCCAAACCTCTAAAAAGATCACATATAAGATCAAGAAGCTTTCCTTGTTGGTGCCAAAAGTAGCTCAAACCTCCAACAAAAAGGAAGGTTTACTAGTTGCAAGGATAACTCATGGAGGGTGATAGCCCAACAGCACTAACAACTCACAATACTTGCCCGTGATAGTCCAGTAGCACCACTGTCCGAGTTCAGTACTCCCTCCACCGTTGCATCTACCACCTCTTTTGGTAGCTCCTCTTCTACCAGAAGGAGAGTTATATCTACGAATAAGGGAACTAAATCCCTTACTCTGCTTACTTGATTTGATTTCTATCATGTACCTCCACCCAAAGAAATTAATAAAAAGGCATTGTACTTATATTGTCTACTTCTAATGCTCTTGATTTTATTCTGAAAGCTCAAAGCTCGAAGCCCAAATAAAATAATATAGAACGATCCTTTCCTTCGATTCAGAATGACTATCCTTCTCTGAATCAATTGAGTTCACCTATTGAGATTGACTTAGAGTCAACCCACTGAGGATCCAAAGAGAAGTTATAGGTATGCTGATGAGAAGGTAGAACTTTCACGAGCTCATCATTCCAAGAAGTCATCAAGTGTCAACCTACGGCAAAGTTTTGGGGTAGCACTTTAATATAAGGTTAAGCAAGTCATTGGTTCTAGTTGGCAAATAGCCCCTCCATATGATGTTCCACCCATGGATATGCTTATGGAGGACCAAGCTAGAGTTGATTACAATGTCCTAGCTAACTTTAGAAAGTCTTAAGCTAAGTTAAGCATATATGATGCCCTTTTCTTATCCAAAGAGATGAGGGAATCTCTAATTAAGGCCTTACTTGATTTATAGATATGCTTAGCTTAGCTGACCACTACTAAAGAGGGACCCAAGGAACATCTTAGAGTTACATTCAGACAAAGACTTACTACCAAAGATCGAAAGCACAACCGCTTCTTCATTACAATGGATTGTTGGTAGATACTGGCTATCCAGAGTTTTGATTGACCCAAGTGTATCAGTCAACATTATGAGTCTAAGAACCCTTGCCTACTTGAGGATCAACATCCCCAAACTCCAATAAAAGGATGATGTTGAGAGGATTCAATGATCAAGGAGAGAAGGTCTTGTGGTGTTTATTTTTAGATGTATAGGTGGGGGGACACCACGCAGATTGTAGAGGGGTACTTTTTGAGGTGATTGGCTACAATATTGAGGTATAATATACTATCTCGAAAGATGGAGGCATCACCCTACAATGGACCAAATTATATAATAATGACTCCTAAGGCATGATGGGTCTTTGAATGTATAGAAGATTTTCCCCAATACATGGACGAATAAAGCAAAGTTTGTATTAATCCAGGTTCTTAAGTTCTCTATGGAGGAAAGCCTCCATTATTAATGACATCTTAGAAAATGAAATTTCCTATGAATACACTCGATTAAAGTAGGCAATTATCATCTCCAAAAATTTCAAGGTTAGACTATTAAAAGATTGGTTATATTTGGAAAATCAATTGGGAAAGTTCAAGGAGAAGACTTATTTTTGGAATCCAAATGAACTAAGTTGGAAATGCTCATGATACTAGGAAGCTTAATGAGCATTTCTATCTATTCTATGGTTGTGCTTTTTAATTTTGAAGTTGAGAAGATTTATATGTTTTGAGTTGAAATTTAATTAGATCACTAAGGCTTATAATCCAGCAATAGAAGGTTGTGGAAATGCCCAAGAGATGAGGATTTATGCTTATAGCCCAAAGTAAATTGCTTCCTCAGATCCTAAATCTTGGGAGCTTTAGTACGAGCTAAAGCAAGATCTAAATATAAGTGATAGATGGATATATGAGTTTACCTCCATAAGAGAGAATAAATTGTCTGACTTATGGACTTATAACTGCCTAGAGTGGCTGCCAACTAACTCCACCAATAATTTTAAAACTATGTAGTCTAGTCTTATGAATTTGAAGATAGCTAGGGTGTTTACTTAATTAGAAAGAGACTAAAGTCCTAAACGCACTCCCTAAGAGACTAGAACATGAGTGGTGTGAGCATATGACAAAATCAATAGATGCAAAATATTTTTAAATTTTATTTTATTTTAGAAAGATCATTTTCACAGAGGCTTTAGGATTTCTTATGCCAAAATGCATGATAAAAAAGGTTATGGGTCAAATCAGCTAAAAGAGCGTGTTCTACACCACAAGGGATGCTCTCACATGTCAAGCATTCTTTTATCGTGCAAGGATGAAGATCATTCATGTTTCCAGAGAGAAAGAATATGCATTCATGATGTGAAACATACAACCATATAGCTAAGGGGTTGTTAAATCTTTTAATTGTCTTATTTAAGTCTTAGGCTTTATGATGAGGTTATGAGTTGTTTAAAATTTAGTTTTAAATGATTAGTTGGGTATAAAAGTTATTTTTATCTTGAGAGCCTAATCATATCTAAGCCACACATTAAAGCATAAATCATTTAAGAAACAATGAAAAACATGCCATCCTAATGCACAATGTAAACATAACATTAAACAATTATATAAATTTTTGTAAAAGAATAAAAGGATGGTGCGATTGGGTATCATAATTAAACTTGAAGAGAGAAAAGATGGGTAGTCGAGTTCTACCCTTAATCAACCTAGAATATGAAAAAATAATTATGATTGCATTAAATTCTATGGGGGTTTTCTTTCTTCATATCTCCATTTATGATTTGGTTCCTTCTTTGAATTAGATGGTTCTTGCTTCAAAGGCATCACAGGGCACCCCACGACATAGCCTTTTGGCCACTACTCACCCTAATCCCCCATAACACTAATCCTAATTCCTATTGCAAAAATTTATGTGAGAAAAGTAAATCTAACTACACCCGTAAAATAGAGGATAGCTAAATATGCATATAATCCCAAGCAGTTATATTTAAAATTTTCATTTAGTGCCCTACACATGGGTAATCAAGCACACCTTCCCCAACTTGGATTATGCTTAAGGATTTAGGCATCCTGCAAAAAGAGCATTCACATTTATTTTTAAGCATACCTTAAGAATAATCCCCTACAAAAAACATGATTAGGCTAATATTGGCCTATCATCCAGTCTATAAAGCATACATCCTAACATCCAATCTAAAATAATAAATCATAAAACCAAACATCATATCATACATCATCCCAACTTAGAGCTAGAAGTGGTGACTTAATTCTAATGTGTATTAAGGCTTGCATGGTAAGTCTTGTTAAGCATTAGTGTTGTATTTTCTAAGTGTAGAAAATTCAATTTAACATTAAAGGTTGATTTCACTTGAAGTAGTTTAATTGATTTGAGAATTTTAATTTGTGTTTTCTTTTGTTTCATTTGATTACACTTAGCAACTAAGTGTTATAAAGAGAGGAAAAGAGGATTGCCCTCTTTCATCCCTACCTTAAGTCACTTTCTAATGTATATTAATTTGATTTAGTTCTCTTTAGTGAATGGCTTATTAAATGATTTAATTAATCTTAAATTTAGGTTCACTTTAAATAATCCTATGAAAAATGAAAGGCATCTTAAGATTAATTTAATTTAATTACCACATAACATATATTAAATCATTCCTTTCCATCACATATAACATGATATGATTTTTTTAATTAAGTAAATTATATTATTTAAATTTATATTTTGACATAAATGATGAAATGTATGTGTATGTTTAGAATATATATTTTGTTTGATTGAATTATTTAAACTTAATTTAAAATTTATACATGCAAAAATAGGATGTAATGAAGGAAATTAAATAGTCATGGCTTTAATTTAAATCAGGAATGAGGTAATCAATGTTAAAAATGTTTCATATTCATTACTAAGAATATATATGCATTTCAGACAAATATATAAAATTTGTATCTTAACATAGGATGTAAGCTAAACATATGGCTAATTAATAAATGTCATAGATATGGATTTATACATAATTATATATATGATTTCATTTATAATATATGAATAATACAAAAGAATAAAAAAAATGTTTCCATTGTTAAACAAGAAGTGAGGTAATCAAATGACCTCCTTGGGGCTAGCTAAAGCCTCGTGTTCTTGGGATGTCTAGACTATATACCCATTACCATTTAATCTTATATAAATCAACACATGAATAGAGGAAAGAGAACTCAACATTCATACACTTAAGCTAAAAGTACATGCATTTCTTATGTATTTATAACTAGCATCATAACACATATTATTATTCATTTAAAATCTATTGAAAAATACATTTGGATTTAATAGTGATAATAGCCATGCATATATTAAATGAAATCAACACATGCAAGCTTACATAAAGGAAATCCATTTTATTTTATTTTGAAAAGATGGATGCATGAATTCAAATGACATACCAAATTTAACATGATTGGAAAGAGGAATCAAATATAAGCATGTGATTCATTCAACCAAACTAGTTCTTAAAGACAATCAAATCAAATAAGATTATTTAAAGCAAACCAAAGTTTCTTTATTAATTAAGTTTTAGATTTGATTTGATTTAAAGAGGAGAAGAGAAATCATTACTTGTTGTTTTAAACCCATTCCCACATTAGTGATTTGATTTAATTTAAGGAAATGTAATTAAGTTGATTTTATGGGTTAATTAAGTTGAACCCTTAATAGATGAATTAATTACCTATGTCACCTTAAAGTAATTAACTAAGTAATTATGAGCCAACATGATATGCATGGAAAATAAACTTGTAATGATCCTAGGAAATAAAAGGGCCTAATGCAATTGGCTCATGATTAATATTTATTTAGATTAAGGGACTTAATTAATTACTCTATGGTTTTCCCACACATGTGACTAACCATAATTTCATTAAACTCCTTTAGATTATTAAACACCTAAAGATCTACCCCATGATTTAATTAATTAAGGTATGATGTGATTATTATTTCAATTTGATAAAATAATTTAATTAATTAGTTAAATCTTAATTAATTTCATTTTTAAAAAAAAAAAGATGAAATGAACTTAGGGAAAGTGGTCCCAACCCTATTCCTTTGTTCACTTACTGTTGAACAATGATTAATGAACTTTATTAACCAATTTATTACTATTCATGGGATTAATTAATCATTAATTAACTTAGAATAGTAGTTAAGATTTAATTAGTTAATTTTCTAATTAATTGAGCAATAAATCCCAAGAAAATTATGGGAGGTAAAGGTCATTCCATTAAATTAATCTACAATATTTTAGAATAATTGCTCAAGTAATTTATGAGTAATTAAGCTAATAACTTTTGTAATTAAATCTTAATTACTAATCTAAATTAGTTAAGATCATTTTGAATTAATTCTACTCTAGAATACCTTTAAAATGAGTATTTATTTACATTTTTTCATTTCTCTATGATTTTTTATGACTTTTGATGTTTCAGCCATTAAAAATGATTAATTAGGCTTAATTAAAGCATAATCTATAGCCATGTGGATGATGATGTGGCACGATTCCATGGGGATTGGCTTCTTAAACTTTTTTTCGACTCGACCTACGGGGTGATACACATTTTCTTCTTCATCAATGATCTAAGATCGATATTATTAATCAGCTAATAAGATTAAATCAGTCGATCTAGTGATCTAATCATCCATTCGATCATGGAATGGATGCATGATCTCTAACATCACTCAAGGGAGGGAGAATGGAGTTCGTCTGCCAAAACTCACTTGATCCAAACTACCTAAGCTCAGATCAACTCCAAAAGGATCCCACACCTTCATGACATCGATCGGAGGGGGGGATCCAATGGTCAAGGTCACACAAGATGCAAGTTTTTTTCAAAAAGCTCCAATCCATTTTGCCTAAGGATCAATTTTGGAAACATACCACGGAGCTCAAGATCGGCTCAAAAGATTGGGAAAGCTTTATCTTGTAGAAGCCTTATTGACCAATAATTGGATCAATTCCTGTTCACTCAAGGCCATGACCGACAAATTGGAGTTTAGCTTTTGAAAGTCCCACCTCACATGCTAAATTGGGAGATGATTCATTCTTGCTCAATGAGGCCTAGGGAAGGCAAAGTTAATTTCAGTTTGATGGAGAAATGGGGAAGTTAGGTTAGAATGGGAGTGGACTGATGAGAATGGCATTTTTGATTGAGGAATGAGCGAGCTTAGGAAATGGCTCTAGTGGCTCTTCTTGGGTAGCTGAATGAATTATTTTGTGTATGTTTGAGTGAAATGAGTGGAGTATACCACCTTCATCTTGATTGGATGGGATAGGGCATCTAGTGCCCAGCCATCTCGTGAGTCATGGGTGTGGAGGAGGTGAGTTGGTTGGTTGAAGGTGTGGATGTGGCTACCTAGGAGGAATCATGGGTGTCTTATGGGTTTTAAAAGCTCCAATGGGAAGGGTGAGGTGATTTTACCTCCCATGGGTTATGCTAGACCCAACCACCCCTTGGGTCAGGTTGGGCAGTATCCTAGGTGCCTAGGTGGACCATTAGGAGAGTACCAAGTGGCCAAGGAATGGAAATGACCACTTACTTGGGTGATTTGTCTTATGTGATGCATTTAACCCAAGGGTAGAATGATCATTTAGCATTCAATTTGATTTGGATAGATTTGAAATGAGCCAAAAGTGGGTTAGCTCAAGTTTCAAGTCAATTGGAGTTGATTTGGTTAAGTTTGGCTCAATATGACTCATTTAGGTCAAATTGGGGTAAGTTGGGTCAAGTTGACCAATTGGTCAAATTGGGTCAAACCAAGGGTTGGTTTAAATTTATATGATCATTTGGGATGTTGGTTCTTGGTTTAGTTTGGCTAGATTTAGTTTTGGCTCATTTGAATTCAATTAGGTCAAATGGATTAAGTTGACCAATTTGACCAAATTTGCCAAATTTGCTTAGGTTGGGTGTTGGTTATAGTTAAGTTTACCAATAGAAGATGATTGTATGCTTTGGTTTCAATTAATTTAGATTTGGTTTTGATTTAGGCCAACTTTAACCTTTAGGTCAATTTGGGCTAAGTAGGTTAATTGGGTTCAATTGGGTCCAAGCATGACTTTCATCAAGTTCAATAATCAATTTAGAATGAACTTGAGCCATTGGTTGCAATCAATTTGATTTATATTTTGATTTGACTCAATTTGATTTTTAAGGGAAATTTGGGTCAACTTGGGTCAAGAGGACCAATTGGGTTTGGTTTGACTCAATTGAAGGTCAAGTAATATTCAAATATTGATTTTATTTGGTATGAATCATTGGTTTGGATTAAGGTACAATTTGGCTAGTTTGGATTCATATGGGTTAAGAGGTTGACTTGGTCAAATCACCAAGTTAACTTAGTTTGACCCAATTTGTCAAAATTGATCAACCTAGGTGATCAACAATCATTATGGGAGGTTTTCTTCTCAATCCAATTTGGGTAGGATTAGAACTTGGCTCAAATAGGTCAAATTAGCCACTTTGGGTCAAGTGGACCAATGTTTAGTTGGCATGATTTTGGGTTGAGTTTGATTTAGTTGAGTTTATATGATTTGGGATTGATATATAAATCAACTACAATTGGCTTGGGTTAAAATGTGTTTTGGTTCATTTGAACATTTCAAGTCAAAAGGGTTAAGTTGAGTTTGACTTGGGTTGATTTTGGTTTAGCTTAATGATTATAGATTTCATTTATATTTGTGAATATGATTGAAGGTATGTTTGATTCATGAGAAAGTCAAATAAAATTGGGTTTTGGAATGAAACTTGAAGTCCATGAGAGTTATGTTGTTTGATTTTGATATGGTTTGATTTAGTTTTGATGATTTAAATGTATATTTCATTTAAATTTTTGAAGATGATTGAAAATATGATCGAGTTGTGAGAAACTCAATTGAGTTTGACTCTATTTGGATTAAGATTTAGCTAAGTTCATGGGATAGATCATATGGCTTAGGAAGGGTTTTGATTTAATTTGATTTAGTTTTGATCTTTAAATGTAGATTTGATTTATATTTAGGAAGATGATTGAAGATACAAATTGATTATGAGAAAATCAATTCATTTTGGATTGATTTGGATTAAGATTTAGCTAAGTCCATGGGATAGGTCATATGGCTTAAGAAGGGTTTCAAATTTGGATTTGATCATAGGCTTCAATCATTTGGTTTTGGAATTTGGGTTTGGATTTGGATTTAAATTTAATGTTGAATTGAACTTGAGGTTTAGTTCAAGAAGGTGAACATGGATTGGATTTGGGTTATAGGGTAGGTGGATTATCCTAATCCCTAAGGCATAACCTCATATGGTTAACCCTCTAAGTCTTAGGTTAAGTGTTTACCTAATTGTTAGAAGTGTCTTATGACTAGGGGAGTGTTAGTGTCTAGAAAACTCCTAAGTCTAAGATTTTGAAGATTGAATCCACACTACAAAAGTGAGGTCAATAGGCCTTAGGCTCTATAGTGTTGCCCTTGGAGATAGATGATTGGAAGACCGAAGCCAAGTTTCACATTATAGACTAGGATACATCTTTGAATGCTTTGCTTGGAAGACCATGGATACATGAGAATAACATTATTCCATCCTCTCTATATCAGTGTATGAAGTTCGTGAGAGGTGGAATCGTCTACTATGTCAAAATAGATCTTAAGCCATTTATAGTTCACGAGATTTATTCTCGAAAGTTTAAAAAAAAAAAAAAAAAAAGAAAAAAAGAAAAGAAAGAGAAAAAAAAAAAAATAGAAAATGAAAAAAAAAGAAAATAAGTAGAGGAAATAGACTTGGAGGAAGTGGAGTCGACATTAGATTCCACCCACAGTTCATTACTCCATTTGAACATATGGGTAGGATGACCTGACCTCCACCAGGCAGAGGAAGAGGCCAGTTCAAAGGCAATCCTAGGGGTGGAAAACCGCCTTTTTGGCCACCCAATATAAGATATGTCCCAGCTAGTAAGAGTACACATGTTATCCATATAGACTTAGAATCTAGTTAATAGGATGAGTCTTATATAGTTAGCACACCAACCAACTCTTCTCAGCAGTAGATTCCCTTAGAGGTGACACTTGAGCCAGATAATGATGAAGATTGGGTTCCAAAATAAAGCATATGTGTATCTACATCTATATGTGAAATAGTTTGAGATCCATTGGGAACCTTACCTCTATCCCCACTTTCCTCTCAAAAAGCTGAGGGTTTGGTAGTTAAGGAAGCCCCTAAGTCATCCACAGGTGTGAAGGCTCAGAGGTTCTTTTTGGGAGCATCATCCTCAAGTCAGTAAGTTGATGTAGAACTTGAGGATGATTTATATAAAGATTTAATAGAATTTTCTTTTGATTGGTACTTGCCTTGTGTTAATAATTTAGCAAAGAAAGGGTTAATCTCACATACTTAGGCAAAGCATAGATCAAACTACTTTGAAAGAATATGGAATAATAAATTCAAAAGCTCTCAATCAAGATTGGGACTACGATTCAGTATAGTGGGTCTAGTCGATGATGATGATTGCTGCTAAGTCATCACCATATAACTCATATGAGGAGTTGATCGATTCTTTCCAACTCATATTAACTCATATGAGGATTTGTGCTTAGAAATTTTAGATGATCCAAATGATTTTGAGGTCAAAGATGTATCACCAGAGTTTGAAGAAGAGATCAAGTCAACCATTGATAAGCTCATGGAAATCAACTTAGGAACTGAAGAAGATCCACACTTGACATACATCAGTCATTTGTTGAATGAAATTGAAACTAATGACATAGTTAGGCTATTGACTGAGTTTAAATACTACTTTACATGGCGTTATGAAGAGATGCATGGATTTGCTCTTAACGTAGGGTTCATAAACTAGTAATAGAGCCTACTGCTAACCTTATTAAGCAAGCTCCTAGATACATGCGATTAAATAAAAAATAATAAGTCATTTATGATGTCAAGAAACTGATCAATATTGGCATCATTCAAGAAGAAAAATACCCTACTTGGTTAGCCAGCGTCGTCCCAGTTAAGAAGAAGAATCACTAAATTCACATATGCATTGACTTTAGGGATTTGTATAAGGCATGTCCAAAAGTCAAATTTTCACTACCAATCTTGGAGCTGATGGTGGACATTGCCTCATTTCATGCAGTCTTCTCTTTCATAGATGGCTCGTCTGGACATAGCCAAATAAAGATAGCCTTCGAAGATGGAAGAAACACAACTTTAGAATCCCGATTAGAATCTATTATTATAAGGTCATGCCTTTCAGCCTTAAAAATATTGGTGCTACATACCAGCGAGCTATGACTCGAATCTTCGATGAACTCATTCAACATCAATTTGAGTGTTATGTTGATGATCTCATTATCAAAAGTAAAGAAAAGGAAGACCATCTCTTTGACTTGAGAGTAATTTTTGAATAGTTAAGATAATTTAACCTTAAAATAAACCCAATAAAGTGTGCATTCAGAATAGCTTTAGGGAATTTCCTTAGGTTTGTTATCTGACACCAGGGATTCAAAATTGATCCATAGAATATCAAGGTGATATTAAAAAGGACACCCCCTAAAAGTTTAACTTAACTAAGATCATTCTAAGGGCGGTTGACATATCTAAGATGCTTTATATCCAACCTATCGAGAAGATGTTAGCCAATCTTAGGGGTTGTAAAAAAGGATGCCAAGTTCAAGTGGGATGATAAGTGTGAGCATGCCTTTGAAGACATCAAGCATTACAAAATGACGTCAATAGTTCTAGCAGCCCCTATCCCAGGCAAGCCTCTCATACTTTACATTGCTACATTAGATGACTCCCTTGGTGCTTTGTTGCCTTAAGAAAATGATGAAGGGAAGGAAAATGCACTCTACTACCTCAGCCATCGTCTAATTCTTTTTGAGGCTAATTATCCACTCATTTTAAAACATTACTTAGCTTTAATCTTTGTATTTCAAAAGCTACATCACTACATGCTTCCTAATAAGGTGAACTTAATCTCTAGAATCAATCCACTATAGTATCTCATGACACGGTTGATGCTATCTACATGGTTGGCATGATAGTCTATGATCTTCTTGCAATTTAAGATTACCTTCGTACCCCTCTGCACTGTGAAAGGACAAGTGCTAGCAGATTTATTAGTAGCACACTTCTTGAATTCTTTGCTTAGTGATGATCTCCCTGATGAATTAATCATGAACTAATGGGATACTAGCATTCACTGCTAGGAGATGTACTTTGATGGTGCGGCTTCTTCTTAAAGAGGAGAAGAACCACAATCTACTATTCCAAGAAAAGCACGGGTAAGAATAGTTCTCTTAACTCCATAGCACGATGTGATGAGATTTTCATATCATCTGTACAATCCTTGCTCCAATAAAGAAGCCAAATATAAGGCTCTGATGGCCGATCTGGAGTTAGTCATTACTCAAAGCATCCAGAACATCAACATCTTCAGAGATTCTCAACTAGTTATCAACCAAATCAGTGGATCCTATAAAGTTTTAAAGCGCAAGCTCCATAACTACCACAAGTACACCATGGAGCTATTGGCCCAAATCTTAGAGGTTACCATTTATAAGATTCCTTGATGAGAGAACACCGTAATGTATTCTTTAGCCAATCTTGCCAAGGAGTTGGAGAAGGATGATGAGTCCATATCAATAAAGGTCCAAAATAGAAAAAAGTCTTATTTTATTGATATTGAACTCATCAAAAGTACTCTTGAAGGGGAGGTTACCATTTCCAAGATTAGGAGTTAAAGGGCAACCTTTCATGATTAAAATAAAGGAAAACTACCTCAAGAGAAGTCCCAAGCATCGATAAAGAACTTTCCTACACTCTTGTGGATGGTGTCTTGTACCAGAGATTTTTCAATCATATGTGATTATGTTATTTAGACAAGCACGAAGCCCATAAGATCATGATCGAGATACACTCAGGATTATGTGGAGCCAACTAATTCGGTTTGAAGATGAATTCCAAGATCAAAAGACTAGGATACTACTGGCCATCGATGATCAAAGATTGCATGGATACGGCTAGGCGATGCAACCAATGTCAAATACCCATTATGGTCCTACACTAACCACTCAACATTCTACATCCTGCATTGGCCTCTTGGCTATTCAAATGTTGGGGTACCAACTTAGAGGGTTTGACATATGCTCCTTCTTTCAAGTGTCATCAGTTCCTCTTAGCTGCAACTAACTACTTTTCTAAATGAGAAGTGATTCCCAAAGAGGTCACACCAAAGATGTGCTCCAGGTTTTTAGAAACCATTTAATATATATCTTTGGAGAGCCTCGATGAATTATATCTGATAATGATATTACATTCAAGAGCATCGAGATCAACAACTTTACTTAGAGATATAGCATAGATTGGAGATATTCTACCATCAACTACCTAAGGGAAAATGGCTTAGTAAAAGCCTTCAATAAAGCTCGCATCCAAATGCTAAAGAAGACACTCGACAACAACAATCCATAGTGGCATGAGCTGTTAGTTGAAGGCTTGTGAGCCTACCGCACCATATATAGAACTCCAACTCAGTCTACTCTGTTCTCCTTATTGAATGGGTTTGAATCCATTCTACCATTAGAAGTCCAACTCCCATCACTAAGGATAGCTTTGTGTAGCAAGATCACAATAGAGCAGAATGCCAAGTTATGGTCATAAGAGCTCTAATGTTTGGAGGAGAGATGTTTGTAGGCATCCTAAAATCTTAAGTTGTATAAAATGATTTAAGCTCACAAAAGGTTGGTCCATCCTAGAGCTTTTCAAGTAGGAGAGCTTATTTTAGTTCTAAAAAGATCGATTGCTTCTCATCATAAGATGGGAGGCAAGTTTGAACCCACTTGGGAAGGCCCTTTTACCATAGAGAAGGCCAACGCAAGAGAATCTTATCAGCTTATTAATCACAAGAGAGAGCACCCAATTCTTCCAATCAATGCACTCTACTTAAAGAAATATTATAAATAATGTTTGAAAATAATTATAATTAATGAAAATTCCATTTCAAATTCAATCTCTTCCATGTTGAAAGTATTCTTATTTATGAATCTGCCATGATGTGTTTAGGGTAAGTGTAAAGAATTGGTGTGGCATCCTATCCTTCATTAACACAAAATAAACACAAACTACACAAAAACATATAAAACAAACACAAACTACACACAAACATATAAAACAAACACATATCTTTTATGCTGTGCTACTCTGAGTTGAGATAATGCCCCTAATGGAACTTCGCTACCTAGTCGTTAACGCTACTAGTGTGTGTCACCCAGTGGTCTTCTTGCTTTGGAGGATGTAAGTATGCTATTCTTTCCTTACTTACTTGGACACTGCACACCGACAAGTACCTTATTAGTTTGATAGGCCTTAGTGCGTGGATGGTAAGCTACCTCATGTTTGATTTGTTTAAGAGGATGTGAGTTTGTTACACTTTCTTCTTGGATTAGCCTTCATGCATTGACTGGGTCAAGTATATTTTAGGTTCAGAATAAGTCCTGTAGTAGTTACTTCCCTCTTGACTACTTTAAGTCTGGGTCCAGTCCTTCCTCGAGGCTCCTTTCTTAGTAGTCACTCTAGGTCAGATAGCATCTGTCCTACTAATGATAGACTATCTTGATGATCAGTTCTTTTTAGAAAGATGTAAGCCTACAAGCTTTCTTTCTAGATTGATCATTGCACATTGACGGGCACCGTATGTTGGATGGTTCTCACTATGCTTATGGATGCACCACTCATGCTGATGGATACACCTTAGGTTGGTTGGTTCTCTTACCTTAAGATACACCACTCATGGTAGATGTAAATCTGCTATGATTTCTCTTTGAGTTAGCCACCGTACACCAATAGGCTTTCTTTTTTATTGCTCAGTATAATGCCACTAGCAGCACCTCCCCTATGGGCACTATATTTAGATCACATCCTTTGTGATGCCATTTAGACACTACCCTGGTTACTATCGGATTGGATAGTTCCCCTTTTTTAATTACCTCCCATAAGATTGGAGAATTTGTCCTGAGGTTATGCAGATTCTCCCTTGGTCCAGTAAATCTTAGATAGTTCAAGGCCGACATAGCCCCTTCTTAGTGTGGTCCCTCACACACCAACAGGTCCACACAAACATATAAAAAATATATATTCACTATGATTAGGAGACACCCTAATACCTTTTCCAAAGCAATCATCCTACTTTAGGCTAGTATCGGCAAAGCTCCCTATAGGAATCACCTAACTACTCTTGAGTTGATATAAGTCTCCGATAATATTCACTCAATAGTCACCCCTAAGTTGGGTTCGATTTGTTGTGCTACCAACAGGACCCAACGGTTATTCCCAGCTTTAAGAGATGTAAGTCTACTATGCCTTCTTCCTAACACAACCATTGCACACTGAAATGAAACCCCTTAGGTTGGCTAGCTCTACCCCATGACCAGTAGACTATCCCTTTTGATTTGTAAATTTGAGATAGGATAAGTCTGATATATCCCCTTCTTAGTGGGTCCATCACACAACGACATGGTCCAAAATTAAAGCTTATAAATTTGACCGAGCTCACATCCCCAGTAGATATGCCCTAAATTCAATATCAAACTAAACCAAACAAACCATATCAAATCACATGAAATTAAGATAAACTTAATCCTGATTACTTTTGAGTTGACATAAGTCCTAAGTGGGATTCAGTCAATAGTCTCCCTAGGTTAGGTTCAATTTGTTGTGCATCCAACAAGTCACCCCAGCGATTGTTCCTAACTTTGGAAGATGTAAGTCTACTATGTCGTATTCTTAGCACAGCCATTATACATTGAAAGGCAACCCCTTAGGTGCGCTAGCTCTACCACCCAGCCAGTAGATTATTCCTTTATATTGGTAAACTTGAGGTAGGTCAGGATGATATAGCCCCTCCTTAGTGGGTCCATCGCACACCGATAGGGTCCATACATTAACTCAGATTAAATTAAACCCAATCTGATTTTCCCCAATAGAGTTAAATCATAACCTTCTCTCCAATGGAGCCCTAAATATTATATAAATAAGTCAAGCAAATATATTAAATTCAAAACCAACCTACCCAGTGGAGCCAAATTAAACCAACTTCTCCAATAGAGTCTAAATCAAAGAAATCCAACCAAACTCTTATTCCTAGTGGATACATCCCCAAACAAATATATGAAACCAAACTCAAATCCTAATCCCCAGTAGATAGCCTGAACGTGCTTCCCTAGTATAAGGTTCACCTTCTCAATCCCTAGCGGACTCGAGCCCATATCACTAGCAAATATGCCTCCACATCAATTAAAATAAAACAAATTAAAGTCAATTCGATCTTAATCCTTGGTGGATTATGGATTCTTATCCTTAGTGGATCTTCTTTCCACAAATCATGTAATCAAATCAAATTCAAACCTTATCTCTAACAAATTTTCTTCTTCTATGCTCTCAACATATACCCCTCACATATCATGTTCAATGTATGTGTGATCCCCTAGTGGATCTCTCTCCATGTCCTTGACATGGAATTATCATCAATTTAGTTTCGGTTTAGGTTTTATTTATTTTTTTTAGTTTAGGTTTATTTTATTTTAGGTTTAGATTTTTAGGTAAGGTTTATTTTATATAGTTCTGCTTATTATTTTATTTTTTTATTTTTTATTTATGTTTAGTTTTTATTTTATTTAGGTTTTCATTCTTAAGTTTATTTTTATTTTTTTTATTTTATTTTAGCTTTTATTTATTTATTTTTGTTTATTTTTTTAATTTTTATTTTAATTTATTTTATTTAAGTTTAAGTTTAATTTTATTTTTTTAATCATTTTATTTTATTATTTTTATTTTACCTTAATTTTATTTTATTTTTATTAGGTTTTATTTATTTAGGTTTAAGATTTTAAGTTTTTAGCTTAGTTATTTAGTTTATGTTTAGTTTTTATTTATTTTTGGGTATTTATTAGTGTTTTAGTTTGGTTTAGGGTCAGGGGTCATTTAGTTTAGGCTGTTAGGTAGTTTAGGAGTTTTAGATTTAGAGGATTTATTAGGTTTTTTTTAGGGTTTCAGGGTTTAGGGTCAGTTTAGGTTTAGGGCCTGTAAGGGTAGGGTCATGGGTTTAGGATAGGGTTTTAATGTTATTTAGATTAGCCATGTGGTTTTAGGCCTATAAGTTTAGGGTCATGGTTTTAGCTTTGTAGGATTTAGGGTTTAGGGTTTAGGGTTTTTTTAATTAAATATATCAACAAGTTTAGGTTTATTTATTTTATTATTTTGTTAGGTTTATTTTTTTATTTAGTATAGTTTATTTATTTTATTTTAGGTTTTTTATTTTAATTTATTATTTAGGTTTAGGTTTAGGTTTAGGTTTAGGTTTAATTTTATTTAGTTTTATTTTTTATTTTAGGTTTTAGGTTTTCTTTTTTCATTTTTAGGTTTATGTTTAGGTTTTTTATTTTACTTTTTTTAGAATTAAAATTTTATTTTAGTTTATTTTAGGCTTTTATTTTTAAGTTTAGGTTTTAAGTTTGTTTTTAGTTTATTATATTTTATTTAGTTTTATTTAGGTTTATTTCTCTTAGTTATTTTAGTTATGGTTTAGGTTTATTTTATTATGTTTATTTTATTTTAATTTAGTTTTTTTTTTAGTTTAGGATTAGGTTATTTTTTTTATTTATTTTAATGTTTTATTTTTTTAGGTTAATTTTAGTTTAGGTTTATTTAGTTTTATTTTTTAATTTATTTTAGGTTTATTTTATTTTAATTTAACGTTTAGTTTAGATGTTATTAGTTTATTTTATTTTTATTTTATTTTGGTTTTATTTATTATTTATATTTTATTATTATTTATATTTTATGTAGTAGGTTTAGGATGTAGCTTAGCCTAGTGGGATTAGATGGGTATATTTAGTTAGGGCTCAGTAAGTTTAGATTTTAGGTTTAACAGGTTTATATCAGGGTTGGTAGAGTTGTGGGAGTTTAGGTTGGGTCAGAGTCAGATATGGTCTGGCTGCAGTTAGTTAGGTTTGGGCCTGGGTTAGTAATTTGCATTTGTGTTTGGCCTAGGGTAAGATCTGAGGTCAGTGGGAGGGTCAGCCTGGGGTTTTAGCTCAGGGCTCAGGGTAGGCTGGCTATTTCGCCCAGAGTGGGGGCCTGTGGGTTAGCCTCAGAGCCCAGGATTTAGCCAGGGCCCAGGGCCCAGGCCCAGTGGGCCCAGGTTAGTTTAGGCCAGGAGTGGCCCAGAGTGGGAGTCAGGTCAGTTTGTTTTGGTTAGGGCTCAGGGTCATGATGTATTATTTATGATTGGGTTAGTATGAGGTCAGTTTAGGCTTTAGGATCATTCTAGGGCCCAGGGCCAGGATGGGTTTTGGTAGGGTAAGTAGTGGGTCAGTCTCAAGGTAGTGGGTTTATGGCCTTAGTCAGAGTCTTTTAGGTTTAAGGGCCCAGGTTTTATTCCTTGGTTTAGGGTAGGGCCTAGAGTCAGGTTTAGGGTTAGTGGTTTTAAGTGTTAGAATTTTAGTGTTTTAGGTTTAGATTTTTTTTTTAATAAGCAGGTAGGTTTTAGGTTTATTTAGTTTATTTTATTTATTTATTTATTTTATTTTATTTTTTATTTATGTTTATTTTTTATTTTATTTTATTTAGTTTTATTTATTTTAGTTTTTTAGTTTAATTTATTTTTAGGTTTAGGTTTTGGTTTATGCTTATTTTAATTTAGTTTTATTTTTTAGTTTAGTTTTTTTAGGTTTATTTTTTTTAGGTTTAGGTTTATTTTAGTTTTATTTTTTTATTTTATTTTATTTTATATTTATTTTACATTTAGTATTGATTTTATTTTAGGTTTTTATTTAAGTATTTTTATTTTATTCTTTTACGCTTAGTTTAATTTTATTTTTTTATTTTTTTTATAGTTTAGGCATTTATTTATTTTATTTTAGTATTTTATTTAATTTATTTTATTTGTAGTTTAAGTTTTAGGTTTAGGCCTGTGGCTCAGGAGAGTATGGGTTAGTTATATTGGAGGTTTTTAGTGGTGAGGTTAAGTTAGTTAGTGGGTCAAGTTTGGTGGAGGCCCAGGTCAGTCAGGGCTCAGAGAGGAGGGAGAGAGCCCAGGGCTTTAGGATATAGTTTGGTGGCCCAGGAGTCAGGAGAGCCCAGGGCCCAGAGCCCAATTGTGTTTGTTTGGATAGTTATGTTTGATTAGGTCAGATTAGTGTTGGGTCAGCCAATGAGGTGGGCTGGAGTTATAGTTTAGGAGTGGTCCGGGGACACATGTGAGCCCAGAGTAGTGGGCCCAGGTCTTTCAGTTTATTTTAGTCATTTATTTTAGGGCTCTAGTTTAGGTCAGCAGGCCCAGTCCAGTTTAGCATGCCTTGATAGGTTACTTGAGGCCTGTGGTTTAGGGCTCATGGTCAACCCAGGTGGTATTAGTATAGGCTTTGGGTATATTTAGGCCCAGGTGCCTTTTAGGGTAGCCAGGTATTTAGATGAGGGTTTAGAGGTTATTAGAGTTTTTGTGAGTAAGGGAGTGGTAGGGTCAGGGTTTAGAAGTTTTAAAGTATTATGGAGGTTAGGTTTAGGGTTAGTTTTAGGGTATTTTGATAGTAAGTTTTAAAAAGTGAACCGATTTAGGTTTTTATTTTATTTAGTTTATTTTTTATTTTTTATTTTATTTTTTTTATTTGTTTATTTATTTATTTATTTAGTTTATTTTAATTTTAGGTTTTTAGTTTAGTTTATTTTATTTTAGGTTTTGGTTTATGCTTATTTTTAATTTAGTTTTATTTTCATTTAATATTTTAATTAGGTTTTATTTTTATTTTAAGTTTAAGTTTAGGTTTTATTTTAATTTTTTAGGTTTTAGGTTTATTTTTATTCTATTTTAGTTTAATATTTTTAATTTATTTTATTTTATTTAGTTAGTGGTTTAGTTTATTTTTATTTTAGCTTTTTATTTTATTTAGGCTTTAGTTTTACTCTTTCCAATTTCAGTTTAGGTTTAGTTTATCTTAGGATTTTAAGCTCTTTATTTTAAATATTTTATGTTTGTTTCGTGTATAGGTTTTATTTAGTTCATTTTATTGTTTATATGTTTTATTTTATTTTATTTTACATTTAAGATTGGTTTTATATTTGTATTTTACCCTTTGGTTTATTTTATTTTTATCTTTGTTTAGGCTCTTTATTTAGTTTATTAAGTTTAGTTTTAGTTTTATCATTTATTTTATGCTCGTAGGGCCCAGGCTGGCCTAAGCTAGGTTAATATCTTATCTTATTATTTTATCTTTTAGGCTTCACTTATCTATTTATTTACTTTTTAGCTTTAGGCTTTCTTTAGTGGGCTCTGGGCCTTGGGTCAGCATTTAGGGCCCAGACATGCCCAGTGCCTAGGTAGGCTCAGTGGCCCAGTGGCTCAGAGCTGGGCGCCCAGGCCTCAGAGCCTGCAAGCCTCATGGTCTTGTGGCTCTGGCCTGTTCTGTGATTTAGGGCTGGGCTGTCAAACCGTGCCCAGGCCTAGGGCTCAGGTCAGCTTTGGGGCCATGATCTTTGAGGGCCTCAGGTGAGCTCAGTGGCATCAGCTTCAGTCTGTAAGCCTGGTGGGCCTTTAGTGGCCTAGGATCTTGGGCTTCAGATCTAGGATCTTGGTTTATGTTTTTTTTAATTAAGCAAACCCATAGTTTAGGTTTATTTAATTTATTTTTTTATTTATTTTAATTTATTTTATTTTATTTATCTTTATTCGGTTTTTTATTTTTTATTTGGTTTAATTTATTTATTTTAGGTTTATTTATTTTAGTTTAGGTTTTTTTAATTTATTTTATTTTCTTAATTAGGATTAAGTTTTTTCTTATTTTTTAGTTTAGTTCTATTTTTATTTAATTTTTTTTGTTTAGGTTTTATTTATTATTTTCTCATTTTGGTTTAGGTTTTTTTTTAAGGTTTTGGTTTTAGCTTTTTATTTTAGGTTTATTTTTTAGGTTTTATTTTTTAGTTTAGGTTTATATTTATTTTTAGTTTATTATTATTTATTTAGTTTAGGGTTTAGGTTTAGTTTATTCTAGGTTTAAGTTCAAGTTTTATTTATTTTAGTTTAGTTTCTTTTAGCTTAGGTTTAGGTTTCTTTTATTTTATTTATTTTAAGTTTAGTTTTTATTTAAGTTTATGGTTTAGGTTTTATTATTTATTTATTTTTAGGTTTATTATTTTAGGTTTAGGTTTTTATTTTATTTTATTTTTATTTTACTTTTAGTTTTTATTTTATTTATTTTATTTTATTTTATTTTGTAGTTAACTTATTTTTTAGTTTATCTTTAGTTGATTTTATTTTATTTCTACATTTAGGTTTAGTTTTAGGTTTAGGTTCAGGTTTAAGTTTAGGTTTAGGTTCAGATTTAGGTTTTTTTATGTTATTTAGGTTTTGGTTTTTGATTTATTTTATTTGTAGGTTTTATTTTGTTTAGGTTTAGGTTTAAGGCCTATGGTTTAGGGTAGGGTTTGAGGTTTAGGGTTTATTCAGGATCAGGTTTAGGGCAGGCCTAGGGCTTTAAGGCTCAGGGTCTAGGGCTCAGGGTCTCATGGCTAGGGTTTAGTTCAGCTGTGGTTTTAGCAGATTTTTTATATTATTATTTTAAATTAAGTGAACCCATAGATTTAGATTTATTTAAGTTACTTATTTAGGTTTAGGTTTATGGTATATTTTTAGGTTTATTTACTTAGGGTTGTAGGTTGGATCCAGGATCTAGTTTAGGAGTGGACATGTTCTTAGGTCTTTTGGGTGGTTTAGAGGGTAGGTCACCATTATCATTTATTATTAAACAAAGCAAACCCACAGGTCAGAATTTAGGTTTTATATGTTGGTTTTTATTTTTAGTTTATTTAGTTTAGTTGCAGGTTAAGGCCCAGGATTTAAGGCCCAGGGTTTAGGGCTCCTGCGCTAGGGTTTAGGAGGCCCAGGACGCAGGCCCAGGGTCCAAAGAGGATCTTGGGGAGTTGTGCTCAGATGTCAGAGTGTGGATTAGAGTTTAGGGCCCAGGGTCAGGATCAGGATTTAGATTTAGGTTATTTAGTTTAGGGTTTCAGCCAGTGGTTGTAGGTTTAGTTTAGTTTAGGCTCATTTTAGTTTAGGTTTAGGTTTATTTTATTTAGAATTTGGGTTTAGTCAGGGTTTAGAGTTTAGGTTTTCTAGGGTTGTTTTTTAAAAAATTTAAGCAACCCAGAGGGTTTCAGTTTATTTATTTTTATTTATTTTAGTTTATTTTATGTTTTCATTTTTGTGTAGGTTTATTTTTAATTTTATTTAGTTTTGCTTATTTATTTATCTTAGCTTAGGTTTTTTATTTTAGTTTATTTTTTAAGATTTATGTCTATGTTTAAGTTTTTATTTTAGTTTAGTTCTATTTTTATTTTATATTTTAGGTTTAGGTTTTATTTCTTATTTTTAGGTTTAGGTTAAGGTTTTTATTCTATTATTTTAATTTTAAGTTTTAGGTTTTTATTTTAGGATTATTTTTATGCTTTATTTTTTAGTTTAGGTTTAGCTTTATTTTTAATTTAATTTATGTTATTTAGGATTTATGTTTAGGTTTAGGTTTAAAATTAGTTTATTTTAATTTATGTTTCTTATTTTAATTTTAAGTTTAGGTATTTTTAGTGGGTTTAATTTTTATTTTTATTCATTTTTAGGTTTATTTAGGTTTTAATTTTATTTAATTTTATTTAATTTTATTTAAGTTTATTTTTATTTTATTTAGTTTATTTTATTTAGTCTTTTATTTTATTTTAGTTTAAGATTTTATTTATTTATTGTTTAATTCCATATTTTAGTGGTTTATTTTGTTTTTTATTTTATTTTATTTTTTTTTATTTATTTTGGCTTAGGTTTTATTTATTTTATTAAGTTGTTTAGTTTAGGTCTTAGCTTTTAGGTAGTTTGTGGTTAGTGGGTCAGTCTGAGGTGGGGTTTAGGATTTTAGGATTTGGGATTAGTTTAGGGAGTGGTTTAAGTTTTAGGGTTTAGGGTTTAAGATTTAGGGTTTAGGGTTTAGGGCTTAGGGTTTAGGGTATAAGATTTAGGGTTTAGGATTTAGGGTTTAAGTTTTAGGGTTTAGGGTTTACGGTTTAGGGTTTAGTGTTTAGGATTTAGGGTTTTGAGGTTTAGAGTTTAGGGTTTAGGGTTTAGGGTTTAGGATTTAGGTCTAGGGTTCTGGTTTTAGTTTAGGATTTAGAGTTTTTGGTTTTTTTTTAATAGAGGTGAAATTTAGAGTCAGCATTTCTTCTTTTTGATTTCTTCATCCTAGTAGCACTCCATGTTTTCTAAGACACAAGCGAGGACATAGAAAAAAAAATAGCACCCATAAAGAAAATTGAAAACTCTAGATAACCAGAACCATCTCTACTACCAAGACACAATTCCATAAGCAATAAATTATACTTATCATTCATTAATTTCTCTAGTTCTCATCAGAACAACCCTGGCCTCTCGAGTAGTGGGATCCACCATCATATCCTCGATCGCTCCCTCCGTGACCACCACAGCTGCAACTTTCATTGATCCTCTCACCTCCATAACTAACACTTCTCTGACTACCACCTCCATATCTATTAGCACCTCTAGCTCCCCTACCACCACGATAATAATTGCCGCCTCGCCTCCACCAGTGATCTAGAAGATTGGTTGACTGATGTTCCTATCGGTTCCCATCCATTCTTAGGGTTTAAGTTTATTGTGTTTTAGGATTTAATTTAATTTTTAATCTCTTTAGTTACTTTAGGTTTGTTGTGGGTTCAGTGGGTTGGGGGTTGTGGGTTTTAGTTTAGATTTAGGTTTTGTGGGTTTTAGAGTTTAGGTTTAGGGTTTAAAGGTTAGGTTTTAAGGTTTATATTTTTTATGATTTAGGTTAAGGGTTGGGTTTGCCTTGGGGTTTTGGGTTTAGGTTTAGCTTTATGGGTTGTGGTTTTGAGAGTTTATTTGTGGTTTATTAGTTTAGGTTTAAGGTTTAGTTTTGTGGTTTGGATTTTATGTCAGGTTAAGTTTGTGGCTCAGTTTGTGACTTAGGGTGTAGGTGGATTCCAATTTAGTTTAGTTAATTTAGGATCAAGATTTGGATTTAGCCATAGGGTTTGTGGTTTTGATTTAGGTTGCTTTATGGTTTAGGTTTAGTGGGGTTTAGGTTTTAGGGATTAAGGTTTAGGGTTTAGGGATTAGGGTTTAGGGTTTAGAATTTAAGATTTTTTTAGTGTTTTGGGTTTAGGGTTATAGGTTTAGGGTTTAGGGTTTTAGGGTTAGTGTTGAGGGCATAGGGTTTTTGGTTTTTTTTTTTTTAATAGAGAATAAATTCAGATTGAACATTTCTTCTTTTTGATTTCATCAACCAAGTAACACACCAAGTTTTCTAACACACAAGAGACAAGATAGATAAAAAATGAGCATGCATAGAGCAAATCAAAAACTTTAGATAACTTGAACTATCTCCAATGTAAAGACACAATTCCATAAGAAATAGATCAGATTGGGCATTCTTCAGTTTCTTCAGTTCCCAACAGAACCACCGTGGCATCTCGAGTAATGACATCCACCATCATATCGCTGATCACTCCCTCCGCCACCACCATGGTTATAACCTCCATCGCTCCTCCCGCCTCCAAAACCACCACTGCTCTGACCACCACCTCCATATCCACAAGCACCTCTAGATCCCCAACAACCATCGGATAAATTTAAGTTTTACCTTCATCACCGATCTAGTCAGCCTTTAGGATGTTCTTTTGTCAAAGTTCTGCCTATTCTTATCAATTATGTTTAGGTTTAGGTTTATTAGGTTTTGGGGTTTAGGTTTATTTTTTAATATTTTTAGTTACTTTAAGTTTAGGTTTAAGATTTGGGCTTAAGGGTTTAGGGTTAAGGGTTAGAGTTTAGGATTAAGGGTTTAGGGTTTAAGGTTTAGGGTTTTTGGGTTTATGCTTTTTAGGTATTTATGGTTGTAAGTAGTCAGGTTTAGGTATATTTAAGGGTTTATGTTTATTTATATAGTTTTATTTTATTTAGTTTAGTTTATTTATTTTAGATTTATTTATTTTAGTTTAAGTTTATTAGTTTAATTCAAGCCCAGGTTTAGATCTGTAGAGCCCAGAGTCAGTAGGGCCCATGGCCCACCCATGGCTAGGCCCAGTGGCTCTGATCTCAGTTTATCAGGCCCAGGCCCAGGTGGTCAGCCTCAGGCCTAGTATTTAGCCAGTGGAGGGCCCAGGTGGGTGGTGGGTTATAGGCCTTAACCCAGATCCAGGCCTCAGGCCTAGTAGCCCAGGCCCATGGCCTGGATCTTTCCCATTCAGGGCCTATGGTAGCCTGGCCTAGGTTAGTTTAGGTCAGGAGTTAGGGCCCAGGGCCTATAACCCAGGGCCTTTAGGGCCTGGGCCTAGTGGTGGCCTAGAGTTTTTAGGCCTAGGGCCTATGGCCTATTTTGGCTTATTTTTATTTAGTTTAGCCTATTTATTTTGGTTTACTTATTTTAGTTTATTTTTATTTATTTTTATTTAGTTTAGTGTTTATTTTACTGAGTTTATTTTATTTTTAAAACCCACAGGTTTTGGCCTCAGCCAAGATTTAAGTTAGGGTCAGTGGTAGTGTCAGTTCAGTCTAGCCCAGATCTGGTAGCCCAGTGGCCTAGGGTCTGGGCCTGGGATCTTTTTTGAGAGGTCCATGCCTCAGGTGGTTTTATCTGGTTAGAGTTTAGGTTTTTTAGAGGTGTTTGACTGATTAGGGTCAGTGTAGGGTTTTAGTGTTTTTAGGTTTATGGTTGATTTCAGATTTTATTTATAGGATTTAGACTATGGTTAGGTTTAAGGCCTAGGCTGATTTGGGTTTGTCAGATTTTTTTTATAATTTTAGGGTTTAGGGTTGTTTTAGCTAGGGTCCCATTTGTTTAGGGTTTGGGTTTAGGGGCATAGGTCTGTGGTTTAGGGTTTAGTTTAAAGCTCTTTGTTAAAGTTTAGAGTTTTTTTAGGGTTTAGGGAGTTTACCCAGGTTTAGCTTGCCTATTTTTCCTTTATTCATTTATTAGTTTATTTTATTTAGTCATTATAGTTTGGTTTTTATTTTGTTTATTTTTGGTTTATACATGTTTATTTTTACTGAGTTTTATTTTTATTTTATTAAATTTAACCTTTATTTTAAGGCCATGATTTAAGTTTAGGGGTCATTTTATTTTGCTTAGCAGTCATATGGATTAGTATTTAGGGTTAGGTTTTAGGTCTGGGTCTGAGTTAGCTTTAGCTCAGTTAGTGCCTTTTAGGTTTAGTGGCTTTGTATTTTAGTTTTGGGGTCTAGGTCCTGGCTCAGGATTTGGAAGGGCTGTAAGTTTGGGTTTTGGGTTAGCTTAGGTTTATGTTTTAAGATTTAGGGTTTAGTTTAAGATAAGATTTATTAGGTCAGATCAGTGTAGGGTTTAGCCTAGGGTTGGTTTTGGTAGTCAGATTTTATTTTATTTAATTTAGGGTTTTAGGGTTTAAGCTCCAGGTCAGAGTTGTTTAGTTTTAAATTTTAAATGGTTAACAAGCAAGTTTAGGTTTATTTAGCTTAATTTTATTTATTTAGTTTACTTTATTTTTATTTATATTTATGTTTATTTTAATTTTATTTAGATTTTATTTATTTTTAGGTTTATTTATATTAGTTTTAATTTTTTATTTTAGTTTAATTTTTAGGCTTAGATTTAGGTTCACATTTATTTTTTAGCTAAGTTTTATTTTGATTTTATTTCAATTTTTAGGTTTAGGTTTAAGTTTAAGTCTTTATTTTAATTTTTTTAATTTTAGGTTTATTTTTAGGTTTAATTTTTTAGTTTTGGTTTAGGTTTAATTTTAGTTTATTTTATTTTATTTAGTTTAGGTTTAGGTTTATGTTTCATTTATTTAGGTTTAGGTTTAGTTTTATATATTTTAGTTTAGTTTATTTACTTTTTAGTTTATTTTATTTTTATTTTAGGTTTAGGTTTTTTTTAGTTTATGGCTTGGGTTTTATTTTTTATTTATTTTTAAGTTTATTTTTAGGTTTATTTTTTAAGTTTAGGTTTTATTTTATTTTATTTTTTTGTTTATTTTAGGTAAATTTTATTTTTATTTTAAATTTAGTTTTTATGTTATTTAGGTTTTTTATTCTTAAGTTTGTTCTATTTTTTAGTTTTGTTTATGTTATTATTTATTTTCTTTTAACATATTTTTATTAGTTTAATTTATTTTATTTTTTAGGTTTAAGTTCAAGTTTTAGTTAAGGTTTTTATTTTGTTTTATTTTTTTAATTTATTTAGTTTTATTTAATTTATTTGTGTTAGTTTAGATTTAGTCTTTGGGAGTGGCCTGGGTCAGGTTAGTGGGGTGTTATGCTTTAGCTTTGTGGGTTTTAGTGTTTAGCCAGCATAGGTAGGTTAACTTTGTGGTTATTTAGGATTTAGGTGGTATTGTTTAGAGCTCAGGATTTTAATTAAGCAAACCAAGAGGTTTAGGTTTATTTAGTTTGTTTTATTAATCTTAGTTATTTTATTTTATTTTTTATTTAGGATTATTATTATTAAATTTAATTTAATTTACTTATTTTAGTTTATTTTTTAGGTTTACATTTAGGTTTATGTTTAGTTATTAGTTTAGTTTTATTTTTATTTTATTTTTAGGTTTAAGTTTTATTTTAAATTTAGGTTTAGCTCTCCCTATTTCAGGTTTAGGTTTTAGGTTTTTATTTTAGGTATATTTTTAGTTTATTTTTTTTTTAGTTTAGGGTTTAAGTTTACTTTATTTTAGGTTCAGGTATTATTTATTTTTGATTAGTTTTTTTAGTTTAGGTTTAGGTTTATTTTATTCTATTTATTTTCAATTTTGGTTTCTTTTTTAGTTTAAGGTTTAGGTTTTATTTTATATTTAATTTTAGTTTTTATTTTTAGGTTTATTTTTTAGGTTTAGGTTTTTATTTAGTTTTTATTTTATTTTATTTTTATTTTTTGTTTAGTTTTTATTATATTTAGGTTTTATTATTTTTAGGTTTTTTTTTACTTTAGTTTAAATTTTTATTTATTTTATTTTAGTTAGTTTTTATTTATTTTATTTTTCGATTTATGTTTAGGTTTAGGTTTAGGTTTTAGTTTAGGTTTTTATTTATTTTTTATTTTTTTAGTTTAATTAGGTTAAGGTTTATTTGTTTATTTTATTGTTAGGTTTAATTTAATTTAGGTTTTTAGGATTTAGGGTTTAGGGTTTATTGGTTCTAGTTAGTAGATAGACCCTCCATAAGATGCTCCACCCATGGATATGTTTGTGGAGGACCAAGCTAGAGTTGATTACAATGTCCTAGCTCACCTTAGAAAGTTTCTAGCTAAGTTAAGCATTTATGATGCCCTTATCTTATCCAAATAGATGAGGGAATCTCTAATTAAGGCCTTACTTGATCTAGAGTTATGCTTAGCTCAGCTGACTGCTACTAAAGAGGAGGCATGCAACTCAAAGGACATCTTAGGAGTTACATTCAGTGATGAAGACTTACTACTAAAGACCGAGCACAACTACTTCTTTACATTACAGTGGATGTTGGTAGATACTGGCTATCTAGAGTTCTAGTTGACCCAAGTAAATCTGTCAACATTATGAGTCTAAGAAACCTTGCTTACTTGAGGATTGACATCTCCAAACTCCCAAAAAAGGATGGTGTTGAGAGGATTCAATGAAGAAGGTGTGAAGGCCTTGCATTGTTTATTTTTAGATGTATGGGTGGGGGGGACACCATGCAGATTATAGAGGAGTACTTTTTGAGGTGATTGGCTATAACATTGAGGTATAATATTCTATCTTGAAAGATAGAGGCATCATGCTATAATGGACCTAATCATATAATAATTACTCCTAAGGCATGATGAGTCTTCGAATGGATAAGAGATTTTCCACTACTTTACATGGATGAATAAAGCATGGTTTATATTAATCCAAGTTCTTAAATTCTCTATGCAGGCAAGCCTATATTGTTAATTACATCTTAAGAAATGAAATTTCCTAAGAATACTCTCGATTAGAGTAGACAATTATCACCTCCAAAGATTTCAAGGTTAGACTATCAAAAGATTGGTTGTTTTTGGAAAATTAATTGGAAATGTTCAAGGAGAAGATTTATTTTTGGAATCCAAATGAAATAAGTAGGAAATGCTCATGATTTTAGGAAGCTTAGTGAACATTTCTATCTATCCTATGGTTGGGCTTTATAATTTTTAAGTTGAGAAGATTTATATGTTTTGAGTTGAAATTTAATTAGATTACTAAGGCTTATAATCTACCAACACAAGGTTGTGGGAATGCCCAAGAGGTGAGGATTTATGATCATAGCCCAAAGCAAATAGCTACCTCAGATCCTAAATCTATAGAGCTTTAGTACGAGCTAAAGCACGACCTAAATATAAGAGATAGATGGATATAAGGGTTTACCTCCATAAGAGAGAATAAATTATCTAATTTCTGGACTTATAACTACCTGGAGTAGCTGCCAACTAACTCCACCTATGATTTTAAAACTATGTAGTCTGGCCTTATGAATTGGAAGATAGCTAGGGTGTTTATTTAATTAGAAAGAGACTAAAGTCCTAAACGGATTCCCTAAGTGACTAGAACATGAGTGCTATGAGCATATGACTTAATCTATAGATGCAAAATCTTTTCAAAATTTATTTCATTTTAGACAGATCATTTTCATAGAGGCTTTAGTATTGTTTATGGAAAAATGCATGATGAAATAAGTTATGGGTCAAATCAGCTAGAAGAAGGTGTTCTACACCACAAAGGATGCTCTCACAGGTTAAGCATTCCTTTATCGTGCAAGGATGGAGATCCTTCCTGTTCAAGAGAGAAAGAATATACATGCATTATGTGAAACTTACAACCATACAGCTAAGGGGTAGCTAAATATTTTAATTATCTTATTTATGTCTTAAGCTTTATGATGAGATTATGAGTTGTTTAAAATTTAGTTTTAAATGATCCGTTGGGTAGAAAAGTTATTTTTATCCTTAGAGCCTAATCATATCCAAGCCACACATTAAAGCATCAATCATTTAAGAAATAATGAAAAGCATGTCATCCTAATGCACAATGTAAACATAACATCAAACAATTATATAAATTATCATAAAAGAATTAAAGGATGGTGCGGTCGGGTACCACCATACAACCCGAAGAGAGAAAAGATGGGTAGCCGAGTTCTACTCTTATACAACCTAGAATATGAAAGAATGATTAAAATTGTATTAAATGCTATGGGGGTCTTCTTTCTTCATATATCCATTTATGATTTGGTTTCTTCTTTTATTTAGATGGTGCTTGCTTCAAAGGCATCACAGTGGCACCCAGACAAAGACTTTGCCACCCTAAGCACTAATCCTAATTCCTATTGAAAAAAATACATTTATGTGGGAAAAGTAAATCTAACTACACCCGTAAAATAGAGGTTAGCTAAATATACTTATAATCCCAATTAATAGTATTTATAATTTGCACTTAGCACCCTACACAAGGGTAATTAAGCCTACATGTCCCAACTTGGATTATGAATAAGGATTTAAGCAACCTTCAAAAAAGCATTCACATTTTTTCAAAGCATCCCTTATGCATAATCCCCTACATAAAATATTTTTAGGCTAATATTGGCCTATCATTCAGTCTATGAAGAATACACCCTAACATCCAATCTAAAATAATAAATCATAAAACCAAACGTACATCATATCATACACCATCCTAACTTAGAGCTAGAAGTGGTGACTTAATTCTGATGTGTGTATTAAGGCTTGCATGGTAAGTCTTGTTAAGCATTAGTGTTGTATTTTCTAAGTGTACAAAAATTCAGTTTAACATTAAAGGTTGATTTTACTTGAAGTAGTTTAGTTGATTTGAGAATTTTAATTTGTGTTTTCTTTTGTTTCATTTGATTAGACATAGCAACTAAGTGTTATAAAAAGAGGAAAAGAGGATTGCCCACTTTCATCCCTACCTTAAGTCAGTTTCTAATGTATATTAATTTGATTTAGTTCTCTTTAGTAAAGGGCTTATTAAATGATTTAATTAATCCTAAGTTTAGGTTCACTTTAAATCATCCTATGCAAAATGAAAGGAATCTTAAGATTAATTTAATTTAATTTTTACCGCATAACATATATTAAATCATTCCTTTCCATCATTTAATCATGTATCTATAATTGCAACATAATTTAGCACACTTAAATGATTAATGCATGTGTATGTTTAGAATTTATATTTTGTTTGATTGAATTATTTAAACATATTAATTTAAAACTACATCCAAATTCTTATGCAAAAAGGACATAGGAAGGAAATTAAATAGGCAAGTGCCTTTGTTAAATCAGGGAAGTGAGGTAATCAAATGACCTCCTTGGAGCTAGCTAAAGCTTCATATTCTCGAGATGTCAAGACTATATACCCACATGTATTTAAACATATGTAAATTTGTATACATGAACATAGGAAGTAAGATTTAAATCATATGGATAATTAATTCAACCACTTAGTCAATTATGAATGCATGCAATGTTAATGTAAAATGGAATTTTCATTCACTAATCACATATACAAATACATGTACAAAGATGTAGGCAAGTACATTTCATTGTTAAACTAAGTAAGTGAGGTAATCAAATGACCTCCTTGGGGCTAACTAAAGCCTTGTATTCTTGGGATGTCTAGACTATGTACTTGCTTTTCTTAGACACACATGGAAGTATACAAAAATGTGGGAAAGAAAATCATGCAAAGATTGTATATTTTGTTTGATTCAATCATTTATATATATGAATTAAAGCCCTATCCAAATTCTAATATTGAAATACATAAGAATGAAATCAAATGGGTGTGTGACATTGTTAAACCAGAGAAGTGAGGTAATCAAATGACCTCCTTGGGGCTAGCTAAAGGCTCGTGTTCCCGGGATGTCTAGACTATATACCCATTACCATTTAATCTTATATAAATCAACACATGAATAGAGGAAAGAGAACTCAACATTCACGCACTTAGGCTAAAAGTACATGCATTTCTTATGTATTTACAACTAGCATCATAACACATATTATTATTCATTTAAAAACTTTTGAAAAATATATTTGGATTTAATAGTGATAAAAGCCATGCATATATTAAATTAAATCAACACATGCAAGCTTACATAAAGTATTTCCATTTTATTTTACTTTATTTTGAAAATATGGATGCATGAATTCAAATGACATACCAAATTTAACATGATTGGAAAGAGGAAAATCAAATATAAGCATGTGATTCATTCAACCAAACTAGTTCTTAAGGACAATCAAATCAAATAAGATTATTTAAAGAAAATCAAAGCTTCTTTATTAATTAAGTTTTAGATTTGATTTGATTTAAAATGGAGAAGAGAAATCTTTACTTGTTATTTTAAACCCATTCCCACATTAGTGATTTGATTTAATTTAGGGAAATATAAAAAGTTGATTTTATGGGTTAATTAAGTTGAACCCTTAATTAGATGAATTAATAACTCTTACCTATGTCACCTTAAAGTAATTAACTAAGTAATTATGAGCCAACATGATATGCATGAAAATTAAACTTGCAATGATCCTAAAAAATAAAAGGGGCCTAATGCAATTAGCTCATGATTAATATTTATTTAGATTAAGGGACTTAATTAATTACTCTTATGGTTTTCCCACCCATGTGGACTAACCATAATTTCATTAAACTCATTTAGGTTATTAAAAACCTAAAGATCTTCCCCATGATTTAATTAATTAAGGTATGATCTCATTATTATTTCAATTTGATAAAGTAATTTAATTAATTAGTTAAATCTTAATTAATTTCATTTTAAAAGGGTGTGAAATGAACTTAAGGAAAGGGGCCCAACCCTATTCCTTAGTTCACTTACTATTGAACAATGATTAATAAACTTAATTATCCAATTTATTACTATTCATAGGATTAATTACTCATTAATTAACCTAAAATAGTAGTTAAGATTTAATTGGTCAATTTTTCTAATTAAGTGATCAATAAATCCCAAGAAAATTATGGGAGGTAGAGGTCATCTGATTAAATTAATCCATAAAGTTCTGGATTAATTGCTCAAGTAATTTATGAGTAATTGAGCTAATTACTTTTGTAATTAAACCTTAATTACTATTCAAAATTAGTTAACATCATTTTTAATTAATTCTCCTCTAGAATACCTTTAAAATGAGTATTTATTTGCATTTTTTAGTTCTCTATGATTTTTAGAAGGTTTAGTCATTAAAAATGATTAATTAAGCCTAATTAAAGCCTAATCCTATTGGGCACACTGATGTGGCACGCATTCCATGTGACACAATGGGATTGGCTATTTAAAACTTATCCAACTCAGCGCCATCATGGCAAGGACAGACACATTTTCTTCTCTATCATCCGATCTAAGATCGGATGGCTTCGATTAATCCCATAGCTTAATAGGATTAAATCAGATTGATCTAGCGGATCTAATCTTGATCGTCCATTCCAATCATGTGGAACAGATGGTGCATGATCTAACGTCACTCAAGGGAGGGAGAATGGAGTCTGTCCACCATTGCTCACTTGATCTGAACTACCCAAGCTTAGATCAACTCCAAAATGATCCCACACCTTCATAAAATCGATCAGAGGTAATCCAATGGTCAAGATCACACAAGATGCAAGTTTTCTTCAAGAAGCTTCAACCCATTTTTGCCTAAGGATCAATTTTGGAAGCATACCTTGCTAGATCTCAAGACCGGTGGCTCAAATGATTAAAAAATCTTTATCTAGTGTAGATGAAGCCTTCTTGAGCAATCAATTCATTCATGCTCACTCCATCCGACAATTTGGAGCTTTGATTTTTAGTCCCACCTCACATGCTCAGGAAGCTTGGGAGAAGATTCATTTTTGTTCAATGATGCCTAGGGAAGCTGCATGCAAAGTTAATTTTAGTTTGATGGAGAAATGGGGAAGTTAGGTCAGAAATGGGAGTGTCCTATTTTGGGATTGACGAGAATGGCATTTTTTTGATCAAGGAATGAGATTGAGAGCTTAGGAAATGGCTCTAGCGGCTCATCTTGGGTAGCTAGAGCTCTAAGGTATGATTTTTCTATATGTTTGAGTGGAAATGAGCGAGAGTATACCCCCTGGATCTTGATCGGATGGTGGGATAGGGTTTGGCATCTAGTGCCTGTCCTGCCATCTTAAGGAGTCATGGGTGGTAGGGAGGACGTGAGTTGGCTCAGCTTGGTATGGAGGTGGTTACCTAGGAGGAATCATGGGTGTCCTAAGCATTTCAAATGATCCAATGGGGAGGGTGTGGTGATTTCACCTCCCATGGGTCATGGCAGACCCAACCACCCCTTGGGTCTAGTCCTAGTCCTGGGTGGACCATCGGGAGAGTACCAAGTAATGAATGGAAATCACCACTTACTTGGGTGATTTGTCTCATGTGATGCCCTTAACCCAAAGGTAGAATGATCATTTAGCATCAAATTTAATTTGGATAGATTTGAAATGATCCAAAACTGGGTTAGCTCAAGTTTTCAAGTTAATTGGAGTTGATTTGGTTAGGTTTGGCTCAATTTGACTCATTTAGGTCAAATTGGGTTATGTTGGGTCAAGTTGACCAATTGGTTAAATTGGGCCAAACCAAGGGTTGGGTTAAGTTTATATTATCATTTGGGATGTTTGGTTCAATTAGTTTGGTTTAATTTGGCTTAGATTTAGTTTTTTCTCATTTGAATTCATTTGGGTCAAATGGATTAAGTTGAACAATTTGACCAAATTGCCAAATTGGCTTGGGTTAGTGGTGAATTCTGTGACTCGAGAGGCCAGGGAGGTTGATGGGAACTGGAGAAACTGTTTCTTTACACTAGAGATGGTTCTAGTTATCTAGGGATTTTGATTTGCTCTATGTGTGCTCATTTTTTAATTATATCTTTGCTTATGTCATGGAGAACTTGGTGTGTTACTTGATTGATGAAATTGAAAAGAAGAAATGTTGAATCTGACTTTGTTCTCTAGTAAAAAAAACCAAAACCCCTAAACCCTAAACTAAAAACTGAACCCTAAACCTAAAACCTAAACCCTAAACCCTAAAAATAAAAAATAATACAAACAACTAAAAAAAACCCTAACCTAAAATCCTAAACACTATATCCAAAACCCTAAACCCTTAACCCTAAAATCCTAAAACCTTGAACCCTAAACCTTAAAACTTGAAACCCTAAACCCTTAACCCTAAATCCTAAACCTTAAACCTCAAAAACTAAAAAAATCTAAACCTAAACTAAATAAAACCTAAAAATAAAATAAATAAATAAAAACCAAAACATAAATATAGAGAGAAAATAAAATAAAATAAAGCCTAAACTAAAACCTAAGCCTAAAACTAAAAAGAAAATGAAAGAAAAAATAAAAACTAAATTAAAATAAAATAAATAAAAACCTAAATTAAACTAAAAAATAAAAAACCTAAATAAAATTACAACTAAACTTAAAATATAAAATAAATAAACCTAAAATATAATAAAGTAAAAGCTAATTAAAAACCAAAACCTAAAAAATAAACATAAAAATAAATAAAAAATAAAACCTCAACCCTAAACTAAAAAAAAAAATTAAACCTAAACCAAAACTAAAATAAACTAAACTAAAATAAATAAAACCTAAACCTAAACCTAAAGTAAACTAATCCTAAACCTAAATAATAAATAAATTAAAATAAACAGAAAAATTAACGTAAACCTAAATTAAAAAATAATACCTAAAAATAAACCTAAAATAAAATCCTAACTCCTAAAGCAAAGAAAAATAAACTAAACTTAAAATGAAAAATAAAACCTAAACCTAAAATATAAAATAAAAATAAAACTAAACTAAAAATTAAACCTAAACCTAACCCTAAAAAGTAAATTAAAATAAGTAAACCTAAAATACATAAACAAAACTAAATAAAAATAAAAGCAAACCTAAATCAAACAAAAAATAAAAATAAAACTAAAATAAATAAACCTAAACATATTAGTTTACTTAATTTAAAAAATAAAAAAAAACCTAAACCCTAAACCCTAAACCCTAAACCCAATACCTTAAACCCTAAAACCTACAACCATAAGCCGTAAACCCTAAACCCCAAACCCTAAACCATAAACTCTAAATCCTAAAACCTAAACCCTAAACCAAACCAAACCCAAACCGACCTCTATGTGTTCCTCTCTCACATTTTGTGTTCCTGCATATTCTATGCGATTTGAATTGACCTCCTGATCATGCCGTCAGTACTTATGATCCCCGGTAGCTTATGTGATTCTCATCGATCGATCAATGGTGGAGGTTTCACCCTCTCAGGTAACCAACTCATCGCTACCGCATCGACTTTAACCTCCAATTTAAAGGTACTGATCCGATTGCTCAAAGTCCTTTAAGGATGCTCTTTCCGTAAGATCCCTTGTGCTAATGCCTTTGTTAACTTAATTTCTACATCCTTGTGGATTGCCTACCGACATGTGTTCCACCAAGATGTGGAGAAATTCTAAGCCTTATGAGTTCTCTTTGGTTGATAAATTCTTTACTGCCCTACTCTAGATAATATTCGATCTTTCTTCATAGCTTAAAGCTGTGAGTTTTCACTATCATTGATTGATCCTCGACACATCCTCATTCAATTATCAAATGATTTAGATTACTCTTGTGTCTTTGCTCGTCGCTTCTATTTTGTGTATAATGGCCAAATGTGGCTCTTGAAATAGTCACCCGTTTTTGATGTCAAGGAAGAATCCCCTATTGTTCCTTTATGGCTTGCTTTCCCCAACATGAGAATTCAGTATGTTACTCAACAAGTTTTGTTTGCGCTAGCTCTATTTGGTAGACCCCTTCAAATTGATCAAGCCACTGCCACTAGATCTCAACCATCTATTGCACGTATCTTGGTTGAAATTGACATTACCAAAAAATACCCCAAAGAAGTTTGATTGGTTCAAAAATTTGGATATAATCGAAAGTTGAATTTGAAAATTTCGCTTTTTATTCTCGTAAGATCCATGGCCATGACCACACCAAATGCTTTGTGTTACACCCTAACCTTAAAAAAGAATATCTCATAAGACACTACTACCTCTTGGAACTGGAAAAAAATAAGTTAGCTTATGTGCCAAAAGCTACTCATAATGGAATACATCCTCCTACACCTACCCCCTTGGTACTTATTGATTTGTCTAATGAAAAACATGTTGAGCTAGGTATACATACTACTATTGAGGTGTATGCTGAGACTAATGACAACTTACCTAGCACTACTCCTACTTGCAATAATTTTGGCTTCTCATGACAAACCTTTGCTTAATTTGAATCTTAATGACAATCTGAATGGAAATTTTACATTGGATCACAATAATGTTGATCCCTTGGTGTTAGACCAAAATACGAATATGCATCATGGCAATGAAAATGTTATTTGCACTATTAATGGTGCAAGAATCTCCCCCTCTACTTCTCTACAGAGTGATACTCAGGCTATACAAATTTCTCATCCTAACTCGAGCATCAAGAAGGAGAAATCACCACTACTAAAACATTGACCGATATCACCTACTCTAGAAAAAAAAACCAATCCCTTTCGATGGAGATACTTTGATTCGATAGACCTTCCAAACCGTTTTTAAAAAAAAATCTTATAAAGCCAAAATGACTAATAATAATTCACTAGAACCACACGTTCTTCCCTTACACCTCATAAATAATTATGTCCTTCTCTTTCCTTTTTCATTTTTCTTTTCTATCTTTTCTTTTTGAAATTTTATTATGATAAATTTTCTTATTTGAATATTCGGTTGTGGGACACTCCTCAAGCAACCGTTAGAGCGCTTCCTCATAACATCAAACTTCTTATTATTGAGCCTTTCATTAACTCTTCCAAAATTGCTTATGTTGCTAGATCGCTTGATTTTAAAATTTCTTCTTCAATCTTAATAATAAAATTTGGTGTTTTGGGATAATTCAATCACCATTTCCATCATTGATGATCTTGATCAATTGGTTAATGTCAAAATCTCTTTAGGTGACTTTTCGACTTTTGGTTCCTTTATCTATGCTTCTTGTAATAGAGCCGGTAGGAACATCCTTTGGAATCATTTAAGAACCTTCGCCTCCTCAGTTAACCTTCCTTGGTTGGTTGGGGGTGATTTCAACACTATCATTGCTTCTTTGGAAAGGAGGGGAGGATGTTCTCCTAACCTTCATTCCATGGAAGACTTCTCTAATATGATCCTAGATTGCACCGATTGACATTGGTTTTCGTGGTTAGATTACACGCGGCACAACTCTAGACTTTGGCCATCGATAGGCTCTCTAATTCTCTTTGCCTCTCACTTCTGTTGAACATTTGAGCAAGACTTTGTCTGATCATGCCCCTCTTTTGATCTCTATCAAAACTGCCCCCACTAACCCACCTATTCCCTCATCTTTTCATTTCCAAAATATGTGGACCCAACATGGTGATTTCACTAATATTATTTTCACTAACTGGATGGCTCCTGTTCACCTGGATAATACCGTTAAAGGCATGTTTCAGCTTTAGCTTTAGCTCAAGAGGCTTAAACAAAACCTCAATTGGTGGAACAAGCATATTTTTAAAAATCTCTTTGCCAATCTTAAAGCTATGGAACAAGTGGTTTGTTCACTTGAAGAAGCTATCTTAACCGACCCCAGTAAGCTTGAAGAGTTGAGCACTGCCAAAGATAGTTTGATTAATTACCAAAATATGGAGGAAACCTATTGGTGTCAAAAAGCCGCTAGCAAACATATTGCTGATGGTGACAGAAACACTAAGTACTTCCATGCTATTTGCAATAAACGGAAAGCTCTAAACTCGATTAAGAAAATTAAAAACCCTAATGGTGGCTGGATAACTAATAACAATGAAATCAAGGATTTTATCATACATCACTTTCAAAATTTATTAAATTCTAATCCTTCATTAGAAACCCCCTCCAACACCCACCTTATCTCTTCTATGATTACCAATGAGGATAACCATTTGCTCACTATGCGTCCCTCAGAAGCGGAGATTAGTAGTACTTTTAATAGCATGAACAATGATTCTGTTGCTGGTCCCGATGGTTTCACTACTCATTTCTTTCAACATTGTTGGCCTTTTATTAAATCTGATCTTGTTAATGTTGTTATTGATTTCTTTGATGGCAGCTCTATTCCTAGATATTTTTCAAGCACTTCTATTATCCTTATTCCCAAAACCATCACCCTAAATCTTGACTTTAGACCTATTAGTCTTTGTACCTTTTTCAAAAAACTCATTGCTAAACTCATTAATAATAGGATTAGCCCCCTCCTCCATAAAATCATCTCTCCTAATCAAACTGGTTTTATTAAAAATAGAGCCATATCTAATAATATTCTCCTCGCTCAAGAGCTGGTTCATGACATTGATGTTTCTTCCAGAGGAGGTAATATGCTTTTCAAACTGGACATCTCTAAAGCCTTTGACAACCTCGTGGATTTCCTTTCAAATCTTGCATTTGTTTGGTTTCTCTGATCATTTTATCCGGCTTATCAAAAGTTGTATCACTAACATCTAGTTTTCTGTCATCTTAAATGGTAAGTCCCTTGGTTTCTTTTCTTCGAGCCATGGTTTGCGTCATGGCGACCACCTTTCTCCTTCTTTTATCATTGCTGAATATCTTTCGAGAAGTCTCAATAACCTTTTCATCAAAACCTAACATGGCTTTTAAAACACATGGTGGTTTCTTTCATCTTAGTGATAATTTTATAATCTTATGTAATGCCTCCCTTCAACATGTTAAAAATATTAAGAATCTCTTAAATGATTTTGGCAAAGTTAGTGGTCTCTTCCTTAATGACAAAAAATGTTGTTTTATTCCCTCAGCTAAGATTCCTCCCAATAGATTAAATCAAATCTCTAGAATTACTAATTTTAAGCAAAGTCAACTTCCCATTAATTACCTGCCCGCTTTTTAAAAGATCTCATCTTTTAATAAAAATTTGATTTGGGAATTTCATTTACTCTCTTTTGGTGGTAGGATAACCTTGATTACCATGCCTTTATATCTCATCCAAACCATTGTGCCGACCATCTCTAGCATCAACAGAATTGAGCGTGTCTTAAATAAATTTTTCTGAGGCTCCAATACCTCTTCTAAAAAAATGCACTAGACCTCTTGGTTTTAAAGTTGTGGCACTTTTGACGAAGGTGGTCTTGGTTGTAAATCCATAAAAGAAGCTATCAATGCCTTTTCCTATAAACTCTGGTGGAATTTTAAAAGTAATCGTAGTCTCTGGGCTAATTTCATGATTGCTAAATATTGCCAGGGTAAGCACCCCCTCATTTGTCCCTTTAAGCCGGGTGACTCTCCTATGTGGAAAAGACTTTGTTCTATCAAATGGGATGCCGAATCCCTAATTTTTGGGGCATCAATTCTGGTACCTCTTTCTTTTGGCAAGATAACTGGAGTGGTTGTGGTTCCATGGATGACTTAATCTACACTCATTCCACTTCCGCTATTAGAGTAAACTCTTTCTGGCATAACAATAAGTGGAATAATAGTAAGCTTGCGATTTTATCCCTTTACTTTGAATATGGTTACTTCTATTCCTATCACCTCAAAATCAAGATCATATTCTCTTTAAGCTCTCTCATAATGGTGACTTCAACCTCAAAAATGTGTGGCTCCACATTAAAGATACTCATGATTCCTCCTATGTATTCTCTAAACTTTGGAATAACAATATCCCTATTTCTTATTCTCGTTCTTACTCATGACTCTAAAAAAATTTTATCCCTGTTGATTCTCAGTAAAGGGTTCCATTTACCCTCTAAATGTCAATGTGTTTCATTGAGAATGTTAATCATGTCTTTGTTAATGGGATCATTGCTTCTAAACTTTGGATTTGGTATGATGATCTTTTTAAAATTATCAATTTCAATGGCTCTCTTACTTTATATCAACTTCTCAAAATTTATTTTGATAATACTATTAAAGGTCACATTAAAGTTATCATTGCTATCACTCTTATCTGGTTTATATGGATGGACCAAATGATGCAAAACATTGGGATCCCTATGAACCATGTGAGGATTATTGCTAGAACTAAAACAAAATTTGTGACTTGTTTAAAGCCAATCTCATTCATTACAAACATTTCAAAGGCGTAAATTTGCCAATAAAGCGGGCATAAATTTGCGGATCAACTTCTTGTCGAAATGACAAGATTGTCTATTGGAAAAACCTCTTGATCATATTATTAAAATCAATCTTGATGGCTCGTCTCTCATAATGGCTAGTTGTGGTGGCATTTTCGTGAACTCTAAGGGTATAGTCCTATGTGCTTTTGCTTATCCCCTTATTTCTGTATTGTCCCTTTTACGAACTTATGGCAGTCTTCAAAGCTCTTGAGATTTGTCTCCAAAATGGCTGGATCAATATTTGGATCAAGGTGGATGCTGCTCTTCTGATTGATCTTTTGACTTCCACTAAGATGAGCAGCACTAAATTGTACTACCTCCTCAAGCAAACTAGATCTCTTCTTTCCCAACTGAATTTTAACATCACACATGTTTGGCATGAAGGAAATGCTTGTACTGACTACCTTGCCAATCACGGGTGCTAGATCCAATGGTATCATCTTCTTTGATCAACACACCTTACCCAAACACTTGCATGGGTGGTTAACTTGGACAATTTTGGGTTTCCTTATCTCGAACTTAATCTAAATTTTGATGTTTTGTCCATTCATCTTTTATCTATGCTTCTTTATTTTTGGTTTGTTCCTTTTTGTGCCTTTTGGATACTTCACGGATAAAACTTGGTGTGATCTTTGTATCATGCTTTGGTGTTTTAATAGCTCCTCCTTCATTTGGAGGCTCACTGCTTTTGGCATTTACATTGATAAAAGTTGTTGAGCTATGTGCATGGATAATATAGGAATTATGTTGAGCTTTGTCAGCTATTGGTTTTATAACTCAATCTACTTGGGTTTCTTATATCAATCTGCATTCTAATCCTAGGAGGTTTTAATCTTTGGATGGAGATATTTTTATTTTGATGGGTTTAGCTACTCCCATTAACTTTTACAATCTACTGTTTCTCAAAGATATTACTGCTTGGAGCATCTTAGTTATTTATGTTGTTACTATGCATTGTATTATTGTCCACTATCTTTGGTTGCAATATTTATTTTGATGATTCTTATTGGTTGTTGGATTTTATTTCATAATGACTACTAGATGGCTTTTGACATCTTGTTTTTATTAGATCTTGGCTTTGACATTCTTTTTTAACTCTAAATTGGAGCGACATTTCTCTTTTATTTTGGTTATCCATTACTTTATTCTTCATGAAGTGGCTTTTGGCCTTTTCGATATTTATCTTCTTTTGTTGTCTTTTCTGACTAGATCTCTGATGCTCTCTTTGAAATCCATTTTGATTCTGGTCCCTTTGGTGGGATCTTATTATGGGGTGTTTCCTTCTTTGCTTCCTCTTGCTATGGCTATCTTTTGCAGGTTTTCTTATAGGCTGCTGCTGACCTCCCTACACCTTATGGCAGACCTATTATTGTGCAGAACTTGCTTGGGTGGAATCTCTGGCATTCTATTATTTCTTTCTGCACTTTTTATTTTTTGTCCTGGATGGAGTTTATTGATTGTTTTTGCTATTTTACCCGGAGATCCTTTTGCGGGATGTTTCGAGATTGGGGCTTTTTGAGTTCTTTTACTCTTGTCGAAGATTTTATTTTTTGTCTTCTCTATTCCCTGAGAATGGATTTTCTTCTTGCCTTTCTTTTTGGTTCTTCTTGTGTTTACCCTCTTTTCTTTCATTTTCTCTTGTTGCTAACATTTGGGATGATGTTGGTCTTTCTATAGTTGTTTTCACCCTTCATGCTATGATGGGAACATGCAAATCTTGAAGATCTTTCTTCTACCTTAAATTTAACCAATGGTTTATCTATATGCATACTTTATTGCCAACTACTGGTTGTCTTGTCATTATCCTTGGCTTTGGCTTAATGTGACTAAGCAACTGCTTTCTCTTGTTTTTTGCTCTTAGGGGCTATTGAGCACCAATTGGTTGCAATTTTCTTTACTGCTATTTTGCTATTTGTGATATCCCATGTCTACTCTAATATCTCTTTGTAGGAATGGAATTATGTTATTCTTTTCAATGCTAGTCATTGGCTTTTGGGTTCTCTTTACATATTCTTTGCCTTTGTGATTTATGGTTGTCTTTTGAATCACGATTTCCCCTGTTGTACTAATATCAATTGGGCTATTTTGATCACACATGTTGTTCTTGTTTTCATCACAGTTGTTTCCCATAATTGATTTCTTTTTCTTGTGGGATCCTTTTATGTTACGTCAACTCTTAATGGCTTATCCTATGGTCAACTTGTTGATAACTTCTTCTCTTAGTTGTTGGCGATATGGCTCTTTTAAGGCTCTGTCAATCTTGTTTATTCTAGTTTGTTTCCATGATGGGTTTGGAGTTACTCAATGGATTATCATTTGCATCTGAGGTTGTGGGTATTTCTATTTACTCTGTGAATTCCTTGAACTCATACATTATATTTTATCTAGGATGTTGTTGCTCTTCCTTGGTTGTTTCCTCTTTTGCTTGTGATTGGAACATGCAACTTGAAGATCATTTTTTTTTATTATGTGGAATTAATCAATGATTTATCTTATATTCATAATTGGGTTATAATCCAACCCAGTTATTGTCATTATCCTTGGCGGTGGATTAAGGAGACTAAGCATCCTAACGTCGATTTCTCTAAATGTCACTTCTTGGATTGGCTTGTGGTGGGGAGCTATTCATCTATCCCTTCCTTTATTTATATATGCTTTTGGGTGGACTCTTGGCCAGCTTGTTGGTATTAATTGCTTTGTTTGTTGGCTGAACTGGATTAATACTCTTCATACTGCCTCTGAGGTTTTGGATTATTTTGTTCAGCAAGTCTCTATTAAAGTTGTTGATTGCTTTGTGGACTTTGCTTTGAACCCCCATATTGGTTTATTTTATGCTTATCCGAATTCATTGGTCTACCTTTTCTTGCTACTATTTTCTCCATCTTTTTTATCAAACTTGTATCTATTGCCTTTATTTTTTCTTGGATGGGTGGCATTATGCTAGCTGGTTTTGCTATTTTGCTTATTTCTTGTCTTGATTCTTGTCTTGTTTTTAGGACACCTCTGTTGGCTCCATCTTTGTTGGTTGTAGGATTTGGTCTCATGCTGCATTTTGTTTTACATTCTTGTCTTGATGGTGATGGTTTTGGTGATTTAGCGAGTTCTTTGCCTTCAAGATAATTATTTTTTGCTCTATCTATTTGGTTATCAACTATTGTCATGTCTAATTGAGTTTTATGGCCAATTGCTGTCCCTTCTATCTTGGATGTTGCTATCTTAACTGTTGTTGTCTTGGCTGGGTTTTGCCTTGGTTATCCGCTATATTATTTTTTCTGGATTCTAATGTTGATACTCATTTCAATCCACTTGTTGATTTTCTTATGGTGGGTTCCAATGTTGCATTAGTTGTTTTTTTGTTGTTGGGGTTGGTTCTCGATTGCCCATCTTTGTTTTATGTCTGCTATTCATCTCCGATTTTTGTGATTTGATGTTATCTATCTTATGTGCTATCTATTCTGAAAGAGTGGTATTATGGATAGTTGTTTTCTTTTGCTGTCTTGTTCTCTTGGTTGTTTGTTGAGCTGGATTATCTGAATTTTGGCCCTGAATGCTACTATTGGAGTTATTGCTCTAACTATCTTTACTGGGTGCTATTTTTGGTTGGTTGCAGTCCATTCCTTGTGTTGAGCTATGCTGCCTTCCTTTACAATTGCCTTTTTCCAATTACTGATATGGACATTAAAAAGGGGTTGTTTCCTACCCTGAAAGTTTCATTTATATATCATATGATTGGGATGGTGTTAATTATAGACTCATTGACTTAATTAGCAGGATTTCAGGAAGTTGTCTCCTCTGCAATTTTCTTGTGGAGGGATTATATCTGGTTTGCTTTCTTTTCTTGGATATGCCTTTTTGAGGTTACTAAGATGGCTCATTCTCTTATGTTTATGTATTCTCATGTCGGGATGACTATATTGATGATACTTTTCTTGAATGGGACACCTTATCATTCGACTCTTTGCAATTTCCTCTCTATTTTAGATATGATTTTGTTTAGGTTTGCGGTAATAAAGCTCACAAGATTATCAACAATGGGTGCTTCCTTAAGTTTGTTGGCTATGATGGCGTGATGATCTCACTCTTTTGGTTTGGTAGTAGCTCATGTGATGTAACCCTTCCTTGAAGTTTGGATGCTCATATATTTTGCCCCAACTTGTGTGTGAGCACGAGCCTTCTCTATCACAATTCCTTACTATCATTCTCATATTATATTATTTTCATCTATCATTTTTTGTGTATTACCTTACTAATCTCTCTCTCATTTTAACTTTGCGGTGATTCTCTCTTCTTCAGGTTTGCTCCATATTATCATGCATTCTCACATCCTCAGATTGGCCTTAATCTTCCTTTAGCTTATTATGTTAATCATCTTGTATCTTTTGATTGCTTTAATGTCTTCTTTTGCTTTTGGATGTACTTAGATAGGATTTACTCCTTAGTGATTGTAGCTCTTTGAGCGATAGTTAGAGTTTATCCCCTTTAAGGACCTTGTAACCCTCTTTTTTGTGGCAATAAAATACCCTACATGGGGTTTCCCAAAAAAAACCTAAAAACCCTAAAACCTAAACCTAAACTAAACAAAACCTAAAAAGAAAATAAAAAAAACTTGAACATAAATAACATAAAATAAAATAAAAACCTAAACCTAAACCTAAACATAAACCCCAACCTAAACCAAAACCTAAAAATAAAATAAAATAAATAATAAAACTAAACTAAAATAAAATAAATAATAACCTAAACTAAAGTAAAAAAATAAAATAAACCTAAAATAAAAAATAATAAAATAAAAAATAAAATTAAAATAAAAAATAAACCTAAAATAAAATAAAATAAAATTAAATAAAACTTAAACTTAAAAATAAACCTGAAAAATAAGTTAAAAAAACCTAAAAAAAAAAAACCTAAACCTAAACAAAATAGAATATAATAAACCTAAACCTAAACTAAAATAAACTAAACTAAAATGGATAAACTTAAACCTAAATAAAATAAACTAACCTAAATTAAAATAAAATAAAATGTAAAATAAACTAACTAAAAATAAAACCTAAAAATAAAACCTAAAATAAAACCTAAAACCTAAACCTAAAATATAAAATAAAACCTAAACTTAAACATCAAAATAAAATAAAACCTAAACCTAAAAAATAAAATAAAATCTAAACTAAAAAAAATAAAATACTAAAAAAAAAATAAAAACCAAAATAAATAAACCTAAAATAAATAAACCAATAAACAAAATAAAACTAAACCATAAAATAAAAATAAAAACAAAATAAATAAAAAATAAACTAAATAAACCTAACCTCGGTTTGTAATTTTTCCTAAACCCTAAACCCTACCAACCCTAAACCTACCTGACCCAAAACTAAAACAACCCTAACCCTGACCTTCCCTACCCTAAACCCTAAACCCTAAACCCTAATCTGTTTCTAATCCTAAACCCTACCTAAACTATAACTAATCTAATTTACCATAACCAAGCTGACCTACCACAAAATACTCAAAAGCCCAAATATTAAACCACAAATATCCTACCAAACCCTAAACCATAAACCATAATACTTGAGCCCTAAACACAAAATCTAGACCTAAATCTAAATAAAAAAAATAAAATGTTTAAAACATAAACTATAAAATAAATAAATTAGAGCCTAAAATAAAAAACTTAAAATGAAATAAAATAAAAAAATGAAAATAAAATAAAAAATAAATAAAACTAAAACTAACCAAATAAAATAAACCTAATAAAACATAATAAAATAAAACTAAAAATAAAATAAACTAAAAAAAAAATAAAATAAAACCTAAACTTAAAATAAACTAAAAATAAAACCAAAATAAATAAAAATAAAACCTAATCCCTAAACTAAAAAAAAATACCTAAAATAAAATAAAATAAACAAAATAAAATCAACCTAAACCAAACTAAAATAAACTAAACTAAAATAAATAAAACATAAACTAAAAAATAAAATAAAAATAAAATAAAATAAACTAAAATAAACCTTATCTAAACTAAAATAAAACCTAAAAATAAAATAAAATAAAAAACCTAAAACCTAAAAAAATGAAATCCTAAACTTAAACCTAAATAAAAAAAATAAAACCTAAACCTAAAAAAATAAAATGAAATAAACTCAACTAAAAATAAACTTTAAAATAATAAAATAAAAAAATAAATAAATAAACCTAAAATAAATAAACTAAAATATAAAATAAAATAAATAATTAAAATAAAAAAAATAAAATAAACTCAAATGAGCGTAAAATAAATACAATAAACTAAATGTTAAATTGTGGGTTTACTTAATTTTTTAAAAAAACCCAAACTATAAACAATAAATAATTAAATAACCCAAAACTAATAAACCCCAAACATTAAAAAAATGAAATCCTAAAATTAAACCCTAAACCCTAAACCCAAATAATAAACCTAAACCCAAACCAAACCACAAACCCTAAACTTTAAACCCTAAACCAAAAACCCAAACCATAAAATCAAAATAAAATATTAAACCCTAAACTAACATTATTTATAAAATGTTTATTAGACTTTAAAATGGTGGAATTTGGCCAAAATCATAATAGGAGAGCATGTCATTATAATATTTTAATTTAAAATATGTAAGTGATATGACTAAAATATATAGTTTTTTATTATTTAGACTAATTTTATGATTTTTTATCTTAACCTCCTTGTGATGTGATATGCAATATAATATAATATAATATGTTATAATATAGGATGCCATAACATTATGTAGCATCATGCATTATAGCATACTATTATATTACTACTTTTTGTTTAGCATATTTTAGTTTGTTATGGTATGATCTAGTAGAGTTTGTATTGGTATAATTCATAAGATATTGATTTATAGGTTGATGATGGGATTTGGCCAAATTTAAGTTAAGCTTTAGTGAATATCATTAGGGGTGTGCTATGGTGTGTCATTTAATCAAAAGAATGAAATTTTGCATCCAAAATAAATGTTCATTTTCAACCAAATTTGATAAATTTTTTGCTTAAGTGATTCATTTTAAGGTGTAATGTAAGATAATTTATTATGAAAGCATATTAAAATATAATGAACATAACAATATCACTTCACAAAAATACGAATGTGGTGGTGTGTTACTAAATGTTATTGTGCAATTTAGTATGTTTTACTTTTGTAATAATACATTGGGTTAAAACTCACAAAAATGTGAATTTAAAGGTTGAGATGGAAGAATTTGGCCAAATTCACACCAAGAAGCAACACCAAAATTAAGCTATTTTGTAGCATTTATAATAGAAAATTAATAATTTTACATCAAAATGAACATAATTCATATTTTAAGAAATTTTGTTATTTTTTTTCTTTTTAAGTGATTCTAATAAGGTGTAATGTTAGACAATATATTATATTACAGTAAATTATAACATCATATATTATAATATAATATAATGTGTTAATTCACACTATTATATGTTTAGCATGATATTGTATAGTTAGTTTGAGCTTGCACCATCAAAATCATAAAATGTTGATTATAATGTTAGATGATGTAATTTGAATGAATAAATTGTTAGGCTTTTGGTTGAAGTATTAAACTATGCAAAGAAGAAATAAGATTTGATGAGAATTCCATGTAAGGCCATGGAGGGAGATCGCTAGGATCACACATGCAGACATGAAATGTGAGTTATGTTGAGGGAATAGAAGATGAAAATCTTAGGATAAGGTTTGAAGTTGATTTGATTATATGATTTGTGGAAAGAAGATTTGATAGGGATAAGAATCTATAATCCATGGGGATTAGATCAATGTACTTCAATTTATTTTGTTTTAATTTATGTGGAGGCACATCCTAGATATGGGCTTGAGTTTAGGATGGGTATATGAACCTTCCAAGCAGTTAAGGTTATGTTGGGGATTGGGATTTGAGTTTGATTTCATAGATTTATTCAGGGATGTATCCACTGGAGATAAGAGTTTGGTTGGTTTTTCATGAATTAGACTCTTCTGCGGGAGTTGGTTTAATTTGGCTCCACTAGGGAGGTTGCTTTTGAATTTGATTTATTATTTTCTTGTTTATATATGATTTGGGGCTCCAGAGAAAGGGTGTGATTTAACTCCAGGGAAAATCATATTGTGCTTAAATTAATCTTAGTTAATGTATAGACCCTATTGGTGTGAGATGGATCTACTAAGAAGAGTCCTTGTCCTACCAGTTTATAAATCCAAAGGGGTATTCTACTATCATGGGTAGAGCTATCAACCTAAGGGGTTGCCTTTTGGTGTGTATGGTTGTGCTAGAAGAAGGCATTAGAATTACATCATCCAAAGTGAGGAACAGTTGGGTGACTGTTAGATGCATAACAAATCAAACCGACCTAGGCGACTCTTGGGTGAATCGAGGACTTAATTCAACTCAAAAGTCGATTAATTTTATCTTAATTTCATGTGATTTGATATAATTTGTTTGGTTTAGTTTGACTTCAAATTGAGGGAAAATCCGCTGGGGCTATGAGCTCGATCAACTTTGATAGATTTAATTATTGGACCATCTTAGTGTGTAATGGACCCGAGAAGAACTATATCGGTATCCTATCTCAAATTTAGAAATCAAAGGGATAGTCTACTGGCTATGGGGTAGAGCTAGCCAACCTAAGAGGTTGCCTTTTGCTGTGTAACGACTATGCTAGAAAGAAGGCATAGCAGACTTACATCTTCTAAAGTAGGGAACAACCGCTGGGGTGACCTGTGGGTAGCACAACAAATTGAACCTGACTTAGCATAGCAAACTCACATCCTCTTAAATGAAGACAACATGAGATAGTTTACCGTCAACACAGTAAGGCCTACAAACCTAACAAGGCACTCATTGATGTGTAGTGGATAAGTAAGGAAGAAAATAGTAGCAGACTTACATCCTCCAAAGCAAGAAGACCCCAGGGGTGACACACTAGTAGGGTAGGACGTCAGCCAACCTAGAAGCAGATCTTGAGTGAGTGCCATTGGGGTGGTATCTCAACTTGAGAGTAGCGAGATAAATGATATGTGTATCTAGTTTATGTTTGATGTCGATGAAGGATATGATGCCACGGGTTCTCTACACCTACCCTAAACACATGGTAGATTAACTAATAAGAATACTTTCAACATGGAAGAGATTATATTCAAAATAGAATTTTCATTAATGATAATCATTTTCAAACATGATTTATAATATTTCTTTATGTAGAGCCCGCTGATTGGAAGCATTGGGTGCTCTCCTTATGATTAATAAGGCGATAAGATCCTCCTTGGTAGGCCTTCTCTATGGCAAAAGGGCTATCCCAAGTGGGTTCAAACTTTCCTCCCATCTTGCATAGCAACAATCGTCTCCTCAACTAAAATAAGATCTCCTACTTGAAAAACTCTAGGATGAACCAACTTGTTTTGAGATTGAATCATTTTATCTTTGTACAATTTGAGGTTTTAGCATGCCCGCAAGCATCTCTCCTCCAAACCTGCGTGCTCTTCTAACTGCAACTTGGTGTTATGCTCTATTGTTAACTTGTTGCCCACAGCTATCCTTAGTGATGGGAGTTAGACTTCTAATGGTTGAACGACTTCATACCCATACACTAAGAAGAAAGGATTACACTGAGTTGGAGTTCTATATATGGTGCGGTAGGCCCACAAGGCTTCAACTAACTTCTCACTGCTTATTGTTGTGTGTTTTCTTTAGTATTTGGATGATAGTTTTGTTCATGGCTTATGGTATGTTGTTTGCCCTTGAGTAGTTGATGATAGAATATCTCTAATCTATTATACATCTCTGAGCAAAGTTGTTGATCTTAGTGCTCTTGAATGCAGTACCATGATCAGATATAATTCATCATGGCACTCCGAACCTATATACGATATGGTTCCTAAAACATGGAGCACATGCTAAGTTATGACCTCTTTGAGTAGAATCACCTTCACCATTTGGAAAAGTAGTCATAGCTAAGATGACCTTGAAGAAGGAGGATCAATTAGGCCCACTATATCAGTACCACAATACTCGAATGGCCATGAGGACAATGTAGGATGTAGAATGTTGGGTGGTTGGTGTAGGACCACACCATGTATTTGACATTGTGACATCGCCTAGCCATATCCACGTAATCTTTGATCCTCAATGGCCTATGGTATCTTAGTCTCATGATCTTATTGGCTTGTGCTTGTCTAAATAATATAACCACATAAGATAGAAAGACTATCAGTATAAGACACCATCCACATGAGAGTAGGAAAGTGCTCTGCTTTTGATAGGCTTGGGACTTCTCTTGAGGTAGTTTTCCTTTATTTAGGTAATCCATGAATGGTTTCCTCCAATAACCCCTCATCCTTCTTGGAAATGGTAACCTCCCTTCAAGAGTACTTTTGATGAGTTCAATATCATTAAGGGATAAGATTTATCTATTTTAGACCTTTATTGAAATGGACTCATCCTCTGGACATGCCAACTCCTTGGCAAGCTTGGCTAAAGCATACACTACAATATTTTCTCCTCGGTGAATCTTATAAATGGTAACCTCTAGGATTTGGGCCAATAATTCTATGGTGTACTTGTGGTAGTGATAGAGCTTGGGATTTATAACCTTATAAGACCCAATGATTTGGTTGATAACTAGATGAGAATCATGTTGATGTTGGATGCTTAGAGTAACATCTAACTCTAGACTAATAATTAGAGCCTCATATTTAACTTCATTGTTGGTGTAAAGATTGGATATGAGAATCTCATCACATCACGGTCTAGAGTTAAGAGACCTATTCCCCTCTTGGAATTATATTATGGTTCTTATCCTCTTTTGAGGAAGCCGCACCATCAAAGTACATCTTCCAGTGGTGAATGCTAGCTTCCCCTAAGTTCATGATTTTTTCATCAAGGAGATCATCACTAAGTAGAGAGTGCAGGAAGTGGGTGTGCTACTAGAAATCACTAGCCTGTCCTTTCACTATCTGGGTATGAAGGTAATGTTAAACTGCGAGAGGATCATGGACCATCATTCCAACCATCTAGATAGCATTGGCCGTATCATGATATACTCTAATGGTTTGATCCTAGAGATTAAGTTCACTTTATGAGGAAGCATGCAGTGCTATATTTTTTAAGATGCATTGATTAATTCTAGGCAAAGCTTCTCAATGGGTGGATAAATAGCCTCAGTAGGGATTAGGCGATAGCCAATGTAGTAGAGTGTATTTTCCTTCCCTTCGTCATTGGCTTGGGCATAAAAAGCACCAAAAGGAGTTGTATAACATAGCAGTGTAAAGTATAAGCAGCTTGCCTGAGATATGAGCTGTTAGAATTAGCGACATCATCAGGTAATGCTTGATGTCTTCTAAAGCATGCTCAAACTTTTTCATCTGAACTTGGCATCTTTTTTGATAAGTGCTGAGAATGGTTGACATCTTCCCAATATGTTGGATATAAAGCTCCTTAGATAGACCAATTATCCTTGGAATTATCCAAGTTGAGTTAAACTTTTAGGGGGTGGCATTTCTAATATCGCCTGGATCATCTCTAGATTGATTTTGATTCCATGGTGTCAGAAAACAAACCCAAGGAATTTCCCTAAAGCTACTTCGAATACACACTTCACAGGGTTCATTTTGAGGTTAAATTATATTAACTATTTTAAAACTACTCTCAAGTCAAAGAGATGGTCTTCCCTTTCTCTACTTTTGACCACAAGATCATTGACATAGCACTCGATTTGATGATGAATGAGTTCAATGAAGATTCAAGTCATAGCTCGCATGTATGTAGCATCGACATTTTTAAGGCTAAAAGGCATGACCTTATAGCAATAGATTGATCGTGGTTCTAAAATAGTGTTTCTTTCATCTTGAGCCATTTTATTTGGATATATCCATATAAGCCATCCATGAAAGAGAAGACTGCATGAGATGAGGCAATGTCCACCATCAGCTCTCAGATTAGTAGGGGAAATTCATCTTTTGGACATGCCTTATTTAAATCCCTAAAATTGATGCATATGTGAATTTGACCATTCTTTTATTAATTGGGATGACACACTAACTAAGTAGTATTTTCTTCCTTGATGAAGCGAGCATCGCAGTTTCTTAACTTCAAAAATGACTTGTTGTTCTATGTTTAATCGCATGCATCTAAGCTTGCTTGATAGGGTTAGCAGTAGGCTCTATTGTTCATTTATCAACCTCTACATCAAAATCCAATCAGGAATCTCTTCATAACTCCATGAAAAGTAGTCCTTAAACTCAGTTAATAGTCTAACTAAGTCATTAGTTTCAATTTCATTCAACAAAGAATTGATGTATGTGGGGCGTGGATCTTCTTTAGTTCCTAAGTTGATTTCATTGAGCTCATCGATGGTTGACTTGATCTCTTCTTTGAACTCTGGTGGTGCATCTTTGACTTCAAAATAATCTGGATCATTTGAAGTTTCTAAGCATAGATCCTCATATGAGTTAAGGTGATTTGAAAAGAAACTATCAGATTCCAAATGATTGGTGATGACTAAGTAGTAATCATCATCATCGATTGGACCTTGTATTGAATCTAGTCTTGGTCTTAGTTGAGCTCTTTAGCATTTATTCTTCCATATTCTTTTGAAGTCATCTGACTTATGCTTTGACAAAGTATGTGGGATTAACCCTTTTCGCTAAATTATGAACACAGGAAAGTACCAATCAAAAGGTAATTCTATTAAATCTTTATATGAATCATCCTCAAGTTCTACATCAACTTCTTGACTTGAGGATGATGCTCGAAAAGAACCTCTAAGTCTTCACACCTGTGGATGACTTAGGCGATTCCTTAACTACCAAACCCTCAGCTTTTTGAGAGACAAGTGTGGTTATAGCTAAGGTTTACAACTGATGCCTAACAATTTCACATATAGAAATGAATCCACTTATGATTTGCTTTGGAGCCTAATATTCATTATTAGTTGGCTCAAATCTCAACTCCAAGAAAATCTATTATTGAGAAGTGCTGGATGGTGTGCTAACCATATAAGATTTATCTTATGAACTAGAATCTAGTCTATGTGGATAATAGGTGTACCCTTGGTAGTTGGGACATATCTTCTATTGTGTGGCCAAGAAGGAGATTTTCCACCCTTTGGACTACCTTTGAACTAGCCTCTTTCGCTTCCTGGTGAAGGTCATGTCATCCTATCCATATGTTTGAATGGAGTAACGAACTGTGGGTGGAATCTAATGTCATTCTCAATTCCTCCTCAAGTCTATTTCTCCCTTTTATTTTCTTTTTAATTTTTATTTTCTTTTCTTTTCTTTTCTTTTTTATTTTTTCTTTTTCTTTTCTTTTCTTTTTTTTTTTTTTTATTTTAAAACTTTGTTAAGTTCACGAGAATACACTTGTTGATTTTGAGGTGGTAGTAAGCCGCATCCTGTCGCCAACCTATGGGCTTGAGATCTCCTTTAACATAGTTAGTGATCTGGCCTCTTATAAACTTCATACACTGATGTACAGAGGATGGAACTATGTTGTTCTCATGTATCCATGGTCTCCCAAGCAAAGCATTGAAAGTTATATCTGAGAATAGATTGTGAAACTTGGCTTCGGTCTTCCAATCATCTATCTCCAAGGGCAACACTATGGAGCCTAAGGGATGTTGACCTCAATTTTGGAGTGCAGATTCAATCTTCCCATCTTAAACTTAGGAGTCTTGTAGACACTATGACTTCCCAAGTAAGGACACTTCTAATCTAGGTAAACACTTTAAGCTAAATACTTAGAAGGGTTAACCATAGGATTAGGTTATGCCTTAGGGATTAGGTTAATCCACCTATCCTACAACCCAAATCCTATCCATGTTCACCTTCTCAAACCAAACCTCAAGTTCAATTCAAACATCAAATTCAAATCCAAATCTAAACCCAAATTCCAGAATGAAATGATTGAAGCCCATGATTAAATCCAAACTTGAAACCCTTCATAAGCCATATGATCTATCCCATGGACTTAACCAAATCTTAATCCAAATCAATCTGAAATCATTTAATTTTCTCATAATCAATTTATATCTTCAACCATCTTCTTAAATATAAATCAAATATACATTTAAATGATCAAAACTAAATCAAATTAAATCAAAACCCTTAAGCCATATAACTCCATGAACTTAGCCAAATCCAAATCAAGTCAAACTCAATTGATTTTCTCATAAATCAATCATATTTTCAATCATCTTCACAAATTTAAATGAAATATACATTTAAATCATCAAAACTAAATCAAACCAAATCAAAATCCAAACTAAGCCACATGACCCAACTCATGGACTTAGCCAAATTCCTTCATTCCAAAACCCAAATTAAATTGATTTTCTCATGAATCAATCATACCTTCAATCATATTCAAAATATAAATGAAATCTACAATCATCAAAAAAAAAATCAAAATCACCCAACTTAACCCTATTGACTTGAAATGTTCAATTGAACCAAAAACCCATTTGAACCAAAGCCAATTTCAATTGAATTTATATATCAATCTCAAATCCATATATAAACTAAACTAAATCAAACTTAACCCAAAATCAAGCCAACTAATCCCAATTGGTCCATTAGACCCAAAGTGGATAATTTGACCTATTTAAGCAAAGTTCTAATCCTAGATAAATTCAATTAAACCAAGCCCATCAAAACTTTGCATCATGATTATTGATCACCCTTTGATAAATTATCATAAATTGGGTCAAACCAAGTCAACTTCGATCATTTGGCCAAGTCAACCCCTTACCTCATATGAACCCAAACCCAAATTGCAACAAAATCCTTGAAACCAATGATTCATACCAAATTATTATCAATATTTGAATATGACTTGAAATTGAGTCAAACTCAATTGGCCATCCATGTTGACCCAAATTGACCTAAAGACCAAATTGGATCAAATCAAAATATAAACCAAATTGATTGCAACCAATGGCTCAAGTTCATTCCAAATTGATTGTTGAACTTGACCAAAGCCATGATTGGACCCAATTGAACCCAATTGAGCTACTTAGCCCAAATTGACCTAAAGGTTTAGGTTGGCCTAAATCAAAACCAAATTCAAATTAATTGAAACCTAAGCATGCAATCATCTTCAATTGGTCAACTAAACCCAAACCAACACCAACCCATGCCAATTTGGTCAACTTGGTCAAATTGGTCAACTTAACCCATTTGATCCAAATGAATTTAAATGAGCCAAAATAAAATCTAAGCCAAACTAAACCAAACCAATTGAACCAAAACATCCCAAATGATCATATGACTTTGACCATACTCTTGGTTTCACCCAGTTTGATCAATTTGTCAACTAACCCAATTTGACCTAAATTAGCCAAATTGAGCCAAACTAACCAAATCAACTCCAATTGACTTGAAATTTGGGCTAAAGTTTTGGCTCATTTAAAATTTTCCCAAAGCATATCCAATATTAAATGATCATTCTACCCATATGTTAAGGGCATCACATGAGATAAATCACCCATGTTAATGGTCATTTCCATTCCTTGGCCACTTGGTACTCTCAAATGGTCCACCACAGGCACCTACTTGACTTGACCCAAGGGGTGGTTGGGTCAGCCATTATCCATGGGAGGTAAAATCACCTCACCCTCCCCATTTTTGGCATTTGAAACGCATATTACACCCATGATTCCTCCTTAGAGGGCACCTCGAGACCTTCAACCAACCAAGCGCCAACCCACCTCCTCATCACTGAGATGGTTGGGCCCTAGAAGCCAAACCTAATCTCCTTATCGATCAAGATGAAGCGGGGTATACACCCCCTCGTTTGCACTCAAACACACACAAAAATCATTCCTCGAATCCCTAGCTACCCAAGACGAGCTACTACAACCATTCCATTAGCTCCCAAACTTATTCCCCGATCAAAAAATGCAATTCCCGTCCATCCTAAAATAGGACACTCCCATTTTTGACCTAATTTCCCCATTTCTCTATCAAACTCCAATTAACTTTGCACATACCTTCCCAAGGCCTCGTCGAGCAAGAATGAATCATCTCCCAAGCTTCTCGAGCACTAGAGGTGGGACTTCAGTCAAAGAGAGCTCCAAATCATCGGTTCATGGCCTTCCCAATGAACATCGAGGAATTGATCCAATTGCTGCTCAACAGGGCTTCATCTCCACTAGATGAAGCTTCCTAAATCATTTGAGCCACCGGTCTTGAGCCCTGGGGAGGTATGCTTCCAAAATCGATCCAAGGCAAAATGGGTTGGAGCTTTTGAAAGAAAACTTGCATCTCATGTGATCTTGATGTTGGATCCCCTCAGTTGATGTCATGAAGGTGGGATACTTTTGGAGTTGATCGAGCTTCGGGTAAGCTTAGATCAAGTGAGCAATGGATAAATGGACTCCATTATTCCTCACTCTCTGATGTTAGTTCACATCTATTCATTTTGCATGATCAAAATGGGCGATCATGATTAGATCCTAGATCGATTTAATCTTATTAAGATGTGGGATTAATCATAGGCATTTGATCTTAGTTTGGATGGTGGACGAGAAAGCATGTCCTTCGCCATGATGTAGACGCTGAGTTAGGTAAGTTTTAAGTAGCTAATCCTATAGAGCCACATGGAAAGCACATCATGGGCGTGTGACAAGATTAGGCTTTAATAAGGCTTAATTAATCATTTTAATGGTAAAACTTCTAAAATCATAAAAATCATAGAAAATCAAAAAATACAAATAAATACTCATTTTAAAGGTATCTCGAGGAGAATTAATTAAAATGATCTTAACTAATTTTGGATAGTAATAAAGCTTTAATTAAGTTTAATTACAAAATTTATTAGTTTAATTACTCCTTACTTGAGCAATTAATCATATTTTGTTGGTTAATTTAATGGGATGACCTCTACCTCCTATGATTTTCTTCTGATTTTTTTCTCACTTAATTAGGAAAATTGACTAATTAAACCTTAACTACTCTTTTAAGTTAATTAATAATTAATTAATCCCATGACCAATAATAAATTGATTAGTTAAGTTTATTAATCGTTATTCAACAGTAAGTGAACTAAGGAATAGGGTTGGGACCCATTTCCCTAAGTTCATTTCACCCTTTTTTAAAATGAAATTAATTAAGATTTAACTAATTAATTAAATCACTTAATCAAATTGAAATCATAATCACATCAGACTTTAATTAATTAAATCATGGGAAAAACCATAAGTTTAATTAATTAAGTCATTTAATCAGATTAACTATTAATCATGAGCCAATTGCATTAGGCACCTTTTATTTCCTAAGATCATTGCAAGTTTATTTTCTATGCATTTCATGTTGGCTAATAATTATTTAGTTAATTACATTAAGGTGACATAGGTAAGGGTGATTAATTCATCTAATTAAAGGTTCAACTTAATAAACCCATAAAATGAACTTATTACATTTCCTTAAATTAAATCAAATCATTAATATGGGAATGGGTTTAAAACAATAAGTGATGATTTTTCTTCACGTCTTTAAATCAAATTAAATCCAAAACTTAATTAATAAAGAAGCTTCAGTTTACTTTAAATAATCTTATTTGATTTGATTATCCTTAAGAACTAGTTTGGTTGAATGAATCACATGCTTATATTTTATTGTCCTCTTTCCAATCATGTTAAATTTGGTATGTCATTTGAATCCATGCATCCATCCTTTCAAAATCAAGTAGAATAAAATGGATTTATTTTATGTAATCTTGCATTTATTGATTTAATTTAATATATGTGTGGTTATTATCACTATTAAATACAAATATATTTTTATAAGCTTATAAATGAATAATAATATGTGTTATGATGCTAGTTATAAATACATAAGAAATGCATGTGTTTATAGCTTAAGTGTATGAATGTTGGGTTTTCTGTTCTCTATTCATGTGTTGATTTATATAGATTGAATGGTAATGGGTATATAGTTTGGACATCCGGAACAGGCTTTAGCTAGCCCCAAGGAGGTCATTTGATTACATCACTTCCCTAGTTTAACAATGGCATGTACACATTTTATTTCAATTTTATGTATTTCAACATTAGAATTTGGATAGAGCTTTAATTCATATATATAAATGATTCAATCAAAAAAATATATTTATACAATCTTTACATGGTTTTCTTTTCCCTCATTTATGTATACATCCATGTGTGTTCAACAAAAAAAAGTATATAGTCTGGACTTCCTAGTAATAAGATGCTTTAGTTAACCTCAAGGAGGTCCTTTGATTACCTCACTTCCCTAGTTTAATAATGACATGTACTTGCCTATATCATTTTACATGTATATGTATATGTGATTAGTGAATGAAAATCCCATTTTACATTAAAATTGCATGCATTCATAATTGACTAAGTGGTTGAATTAATTAGCCATATGATTTGGAGCTTACTTCCTATGTTCATATATATATGAATTTACATATGTTTGAATGCAAATGGGTATATAGTCTAGACATCATTAGAATACGAGGCTTTAGCTAGATCCAAGGAGGTCATTTGATTACCTTACTTCCCTGGTTTAACAACATCACATTTAATTTCATTCTTATGTCCTTTTTGTATAAGAATTGGATAAAGTTTTAAATTAATATATTTAAATAATTCAATCAAATAAAATATAAATTTTAAACATACACATACATTCATTATTTAAGTGTGCTAAAATATGTTGCATGTATATATACACTTAAGATTAAATCACATGCATGTTACATGTGATGGAAATGAATGATTTAATATATGTCATGTGGTAGTAATTCAATTAAATTAATCTTAAGATGCCTTTCATTTTGAATAGGATTATTTAAAGTGAACCTAAACTTAGGATTAATTAAATCTTTTAATGTGCCATTCACTAAAGAGAACTAAATCAAATTAATATACTTTAGAAAATGACTTAAGGTAGGAATGAAAGATGGCAATCTTCTTTTCCTCTCTTTATAACACTTAGTTACTAAGTGTAATAAACTGAAATAAAAAAAAACACAAATTAAATTTCTCAAATCAATTAAACTACTTCAAGTGAAATTAGCCTTTCATGTTAAATTGAGTCATTCTACACTTAAAAAATACAACACTAATGCCTAACAAGACTTACCTCACAGGCCTTAATACACACATTAAAATTAAGTCACCACTTCTAGCTCTAAGTTAGGATGGTGTATGATGTGATGTATATTTTATTTTATGATGTATTATTTTAGATTGGATGTTAGAGTGTATGCTTTGTAGACTGGATGATAGGCCAATATTTCCCTAATCATGTTTTCTATAGGAAATTATGTTTAATGGATGCTTAAAAATAAATGTGAATTCTATTTTCCCTTAAGCATAATCCAAGTTAGGACAAGTGGGCTTTGTTACCCATTTGTAGGGTGTTAAGTCCAACTTATAAATACAACTACTTGAAATTATATATATATATATATATATATATATATATATATATATATATATATATATATATATATATATATATATATATATATATACTATATATGATGTTAGATTTACTTTTCCATATAAATATAATTTTGCAATAGGATTAGGATTAGTGCTATGGGGATTAGGATGAAGCAATAGGAAAGTTTGTCTGGTGCCCTGTGATGCCTTTGAAGCAAGCACCATCCAAATCAAAGAAGCAACCAAATCATAAATGGAGGTATGAAGAAAAAAGACAATGATTGCATTTAATACAACTATAATTATTTTTTCATATTCTAGGTTGTATAATGGTAGAGCTTGGCTACCCATCTTTTCTCTCTTCGAGTTGTACAGTGGTACCAAACCACACCGACCTTTTATTCTTTTATGATAGTTTATATAATATGTTGATGTTATGTTTACATTGTGCATTAGGATGGCATGCTTTTCATAATTTCTTATACGATTGGTGCTTAATATATTGCTTGGATACTATTAGGATCTTAGGATAAAAATAACTTTTCTACCCAACTAATCACTCATAACCTCATCATAAGGCCTAAGACATAAATAATATAATTAAAATATTGAACAACTCTTTAGCTGTATGAATGTATGTTTAACATCATGTATGCATATTATTTCTCTCATGAACATGAAGGATCTCCATCTTTACATGATAAAGGAATGCTTGACCTGTGAGGGCATACCTTCTGGTGGAGAACACCTTCTTCTAGTTGATTTGACTTTTTATCATTCATTTAGGCATAAGAAATCTTAAAGACTTTGTCAAAATAAAGTGTCTAAAAAAAAATAAAATTTGAAAATATTTTGCATCTATAAATTAAGTCATATGCTCATACCACTCATGCTCTAGTCTCTTAGGGAGTGTGCTTAGGACTTTAGTCTCTTTATAATTAAATAACTACCCTAGCTATCTTGCAATTCATAAAACCGAACTACATGGTTTTAAAATCATAGGAGGAGTTAGTTGATGGCCACTTGAGGCGATTATAATTCAAGAAGTCAGACAATTTATTCTCTCTTATGGAGTTAAACTCTTATGTCCACCTGTCGCTTAGATTTAGGTCATGCTTTAGCTCATACTAAAGCTTCCTAGATTTAGGACCAAAGGAAGTTATTTCTTTTGGGCTACGAGCATAAATCCTCAACTCATATGCATTCCCACAACCTTGTGTTGGTGGATTATAAGCCCTAGTAATCTAATTAAATTTCAACTCAAAACATTTAAATCTCCTAAACTTCAAAATTATAAAGCCCGACTATAAGATAGATCAAAATGCTCACCAGGCTTCTTAATATCATGAGCATTTCTTACTTATTTCATTCGAATTCCAAAAATAAGTCTTCTCCTGGAACTTTCCTAATTGATTTTCCAAATACAACCAATCCTTTGATAATCTAACCTTGAAATCATTGGAGATGATAATTGTCTACTTTAATCGAGAATATTCTTAAGAAATTTTATTTCTAAGATGTAATTTGCTATGGAGGCCATCCTCGTGGGGAAGAACTAGTTTAATATAAACCCTACTTTATTCATCCATGTAAAGTAGGGGAAAAATCATTGGTACATTCGAAGACTCATCATGCCTTAGGAGTCCTTATTACGTGATTAGGTCCACTGTATGGTGATGTCTTTATCTTTTGAGATAGTACATCATACCTTAATGTTATACCTGACCACCTCAAAAAGTATCCCCCTATGATCTACGTGGTGTACCCCATACATCCAAAAATAAACACCACATGGCCCTCTCGCCTTGTTCATTGAATCCTCTCAACATCATCCTTTCTTTTTGGAGTTTGGAGATGTTGATCATCAAGTAGGCAAGGGTTCTTAGACTCATAATGTTGAGTGATACACATGGGTCAACCAAAACACTGGATAGCCTATATTTGCCAACATCCACTATAATATAAAGAGGCAGTTATGCCCGGTCATCTAGGAGTAAGTATTCATTACTGAATGTAACTCTTAAGATGTCTTCCGAGTGGCATGCCTCCTCTTTAGTAGCGGTCAACTGAGCTAAGCATATCTCTAGCTCAAGTAAGGCTTTGATTAGAGTTTTCCTCATCTCTTTGCATAATACAAAAGCATCATATATGCTTAACTTAGCTGAAAACTTTCTAAGGTGAGCTAGGACATTGTAATCAACTCTAGCTTGGTCCTCCACAAGCATATCCATAAATGAAGCATCCTATGGAGGGACTATCTGCTCACTAGAACCAATGGCTTGCTTACTATTATTCTGAGGTGCTACCCTAGGAGGTAGAACTTTGCCACTACGTAGATGACTTCTGTGACTTCTTGGAATGATGAGCTTGTGGAAAGTTTAACATTCTCATCGGGCATACCTACAACTTCTCCTATGGGATCCTCAGAGTAAGTTGACTCCAAGTCATTCTCAAGAGGTGAACCTAATTGACTCAAAGAAGGATAGTTTGACTCTAAATATGAAAGGAAAGGTTCAGAACTACTAGAGCTATTATTTTTATTTAGACTAAGAGAGCTTTCAATAAGCATAAAATTAAGAGTACCAGAAGTAGAATCAGCTTTCTTCATTAAATTTTTTTTTGGGTGGAGGTACATGATAGAATTAAAGTAAAGTAAGTAGGGTATAGGATTTAATGCCCTTATCCACAGATACAATGCACCTGCCAGTAGAAGAGAAGCTAGTAAAAGAGGTGGTAGATGCAATGGTGGATGAGAGACTCGGATGGTGGCTGGACTATCCGCAAGTATGGTGAGCTACTTCTTCTTTGGGCTCACCCTCCCCAAGTTGTCTTTTGCAACTAGTAAACCTTCCTTGGTGTTGGAGGTTTGCACTACTTCAGGCACTTGCAAGGAAAGCTTCTTGATCTTAGAAATGATCTTCTTAGAGGTTCAAGATAGGGAGAAATCTTCACCTTCTTTGATCTTAAGAGGATTGCAAGTATCCCCAAGGATTACTCTACCAGAACTGGATTGTTGTTCTAATAAGTATTCCTTAGGGATAACTATGGCTCCCAACTTGTAGCTACACTCAAGCTAGTCCTTAAAAGTGATATAATCTTCTAATACATGGCCTAACATGCGATGGTAGGGGCAATAGCTAGGATCATTGTTCTTGCCCACTTCCTCCGGCCTCTTAGGCTCTGGTAACTAAACGTCAGGTTTCTTATAGATATTCTTAAAGATTTAACTAAGTACCTCCCTCTTGAATGAATATGGATTACTGAATATATCAATAAGAGTAGGTGGAAAGTAGCTACATGGCGATGAATATGAATACCACTGCTGGGTAGGCTATTAAAATGGTGGAAATGGTCATTGTGGCAGCTACGGTGGCTGGTATGATGGCTGGGGTGGTGGAAGTGGAGGTGGCAAAGGCTGCTGAGCAGTCTCTCATATTGAACTCTGGCTGACTGCTTCTCTGTCCACTGACACAACTATTCTTAGCTTCTTCTCAAACACTTTCTACGGCTTGGTCTAGGATGATTGGTCGAGAAAAAGAAACAGTTTGGCTTCCTCTTGTAGACTAGCCACCTTGTTGATTAATTTCTCGAATATTTTAATGGTAAAGCCCTTAAGCATGAAGGAAACTAGGCCATGGATATTTTTGAGAATAATCTCAATGCATCTTATTGAATATGGTTTGCATTTCAAGCTTAGGTTGAGCAACGAGAATGTAATCATCAAAGAGTCAGAGTTTATTCTCTATGAGGTCACCTACACACCCCTCTTTTTCAAACCTCTTGATGAAGAGGTGCTCCAACTCAACAAAAGTCTTCATTGAACCTGGACAATACCAATCAAATGCAACACACGATTACTAATGAAAAGCGAAGAGGAGTCGTTGGTGCCACCGGTGTTGCAACAATACTCTAAAGTGTGCAATGTGTTATCGTGGTTCTCATTACCATCAAAGATCTTGAAGATGGTGGACACAAAATTTAAATAAAATAAAACTTAAAAAAACCTAAACCTAAAAATTAACCTAAAATAAATAAAAAATAAAACATAAACCCTAACTAAAAAAAAACCTAAACCTCAAATAAACAAAATAAACTAAACATAAACCTAAACTAAAATAAATTAAACGAAAATAAATAAAACCTAAACTAAACCTAAAATAAAATAAACCTAAACTAAATAAAATAAAATAAACTAAAATAAACTAAACTAAACTACAAATAAAACCAATAAACCTAAAATAAATATAAATTCTAAACCTAAACTTAAACTAAAATAAAAATAAAAACTAAACAAATATAATAAAAAAAACTAACCCAAAATATAAACATTAAATCCTAAATAAAAAAACTAAAATAAAACCCAAACTAAATAAATAAACTAAATAAAATAAAATAAACTAAAATAAAATAAAATAAATAAACTAAAATAAATAAAATAAAATAAACTAAATAAACTAAAGAGCTAAAAATCTAAACTTGGTTTGCTTAATTTAAAGATCTAAACCTAAAACCCAACCCAAAAATACTGACCCTGAGCTAATCCAGACCTAGGCCTGAGCCTAAACAGGCCTAAACCCTTACTCACTAACCCACTGAGACTGAGGCTTACTAACCACTGACTGAACTGAGCCACCTCACTGCCTGCCCAAATCCAAACTAAACCTAATGACCCAAACTGACCAGGCCATGCCTAAATAAATAAATAAATATAAACTAAATTCTTGGTTTGGTTTTTTAAAACACCCACCTAAATCATCTTAAAAGAGCCAAAAACCAAACCTAAACCAAAACCACTAACCACCTAAATCTAAATGCTAAACCCTAAACCTAAGCTTAAAACCCTAAAAACCTAACCACAAAAGTATAAACCACAAACCAAACTTTAAACCCTAAACTACTAAACCACAAATACTAAAACTAAACCCCTACAAACCCTATACCTAAACCCCCAAACTGACCTAAAAAATAAATAAATTAAAAAAAAAAAACCAAAATCCTAAAACTAATAAATCTAAACCTAATCCTAAATCCTATGAATTGGCAAAACCTTGATGGTAGGAACATCACCATAAACCAGGCTCAGTATAGATCTTGTGGTGGAGGCGAAGGCAGAGGTGGCGATTATCGTAGTGGTGGTGGGGGATCTAGAGGTGCTAGTGGATATGGAGGTGATGGTTAGAATAATGGTGGTTATAGAGGTGGGAGGAGCGACAAAGGTTACAGCCGTGGTGGTGGCGGAGGGGGAGATTAGGGATATGATGGTGGATCCAGCTACTAGATAAGCCGAGGTGGTTCTGATGGGAACTGGAGAAACTGAACAACGATCGATCCGATCTATTATTTATGGAACTGTGTCTTTACTATAGAGACGGTTCTAGTTATATAGAGTTTTCGATTTGCACTATGCTTGCTAATTTTTTATCTATGTCATCGCTTGTGTCTTAGAAAACTTGGTGTGTTACTAGGTTAGTAAAATCAAAAAGAAGAAATGTTGAATCTGAATTTATTCTCTGTTAAAAAGAAAAAAAATAAGAAACCCTAAACCCTAAACTAAAACACAACCATAAATGTAAAACTAAACCTAAACCAAAAAATAAAAATAAAAATAAAAACCCAACCCCAAACCCAAAACCACGACCTAAACCCTAAACCAAATAACTACCTAAACCTTAAACCCTAAACCTAAAACCCTAACCAAAACTAAAACCACAAACTAAACCAAAACCCTAAACCCTACCCAAACCTAAAAACTAAAAAATAAATAAAAATAAATAAAATAAAATAAAAAACCTAAACTAAAACTAAACCTAAATAAAAAAATAAAATAAAATAAAAAACTAAAAGAAAAAAAATAAAACATAAAAAAAAAAAATAAAAAAAAATAAAACTAAATAAAATAAACTAAAAAATAAACAATAAACTAAAAATAAAATAAAATAAAATAAATAAAAACTAAACCTAAAATAAATCTAATGATAAACCTAAAAATAAAATAAATAAACCTAAACCATTAAAAACTAAACTTAATAACTACTAATAAATAAAGTTTAGCTAAATCTAAATAAAAACTAAACTTAAACTTAAAATAATCGTTAAAATAAACTAAATAAACCTAAACTAAACCTAAACCAAAATAAAATATAAAACCTAAACCTAAAATAAAAAAATAAAATTAAAATTAAAAGTAAAATAAGCATTAAACCTAAATCCTAAAATCAAAATAAATAAACCTAAAATAAATAAATAAATAAAACTAAATAAAAATAAAAATAAACCTAAATAAAAATAAAATAATAAAATAAACTAAAATAAATAAATAAATAAACCTAAACCTTAGGTTTACTTAATTAAAAATAAAATAAATAAAAACCCTATAAAAAATCTTAAACACTAAAACCAACCTAAACCCTAAATCAACAAAAACCTAAAACCCTAAAACTAAACCATAAACCCTAAACCTAATTCCTAAACCTAAACCCTAAACCAAAGATAAATTGAACCTAAACCCTAAAAACCTAAAAACTGAACTAAATAAAACCAAAAAATAATAAATAAAAACTAAACTAAAATAAAATAAAAAACATAGACTAAAACCTAAACCTAAATCTAAAGATAAAATATAAAATATAAATTAAACTTAAATGAATAAAACCTAAACTAAATTAAAATTAAAAAACTTAATAAAATAAAAAGCTAAATAAAATAAATTACCAAAAATGATAAAATAAAAACTAAATAAAACTTAAACTAAACAATAAACTTAAAACAAATAAAAAAAAATAAAACAAAACTAAAAAAAAACCTAAAATAAAATAAAATAACCTAAACCCAAACTAAACTAAAATAAAAAACTAAACTAAAATAAATAAAACCTAAACTTAATAATAAACAAAACTAAAATAAACTAAATAAATTAGAAAACATAAAATAAAACCTAAAATAAATAAAATAAAATACACTAAAAATAAACATAAACCTAAACTAAAAAATAAACCATAAAAATTAACCTAAACTTAAAAAAATAAAATAAAAACATAAACCTAAAAAAATAAAATCAAAACCTAAACTTAAAATAATAAATTAAAAACCTAAACCTTAACTTAAAAATAAAAAATAAGATCTAAACATAAAATATAAAATAAAAATAAAACTAAACTAAAAAAATAAACCTAAACCTAAAAAATAAACCAAAATAAGAAACCTAAACTAAAATAAATAATCTTAAAATAAATAAACTGAATTAAATCAAAATAAAAATAAACCTAAATAAAATAAACCAAAATAAATAAAAAATAAACTAAATAAAACTAAACCTACTAGTTTATTTAATTTAAAAATAAATAAATAAATAAAAATAATAATTAAAAAAATCTGACCTAAACTCTAAACCCAGGACTGCACCCTAAATCCTAAACCCTAAACTAACCCTAAAACCATGAGCCCACAACACTAAACTAACCCTAAACCTACTAAAGCCTACCCTAACCCTGAGCTGAGCCACAAAACCATAAACCCTCAGGCCCAGCCCTACCTGCAACCACCCTACCTAAACCCCCAAGTTTGGCACTCCCTAAACCCTAAATCCCCCCAAAACCACTGAAAAATCTAAAAACTAAACCAGAGCTAAATAAACTTAAATAATAAATAAAAATCATCTCTTAAATAGATAAAATAAATAAAGATAAAATAAAACCTAAAGCAAAAACTTAAACCTAAACCTAAACTTTTTAAACCAAATTATAAACTAAAATAAAATAAACAAAAACCTAAACTAAACTAAAAAATAAAATAAACCTAAAAATAAAAAACCTAAATAAAATAAAAACTAAATATAAAATAAAAATAAAATAAACCAAAAATAAACTAAAATAAAAATTTTATAAAAACTTCAACTTAAAAAATAAACCTAAAAATATAACCTAAACCCTAAACTAAAAAAAACATAAACCTAAAACAAATAAAATAAAATAAACCTAAACCTAAACTAAAATAAATTAAACAAAAATAACTAAAGCCTAAACCTAAAGCTAAAGCCTAAACAGTATAGAATAAAATAAACTAAAAATTTATTTAAAAATAAGCTAAAAAATAATAAGTAAAATAGTCCTAAAATAAAAACAAAAATTCTAAACCTAAGAAAATAAAATAAAAACCTAAACCTATAAAAATAAAAAAAAAAGATAAACTAAGCTAAAAAAATAACCTAAACCTAAACCTAAACATAAATAATAAACTAAAATAAATAAACCTAAAATAAATAAACTAAACTAAACAAAATGAAAAAATAAACCTAAATAAAACAAAATAAAATAAACTAAAATAAATAAAATAAACTAAATAAACATAAACTTACCGGTTCTTAATTTAAAATAAAAACAAAATAGAAATTCTAAACTTACGACCCTAAACCCTAAACCTAAATCCCACCACAAATCCCAAACCCTAAACCCTAGTCCCTACCTTAAACCAAAACCTAACCTAACACAAACTAAACTAAATAAAACCTAAAATAAATAAACCTAAAAAAATAATATAAAAGATAAAATAAAATAAAAGCATAAACTAAAGCTTAAATGAGACTTAAACCTAAACCTAAAAAGAAAATAATATAAAATAAACCAAACTTAAATAAAATAAATAAAGACCTAAACTAAAGTAAAATAAAAAAACCTAAATAAATTAAAACTAAACCTAAAATAAAATATATATACCTAATATAAAATAAAATAAAATAAACTAAATAAAACCTAAACCTAAATAACAAACCAAAATAAACCTAAACCTAAACTAAAAAAATAAAACCTAAACCTAAAATAAAAATAAAATAAACCTAAACCTAAAATACAATAAACTAAATAAATAAAATCTAAACTAAACCTAATAAACTAAACTAAACCTAAACAAAATTAACTAAATATAAAGCTAAAAAAACTTAAACTAAAATAAAATAAAAAACTTCAACTTAAACCTAAAATAAGAAATAAAACACAAGAAATAAAATAAAAAAAACTAAAAAAACTAAAACCTAAAATAAACTAAAATAAAAAACCTAAACTAAAATAAATAAACTAAACTAAATAAAAAAATAAACCTAAATAAAAATAAATAAATAAAATAAATTGAAATAAATAAAAGATAAACTAGATAAACTTAAACCTACCAATTTAGTTAATATAAAAAAACCCTTAACCCTAAATCCTAAACCCTAAAAGTAACCAAACACCTACAAATCTAAACCCTAAAACTACAACCCTAAACCCTAAACCCTAAGACTCGGCAGAGCCTTGATGGTAGGAACATCACCATCAACTAAGCTCAATCTAGATCTAGCGATGGTGGGGTAGGTGGAGGAGGCCGTTATCACAGTGGTGTTGGAGGATCTAGAGTTGTTGGTGGATATGGAGGTGGTGGTCGGAGCAATGGTGGTTCTGGAGGTGGGAGGAGCGACGCAGATTACAGTTGTGGTGGTGGCAGAGGGAGAGATAGGGTTATAATGGTAGATCCTGGTACTCGAGAGGTGGGGGAGGTTCTATGTGCTCAATTTTTATCTATGTCGTCACATATTTCTTAGAAAACTTGGGGTGCTACATGGTTGATGAAATTGAAAAAAAGAAATGCTGAATCTGAATTAGATCTCTATTAGAAAAAAAAACCTTAAAACCTAAACCCTAAACCTACCATTTTACTTTATTTTTTAAAAAAAATCCCTACACCTAAACCTTAATCCCTAAAGCCTTAAATCTAAACCTTAAACCTAAAACTACCTAAACTAACCCAAACCATACCATAAACCCTAAACCCTAAACCCTCCTCACCCTAACCTCTCTAAACCTCCATGACCACCCTAAATCCTCACAAAATACCACTAAACCCTGAAAACTCTTTACCTAGCCCACCTAAACCCTACTGAGGCCAGGCCCTAGGCTCAGCTTGACTGAGCCTAGATCCTGGGCCAAGATCTCACCACTGGGATCACTGAGGCTAAGCGCTAAATCTGAGCCCAACTCCAGGCTCTGGGCCCTGGGCCCTAGGCCCTAAACCATGACCTGGGCCTAAAACCACTGAGCCTTGGCCAAGATCCTAAACTACAAATAAATTAAAATAATGATAGTGAACTAAATAAATGAAAAATAAAATAAAATAAAACCTAAACCTAAACTTAGGTTGTTATAGATAAAAATAAAATAAACTAAGATAAAATAAATAAAATCTACTAAACTAAAAGAAAATAAAATAAACCTAAGAATAAAAACTAAATAAAACTACATTAAATAAATAAATTAAACCTAAAATAAAATAAAATAAACATTAAAATAAACATAAGCCTAAAATAAACCTTAAGATAAATAAGGAACCTACCCTAAACTAAAACCTAAACTAAACCTACTAATTAAAGATAAAATAAACTAAAATAAACCAAGCAACTAAAATAAAACCTAAAGTGTTCCAAATAAAGCGTGAAACAGACCTAAAATAAAATAAAACTTAAACTTAAACCTAAAATAAAACAAACCTAAACCTAAAAAATAAAATAAAAATAAACTCAACAAAAAAAACTTAAACCTAAAATAAACTTAAATAAAATCAAAACTAAAATAAATAAACTAAACTAAATAAACAATATATAAATAAAGATAAAACATAAATAAACTCATATAAATAAAAATAAACTAAATGAGCCTAAATCTGCCTGTTTGCTTTATAAAAGACCCATGATCCTAAACCCTGACCATAAACACTAAGCCCTAAAATCCTAAACCATAAACCCTAAATCCAAAACCCTAAGCACTAAACCCTACACCCTAAGCACTAAACCCTAACCCTAAACCCTAAACCTTAAACCCAAAATCTTAAAATCTAAAACCTAAACCCTAAAACCTAAAACCTACAACCCTAAACCCTAAACCCCAAATCCTAAACCTTAAACCATAAACTAATCCTAAACCCTAAACCCTAAATTAACCCTAAACCCTTAACCCTAAACCCTAAACTAAACTTAAACCCTTAGAATGGGCAGAAGCTTGATGACAGGAACATCACTGTCAACTAGGCTCAATCTTGATCTGGCGATGGAGGCGATGGTGGAGGTGGTAGTTATCATAGTGCTGTTGGGGGGATCTGGAGGTGCTGGTGGATATGGAGGTGGTGGTCAGAGTAGTGGTGGTTATGGAGGTGGGAGGAGTGACAAAGGTTATAGCCATGGTTGTGGCAGAGGGAGAGATCAGGAATATGATGGCGAATCCCACTACTCGAGAGGCGAGGGTGGTTCTGATGGGAACTAGAGAAACTAAAGAATGGTCTATCCGATCTACTACTTACGAAACACTATCTTTATAGTAGAGATGATTCTACTTATCTAGGGTTTTAGATTTGCTTAATGGGTGCTCATTTTTTATATATCTCGTTGCTTTTGTCTTAAAAACTTGGGGTGCAGCTTGGTTGATGAAATCGAAAAGAAGAAATGTTGAATCTTAATTTATTCTCTATTAAAAATAAAAACCTTAAACACAAAACCCTAAAACTACTAGTTTATTTACTTTTTTTGAAAAAAAAACCCTAAACCCTAAACCCTAAATCTTATACCCTAACCTTAAGACCCCCTAAACCCTAAACCATAAGCTAACCCTAAACCCTAAACTCTAAACCCTAAACCCTAAACCCCAAAACCATCATAACTGAATAAACCCTAAACCCTAAACTCTCTACCACAAACTCTACAGGCCTTAATAAACCTCTTAAACTAAACCCTAAATCCACACCTAAAGCTAAATACGGACGCTAAATCTTACTAAACCCTAACACTGGATGACCCTCCAGGCCCTCAGGGCTTTAAATCCAAACCCAAACTAGGCTAAACCCCACCCCCCCAGGTTATAAACCCTACTTGTGCCCTGGGCTTAAACCCTAAACCCTAAACATGAAACCCTGGACTTTAAAACCCTAAAAACATAAACCTAAAATAAATAAAACCTAATAATAACAATAATAAAAAAAAATTAAACTAAAATAAAATAAAATAAAAACCTTAACTAAAACCTAAACCTAAACCTAAAAATAAAATAAAATAAAAATAAACTAAAAGAAAATAAGTAAAAACCTAAACTAAATTAAAAAATAAAATAAACTTAAAAAATAAAATAAACACTAAATAAAAACCTAAACCTAAAAAATAAACATATAAATAAACAAAAAGTAAAATTTAAACCCTGAACTAAAAAAAATCTAAACTTAAAATAAAAATAAAATATACAAAATAAAATAAACCTAAACCTAAACTAAAATAACTAAAACATAAACCTAATCCTAAATAAACAAAGCCTAAACCTAAACTTAAAAATAAATCCTAAAAATAGACCTAAATTAAAACTTAAAAGCTTATTAACCTAAATAAAGTAAAATAAAAACCTAAACCTAAACTTAAACAAAAAAAAATTAAACCTAAACCCAAAAAATAAAATAAAAATAAAACTCAACTAAAAAATAAACTTAAATGTAAGAATTAAACTAAAATAAAAAATATAAATAAAAATAAATAAAGAAAATTAAATAAAAATAGAAAAATAAACCTAAATAAAAATAAAAAATCATATTAAATCAAATAAATAAAAAATTAACTAAATAAACTAGATAAACCTAAACCTACTTTGTTATAATATTAAAAAAAAAACACTAAACCCTAACCACTAAACCCTACAAACTCCAAACCCAAACCTAAACCAAAAACCCTACACCCAAATCCTAAACCCTAAACCTACCTACCACACCCAGGCACCCCGGCCCATCATCAACCCCAACCACAGGGCTGAATGAGCCACTGACCTAACCCCTGACCCTCACGGACCTAACCTGACCTGGGCCCTAAACCAGGCCTAAACTAAACCCTGGGCCCTAAACCCTAAACTCCTAAACCCTAAACCACACAAACTCTTAAACTAAATAATAAATAAAAATAAATAAAACTAAACATTAAAATTAAATAAAATAAAAACCTAAACAAAATCTAAAAAATATATAAAAAAAATAAAAATAAACTAAAATAAAATAAATAAAATCTCACTAAGAAATCAACTTAAGAATAAAAAATCTAAATAATATAAAATTTAAACATAAAATAAAAAGAAAATAAACATAAAAAAATAATATAAACACTAAATAATAACATAAACCTAAAAACTAAACTTGAAAATAAATAAAAAGTAAAACCTAAACCCTAAACCTAAAATAAAAATAAAATTAACAAAATAAAATAAACCTAAACTAAAATTAAGATAAACTAAATTAAAATAACTTAAACCTAAACCTAAACTAAATAAAATAAAATAAAATAAAAATAAACCTAAACATAAACTAAAAAATAAAACCTAAAATAAGAACCTAAAAAAATAAACTAAAAACCTAAACATAAACCTAATAATAAAAAATTAAATCTAAACCTACAAGAATAAAATAAAAATAAAACTCATTTAAAAAATAAACCTAAACTTTAAAAATAAACTAAAATAAATAAACCTAAAATAAATAAGCTAAACTAAATAGAAATAAAAAATAAACCTAAATAAAAATAATAATAAACTAAACTCAAATAAATGTAAAATAAAATAAAAAAACCTAAACCTATCGGTTTACTTAATTTTTTTTAAGAAAACCCTAAACCCTAAATTCTAAACCCTAAAACTATCCCTTAACCTACAAGCCTAAACCTTAAACTCTAAAACCCTAAACCTTAAACCCTAAACTCTAAACCCTAAATACTAAAACCCAAAACCCTAAATCCTATACCCTAAACCCTAAATCCTACAACCCTAAACCCTAGACCCTAAACTAACCTAAAAGATTAAGAATGTGCAGAACCTTCATGATTGGAATACCACTGACAACTAAGCTCAGTCTAGATCTGGCTGTGAAGACGAAGGCAGAGGCGGCAGTTATCATAGTGGTGGTGGGGGATCTGGAGGTGTTGGTGGATATGGCGGTGGTGGTCGAAGCAATGGTTGTTATGGAGGTGGGAGGAGCGATGGAGGTTACAGCCATGGTGGTGGCGGAGGGAGAGATTGGGGCTCTGATGGTGGATCCTGCTACTTGAGAGGTAGGATGTGGTTACGAAGGAACTAGAAACTCAAACGGTGAATCGATCTATGAACTATGTCTTTACAATAAACACGATTCTACTTATCCATGGTTTTAAATTTGCTCTATGGGTGCTTATTTTTTATCTTTATCGTCTCTTGTGTCTTAGAAAACTTGGGGTGCTACTTGATTGATAAAATCAGAAAGAAGAAATGTTAAATTTGAATTTGTTCTTTGTTAAAAACACCTTAAACCCAAAACCCTAAACCCTAAACTAAACCTAAACCCTAAAAAGCAAAAACCTTAAACCCAAACTAAATAAAACCTCAAAATAAAAATAAATAAAAAACCTAAAATAAAACAAAATAAAAAATTAAAATAAACTAAAATTGAAAGCTAAACCTAAACCTAAACTTAAAAAATAAAAAATAAAAATAAAATTAAAATTAAAACAAAATAAATAAAAACCTAAACTAAACTAAAAAATAAAAAACATAATTAAAATAAACACTAAACCTAAAATAAAAATAAAATAAACCTAAAATAAAAAAAATAAAAAATAAATAAAACCCTAAACCTAAAAAAGAAACCTAAAAATAAGTAAAAAAATAAAACCTAAATACTAAACTAAAAAATACTAAACCTAATATAAAATAAAATAAACCTAAACCAAAACTAAAATAAACTAAACATAAATAAAAAAAATCTAAACCTAAAATAAAGTAAACCTAAACCAAAACCAAAACTACATATAATAAAATAAACCTAAACATTAACTAAAAATAAAACCTAAAAATAAACCTAAAATAAAAACCTAAAACCTAAACCTAAAGAAAATTAAAACCTAAACCTAAAAATAAAACCACAATAAAATAAAACTAAAATTCAACTAAAAAAAAACTTAAACCTAAGAAATAAACTAAAATAAAAAAACCTAAAAATAAAGAAACTAAGCTAAATAAAAATAAAAAATAAACATAAATAAAATTAAAAAATAAAATAAACTCAATTAAATAAAAAGTAAACTAAATAAACTAAATAAACCTAAACCTACTGATTTAGTTAATATAAATAAAACCCTTAACCCAAAATCCTAAACCTAAACCTTAAAACTAACCAGCCCCCTAAATCTCCACCTTAAACCTAAAATCATAAACCTAAACCTTAAGCCCTAAAACCCTAAACCCTAAACCCGAAAACCACACCTACCACCACCCAAACCCTAAACCTCAAACCCTAACCTTAAGCCCTAAAAACCTCATTACACTAAACCTAAACCCTAAACTCTAAAAAAAACAAGCCCTAAGAATGGGTGGAGCCTTGAAGGCAAAAACATCTCTATCAACTAGGCTAAATCTATATCTGGCAGTGTAGGCGAAGGCGAAGGTGGCAATTATTATAGTAATGGTGGGGATCTAGAGGTCCTAGTGGATATGGAGGTGGTGGTTGGAGCAGTGGTGGTTATGGAGGTTAGAGGAGTGGCGGAGGTTTCAGGCATGTTGGTGGCAGAGAGAGAGTTCGAGGATATGATGTTGAATCCCGCTACTCGAGAGGCTGGGTTAGTTCTGATGGGAATTGGAGAAACTGAAGAAAGACTAATTCAATCTATTCATTATGGAATTATGTCTTTATAGTAGAGACAGTTCTACTTATCTAGGATTTTTGATTTGCTCTATCAGTGCTCATTTTTTACCTAAACTAAAAAATAAAACCTAAAAATAAACGTAAAATAAAACCCTAAAACCTAAACATAAAAAAATAAAATAAAAACCTAAACTTAAACCTAAAAATAAAAATTAAAACCTAAAACTAAAAATTAAAATTCAATTAAAAAATAAACTTGAACATTTAAAATAAACTGAAATAAAAAACCTAAACTAAAATAAATAAACTAAAATAAATACATTCAATTAAATAAAAATTAAAAATAAACCTAAATGAAAGTAAAAAAAATAAAAGAAGCTTAAATAAATAAAAAATAAACTAAATACACTAAATAAACATAAACCTATCGATTTACTTAATTAAAAAAAATCATAACGCCTAAATCCTAAACCCTAAACGTTGAACCATAAATCCTTAAACAAACCCTAAACACTAAACCCTAAACCTTAAAGCTAAAACCTTAAACCAACAACCCTAAACACTAAAACCCTAAACCCTATACCATAAACCCTCAACCATAAACCCTAAATCCTAAATCCTAAACCCTAAACCCTAAAAACCTACAACCATAAACCCTAATTCCTAAACAATAAACCCTAAAGTAACACTAAACCCTAAACTAACCCTAAACCATAAGAATGGGCAGAACCTTGATGACAGGAACATCACCGTCAACTAGGCTCAGTCTAGATCTAGCGCTGGAAGCAAAGGTGGAGGCGACGGTTATTATCGTGGAGGTGGGGGGTAGGGAGGTGTTAGTGGATATGGAGGTGGTGGTTATGGAGCCAGGAGGAGCGACGAAGGTTACAGCCATGCGGGTGGTGAATGGAGAGAATGGGGATATGATGATAGATCCCACTACTCGAGGGGCCGAGGTGGTTCTGATGGGAATTGGAGAAACTGAAGAACGGCTGATCTGATCTGCTGCTTATGGAACTGTGTCTTTATAGTAGAGACAGTTCTTCTTATCTAGGGTTTTTTATTTGCTCTATAGGTCCTCATTTTTTTATCTATGTCGTCACTTGTGTCTTAGAAAACTTGGGGTGCTACTTGGTTGATGAATCGAAAAGAAGAAATGTCAAATATGAATTTGTTCTTTATTAAAAAAACCATAAACCCTAAACTCTAAACTCTAAACTAACCCTAAACTCAAAATCCTAAACCCTAAACCCTAAAAAGCTAAAAACCTAAACATAAATGAAAATATAATAAAATAAAAACATAAACTAAAATACAAACATAAAAAAATTAAATAAAAATCTAAACTAAACTAAAAAATAAGAAACCTAAATAAAATAAAAACTAAACCTAAAAAATAAGAAAATAAATAAAAAATAAAACCTAAACCCTAAAATAAAAATTAAACTGAAACTTAAAATAAATAATAAAAAATAAAATAAAATAAACCTAAACTTAAACTTAAAAATAAAACCTAAAAATAAACCTAAAATAAAAACCTAAAAGCTAAACCTAAAAAAAAATAAAATAAAAACATAAATCTAAACCTAAAATAAAAAAAAAAAAAATTAATCCTAAAATAAAATAAAAAAATAAAACTCTTAAAAAAAATAAACTGAACCTAAAATAAAAATAAAATAAAAACTTAAACTAAAATAAATAAACAAAATGAATAAACTAAACTAAATAAAAATAAAATACACTAAATAAGAAAAATAAAATAAACTCAAATAAGAAAATGTGAACTAAATAAACTAAATAAACCTAAACTTGCGGGTTTGTAATTTTAAAAAATCTAAATCCTAGGCTCAATCCACACCACCTAATTTAACCATAACCCAGGCCCTAAACTGAAGGCCCTCTGAGCCCTGATGTTACCACAGGCCTTGTCCAGACCCTGATCCTAGGCTTTAAATGCTGGGCTGGATCTAACCAGGTCCTGAGCCACTGATCCATGACCCTGAGCCATGGGCCACTGAGCCACTGCCACAGGCCCACTGACCATGGGCTCTAGTTCTATCCTGGGCTGAGGACTCTGAGCTGAGGCTTGCTGGAGTCTTGGGCCACTGAGCTGGCCCCAGGCCACCTGAGCCTAAGCCTTTGGCCCAGGCCTGGGCCTGAGCCCAGGCCACTAAATCTTTGGATTCTAGGCCTGATTGATCCTGGGCCACAAAAGGCCACAAGGCTGAGCCATGAGCCTGAAGCCACATCTCAGGCCCTGGCCCCAGGCCTGGGCCCTAGGCCCTGGCCTGAGTGGGCTAACCTGGGCCCAGATCACAGGCCATGGAGTCTGGGCCCTAGGCCATGAGCCCACCTGAGCCTCTGAGCCACTGGTCCTGGGCTGAAAGATAGACCAGTGTTGCCTGCAGCTGCTGAGCCTGGGCCACAGGCCACAAGTGCTGCAGGCAGTCCAAGGCCCCGGGGCCACTTACTGATCTGGGCCCTATGACCACTACCCTGCCTGAAATGATCCACAAGGCCCTGAGCTATGATCCACTACTGGGCTCAATGACTGAGCCTAGGCTTGCCCTAGTCTTGGGCCGGACTAACTGAGCCACTGAGCCATCCTGGGCCTGACCCAAAAGGGTTTTACCTCAGTTGATCTGACCCAACCAGGCCCAGGCTGAAATAATAGTCCTAAACTGATCTCTCAGGCCCTAAACCCTAAGATCCTAAACTAAAATATGGAATCCAGGCCACAAATCCACAACCTAAAATCTGAAAAATCTACACCTAAACTAAACTCACCTAAAACTTAAAACTAATAAATGATAACTTAAAATAAAATAAAAATGTAATATAATAAAATAAAATAATAACTTGACCTAAAACTTAATTTGGCTAAAATAAAATAAAATAAAATAAACTAAATAATATATAAAAACTTAAATTAATGAAATAATAAACCTAAATAAAATAAACTTAAAATTAAATAAAAATTAAATAAAAGCTAAACTAAATAAACTAAACAAACTTAAAGATAAATAAAATAAAACCTAAATCCTAAACTAAATAAAAAATCTAAACCTAAAATAAAATAAAATAAACCTGAACCTAAACTAAAATAATCTAAATCTAAACCTAAACTTAAACTAAATAAAGTACAACAAAATAAAAGTAAATCTAGACTTAAACTAAAAAATAAAACCTAAAATAAAAATAAAAAATAAAAAGCTAAAACCTAAACCTAAAAATAAAAAAATAAATCTAAACTAAACCTAAAATAAAAATAAAACCTAAACTAAAATTAAATAAAAATAAAACTCAGTGAAAATAAACTAAACCTAAAAATAAATAAAATAAAAACTAAACTAAAATAAATAAACTAAATTAAATTAAAATAAAAAATAAACCTAAACAAAGAAAATAAAATAAACTAAATAAACCTAAATCTACTGGTTTGAATTTAAAAAAAAACCCTAAACCCTAAATCCTAAACCCCTAAATACTAAACTCACAAATCTACTAAACCCTAAACCCTAAACCCACCCAAAAAAACTCTACCAAACCACTCCCTAAAACCTAAACAACCCCAAACCCTAAACTCCAAACCCTAAAACTTAAACTAACCCTAAACCATAAACCCTAAAATAACCCTAAACCCTACGAATGGACAAAATCTTGATGATAGGAACATCACCGTCAACTAGGCTCAGTATTGATGTGGTGGTGGAGACAAAGGCAAAGGCGATGGTTATCACATTGGTGGTGGGGGATATGGAGGTGGTGGTCAGAGCAGTAGTGGTTATGGAGGCAAGAGGAGTGATAGAGGTTACAATTGTGGTGGTGGTAGAGGAAGAGATCTGGGATATGATGGGATCTCGCTACTCGATAGGTGGGGGTGGTTCTGATGGAAATTAGGAAGAACATACGATTCGATCTGCTACTTATGAAACTGTGTCTTTATAGTAGAGACAATTTTATTTACCTAGGCTTTTTAATTTGCTCAATGGGTGTCCTTTTTATCTATGTCATCGCTTGTGTCTAAGAAAACTTGGGTTTCTACTTGGTTGATGAAATTGAAAAGAAGAAATGTTGAAACTAAATTTATTCTCTGTTAGAAAAGAAACCTTAAACCTTAAACTAAAACTTAAACCCTAAACCTAAGATCAAAAACCTAAACCCTAAACCCTAAATTCTAAATCTTAAACCCTAAACACTAAACCCTAAATTCTAAACCCTAAACCATAAACCCAAAACCCAAAACCCTAAACACTAAAGCCTAAACCCTAAACCCTAATCCCTAAACCCTAAACTCTAAAACTCTAAACCCTCAACCCTAAACCCTCAACCCTAAAACCATAGACCCTAAACCCTAAACCCTAACCCCTAAACTAACCTTATAACTTAACCCTAAACCTTGAATAAAGATGATATCAAGAGTAGATCTAAAGAATGACATTATCCTACCATAGTTATTTTAGCTAAAGGAAATGTTTTTGATAGACTTTCCCTTGATTATTAAAGATTTGAATACCATAAACCTTAACCCTAAATCATATCATAATACCATATTTTATAGTATAATGCAGCATCATATATTTGAGCTTGTATGAAGTGTTTTTTGATGTTATAAGATGTTTTGAAATGTTTTTGTATATTACGGTATTGTGCCCTATAGTCTATATTAATATAAATCATAAAAATATTGATTTAATAAATCAGATGATGAAAGTTATTAAATTTGAACTGGGAATTAGGTTGTAGTACCAAAGATGTGCAGTGCCACTTATAGTCTAAAAACTAAGATTTAATGTTCAAAATAAATATTATATGTTGTAGCATAGTATAACATCATATATCATAATATATTATTTTGTGCATTTTAAATTCTTTTAGTATTTTAAGATCATGCAGTTGAGCCTACACTAGCATTATTTATTAAAATGTTGATTTAGACTTTAAAATGGCAAAATTTGGCCAAATTTATAATAGGTAGAGGATGGCATTATAATATATTTTTTGAATTTAAAATATGTAAATGATACGACTAAAATATATAGTTTTTTATAATTTAGACAAATTTTATAATTTTTTATCTTAAGCAATCCCTTGTCATGTGATATGCAATATAATATAATATAGGGTGCTAATAACATAGTGTAGCATCATGCATTAAAGCATAATATTGTGTATTACTACTTATTGTTTAGCATATTTTAGTTTGTTATAGTATGATGTAGTAGGGTTTCTATTAGTATAATTTATAAAAATATTGATTAATAGGCTGAGATGAAGGGATTTGGCCAAATTTAAAGTAAACTTTTGGGAACATCATTAGGGGTGTGCTATGGTGTGTCATTTAAGGATCCACTAGGGTTGTGCTAGGAACACCAAAGAGATACTCTTCCAGCTGCGGGATAGAGCTAGCCAACCTAAGGGGTTGTCTTTCAATGTGCAATGGCTATGCTAGGAAGAAGGCATAGCAGACTTACATCTTTCAAAGCGAGGAACAACCAATGGGGTGACCTGATGGATGCATAACAAATTGAACCTGACCTAGGGAGACTACTGAGTGAATGCCATTGGGGATTTATGTCAACTCAAAAGTAGTCAGGATTAAATTTATCTTAATTTCATGTGATTTGAATTGGTTTGTTTGGTTTAGTTTGATTTCAAATTGAGGGCATATCCATTGGCGATGTGAGATCAGTCAAATTTGATTGATTTAATTTATGGACCATGTCGGTGTGCGATGAACCCGCTGGTAAGGGGCTATATCAGACTTGTCTTATCTCAGATTTTCAAATCCAAAGGGTAGTCTAGTGGTCGTGGGGTAGAGCTAGCCAACCTAAGGTGTTGCCTTTCGGTGAGCAATGATTGTGCTAAGGAAGAAGGCGTAGCAGACTAACATCTTGTAAAGTAGGGAATAATTATTGGGGTGACCTATTGGTAGCATAAAAAATAGAACCCATCTTAGGTGCGACTACTGAGTGAATGCTACTGGGGATTTATATCAACTCAAGAGGAGTCATGCAATTCCTATAGGGAGTTTTCTTGACACTACCGAAAAGATAGGATGCATGTTTTGGAAAAGGTACCACTATGGGTGTCCTCCTAATCCATAAGTGAATATATATTATGTTTATATTTTTGCATTAATCTTGATAGTGTACGAGGGATTACACTAAGAAGGGGCTATGTCGGCCTTGACATATCTCAGATTTACTAGACTATAGGAGATTCTGCACATCTAAAGGACAGTTTCTCCAACCACAAGGGTGGATTTTAGGAAAGGGGAACTATTGAATTTAATAGTAACCCGAGTTTTGTCTAAATGGGTTCGCGAAGGATGTGATCTAAATATAGTGCCCATAGGGGAGGTGCTACTAGGGGCTTTATCCAGAGCCTTAGAAAAGAAAGCCTATAGGTGTACGGTGGCTAACCCAGGGAAAAAGCTTAATAGACTTACATCTTCCATGAGTGGTGTATCCTAAGGTGCGAGAACCAACCAACCTAAAGTGTATTCATCAGCATAAGTGGTGTATCCATCAGCATAGTGAGAACCAACCAACCTAAGGTGCCCGTCGGTGTGCAACAATCAATCTAAAAATAAAGTATACAGGCTTATAACTTTCTAAGCGGAACTAATCAATGGGATATTTTATCATCAATGGGACATATGCTATATGACCTAGAGCAACTACTAAGTAGGGAGCCCTGAGGAAGGACTGGACTCAGACTTGAAGCAATCAAGAGGGAAGGAGCCACTAGGGGACTTATTGTAAACCTCAAATATACTCAACCCAATTAAAGCATGAAGGTTAATCCAAGAATAAAGTGTAGCACACTCACATCCTCTTAAATAATGACATCAAGAGGTAGCTTATCAGCCACATAGTATGGCCTACCAAACTAACAAGGCACTCGACGATGTGTAGTAGCCAAGTAAAGAACGAAAGCATGGTAGACCTACATCATCTAAAGTAAGAAGACCACTGGGGTGACACTAGAAGGGTAGCACGTTAGCGTGACCTAGAGCAGCTACTGAGTGAGTGCCACTATCTCAACTCTAAGTAGCCCGAGATAAAAGACATGTCTTAGTTTTATATGTTTGTGTGTAGTTTGGGTTTGTGTTGTGTCGATGAAGGATAGGACACTGCTTGGGTTTCTTACGCCTACCCTAAACACATTATGACAAATTCGCAAACAAGAATACTTTCAACATGGAAGCGATTGAATTCAAAATGGAATTTTTATTGATGATAATTATTTTCAAACATGATTTATAATATTTCTTTAATTAGAGCCCATTAATTGGAAGCATTGGGAGCTCTCCTGTATGATTAATAAGTTAATAAGATCCTCTTTAGTAGGCCTTCTCTATGGGAAAAGGGCCTTCCCAAGTGGGCTCAAACTTGCCTCTCATCTTACAACGGCCAACAATCAATCTCCTTAGAACTAAAATAGGTTCTCCTACTTGAAAAGCTCTAGAACGGACTAACTTATTATGAGCTTGAATCATTTTAGCTTTATACAACTAGAGGTTTTGGCAAGCCCACAGGCGTCTCTCCTCCAAACCTTCGAGCTCTTCTAATTGCAACTTGGCGTTCTACTCTGTTGTGATCCTGCTACCCACAACTATCCTTAATGATGGAAGTTGGACTTCTAATGGTAGAATGGCTTTGGACCCGCACACTAAGGAAAAAGTAGTAGATTGAGTTGGAGTTTTATATGTGGTGCAGTAGGCCCAGAAGGCCTCAACTTACTGCTTATAACACTGTCACTTGTTGTTGTCGAATGTCTTCTTCAAAATTTGGATGAGAGTTTTGTTGAAGGCTTTTGTTAAGCCATTTTCCTCAAGTAGTTGATGATAGAATATCTCTAATCTATGATGTGCCTCTGGGCAAAATTATTTATCTCGATGCTCTTGAATGCAGTACCATTATCAGATATAATTCATTCAGACACTCCGAACTTATATACAGTATGATTCCTAAAACATTGGAGCACATGTGAAGTTGTGACCTCTCTGAGCTGAATCAACTTCACCCATTTGCAAAAGTAGTCAGAAGCAGCTAAGATGAACCGATGACCCTTAGAAGAAAGAGGACCATTTAGACCCACTATGTCGATACCCCCAACACTCGAATGGCCATGATACTAATGTAGGATGTAGAATGTTGGGTGGTTGGTATAGGACCACACTATGTATTTGACATTGGTGACATCGCCTAGTTGTATCCATGAAATCTTCGATCATCGATGACCAGTAGTATCCTAGTGTCTTGGTCTTGGCTTTCATCTTCAGACTAGATTGGATGGATCCTCATAATCTTGAGTTTTGCTTGATCATGATCTTATGGGCTTCATGCTTGTCTATACAATGTAACCACATATGATGGAAAGACTATCGATACAAGACACCATCCACAAGAGCATACAAAAGTTCTCTCTTCTTTATTTGATGGGCTTGAGACTTCTCTTTAGATAGTTTTCCTTTATTTAGGTAATCCATGAATGGTAGCCTCCAATCTAACTCCTCATCCTTCTTGGCAATGGAAACCTCCCCTTCAAGATAGTACTATTTGATGAGTTCAATATCAATGAGGGATAAGACTTGTCTATTATGGACTATTATTGATATGGACTCATCCTCCAAACATGTCAACTCCTTGGCAAACTTGGCTAAAGAATATGCTATGATGTTCTCTCCTCGAGGAATGTTATAAAGGGTAACCTTTGGAATTTGGGATAACAACTCCATGGTGTACTTGTCGTAGTGATGGAGCTTGGGATTTATAACCTCATAGGACATAATGATTTGGTTGATAATTAGCTGAGAATCCCTAAAGATGTTGATGTTTTGGATGCTTAGAGTAAGGACTAACATTATACCAGCAATCAGAGCCTTATATTTGGCTTCATTGTTGGCCTAATAATTGGACAGATGATATGAGAATCTCATCACATTGCAGTCTGGAGTTAAGAAAACTATTCCTACCCCTGCATTTCCTAGAATAGTAGATTATGATTCTTCTCCTCTTTGAGATAAAACTGCACAATCAAAGTATATCTCCTAGGGGTGAATTCTAGTATCCCCTAAGTTCATGAATGGTTTAGAAATCTGCTAGCACTTAACCTTTCACCACACAGAGGGGTACAAAGGTAATGTCAAACTATGAGAGGACCATGGAACATCAAGCCAACCATCTGAATAGCATCGACTGTATCATGACATGCTATAGTGGATTGATCTTAGAGATTAAGTTCACCTTATGAGGAAGCATGTATTGATGTAGCTTTTGGGATGCAAAGATTAAAGCTAGGCAATGATTCTTAATGGGTGGATAATTAGCCTCAGTAGGGACTAGATGACAGCTTAGGTAGTAGAGTGCAGTTTCCTTCCCTCTGTCATTGGCTTGGGCCAACAAAGCACTAAGGGAGTCATCTAATGTAGCGTGTAAAGTATGAGTGGCTTGCCAGGGATAGGGGCCCCTAGAACCAGTATCCTCATCAGATAAAGCTTGATGTCTTCAAAGACATGCTCACACTTATCATCCCACTTAAACTTGGCATCATTTTTGACAAGTGCTGAGAATGGCTGACATCTACCCAATAAGTTGGATATAAAGCATCTTAGATACTCCAAATGCCCTTAGAATGATCTAAGTTGAGTTAAAAGTTTAGGGGGTGGCTTTTTTGATATTTCCTTAATGTTCACCAATTCAATTTTGATTCCCTAGTGTCGAACAACAAACCCAAGGAATTTCCCTGAAGTAAATTTGATTGCACACTACAGGGGATTCATTTTGAGGTTAAATTATCTTAAGTATTTAAAAACTACTCTCAAGTCAAAGAGATGGTCTTCCTTTCCTCTACATTTAATTATAAGATCATCGACATAGCACATGGCTTGATGATGAATGAGTTTGTCAAAGATTCGAGTCGTAGCATGCTAGTACGTAACATCAACATTTTTAAGGCCGAAAGGCATTACCTTATTGCAATAGATTCCAATCGGGGGTTCTAAAAGTAGTGTTTCTTTCATCATCATGGTCCATCTTTATTTGGTTATATTCAGATGAGCCATCCATGAAAGAAATGACTGCATGAGATGAGGCAATGTCCCCCATCATCTCTAGGATTGGTAGTGGAAATTCATCTTTTGGACATGCCTTTTTTAAATTCTTAAAATCGATGCACATGTGAATTTTTCCATTCTTTTTCTTAACTAGGATGACACTGGCTAACCAAGTAGGGTATTTTCTTCTCGGATGATTCCTGCATTGATCAATTTCTTGACTTCATAAATGACATATTGTTCTATGTCTAATTGCATGCGTCTAGTAGCTTGCTTTATAGGGTTAGTAGTATACTCTATTGCTAGTTTATAGATTGCTACGTTAGGAGACAATCCAATCATCTCTTCATAACTCCATGTAAAGTAGTCCGTAAACTCATTCAATAGCCTAACTAAGTCATTGGCTTCAATTTCATTCAACAAAGAACTGATGTATGTCAAGCGTGGATCTTCTCCAGTTCCTAAGTTGATTTGTTTGAGCTCGTCGATGGTTGACTTGATCTCTTCCTCGAACTCTGGTAGTGCATCTTTGACTTCAGACTCATCTAGATTATCTAAAGTTTCTAAAATAGCTCTTTACATGAGTTAATGTAATTTGAAAAGAACCTATCAGATTCCAAATGACTGGTGATTACTAAGCGGTGATCATCATCATCGATTGGACCCACTATACTAAATCCTAATCTTGGTCTTGATTGAGAGTTTTTTACATTTGTTCATCCATATTCTTTTAAAGTATTCTGACCTGCACTTTGACCAAGTATGTAGGATTAACCATTTCTTTGTTAAATTATGAACACAAGGCAAGTACCAATCTAAGCATAATTCTATTGAATCTTTATGTGAAGCATCCTCAAGTTATAAATCAACTTCTTGACTTATGGATCATGCTCCAAGAAAGAACCTATGAGTCTTCACACCTGTGGATGACTTAGTGGCTTCCTTAACTACCAAACCCTCAGCATTTTAAGAGGAAAGTGGAGTTAGAGCAAAGGTTCCTAACTGATGCCTAACTGTTTCACATATAGACTTGGATACACTTATGCTTTTCTTTGGAGCCCGATCTTCATCGCTATCTGGCTCAAGTGTCACTCCAAGGGAATCTACTACTTGGAAGAGCTAGCTGGGGTGCTAACCATATAAGACTCATTCTATGAACTAGATTCTAAGTCTATATGGATAGTAGGTGTAATCTTGGTAGCTGGGACATATCATTTATTAGGTGGCCAATAAGGAGGTTTTCCATCCCTCGCATTGCCTCTGAACAAGCCTCTCCTCTGCCAAGTGGAGGTATGGTAGTCTTACCCATGTGTTCAAATGGAGTAATGAACTTTGGGTGGAATCTAATGTCAGGCTCCACTTCCTCCTCCAAGCCTATTTTCGCTCTGTTTTATTTTCTTTTTCATTTTCTCTTTTCTTTTTTTTTTTATTTTTCTTTCTCTTTCTTATTCTTTTTCTTTTATTTTTTAAACTTTGGCTAAGTTCATGAGAATAGACTTGTTCATTTTGAGGGAGGTAGTAAGCTGCATCCTCATATATGCCGACCTCATGAACTATAAATGACTTGAGATCTACTTTGACATAGTAGATGATCCCACCTCTCATGAACTTCATACAATGATGTAGAGAAGATGGAACTATGTTGTTCTCATATATACATGGTTTCTCTAGCAAAGCATTGAAAGATATATCCAAGTCTATAATGTAAAACTTGGCTTCGGTCTTCCAATAATCTATCTCCAAGGGCAACACTATGGAGCCCAAGGTTTGTTGACCTCACTTTTGGAGTAGGGATTCAATCTTCCCATCTTAGACTTAAAAGTCTTCTAGACACTAAGACTTCCCTAGTAATAAGACACTTCTAACAGTAAGGTAAACACTTAACCTAAGATTAAATACTTAGAAAGGGTTAACCATAGGATTAGATTATGCCTTAGGGATTAGGAAAATCTACCTACCCTACAACCCAAATCCAATCCATGTTAACCTTCTTAAACCAAACCTCAAGTTCAACCCAAACAACAAATTCAAATCCAAATCCAAACCCAAATTCTAAAATCAAATGAATGAATCCCATGAAGAAACTGAAACTTTAAACCCTTCCTAAACCATATGACCTATACCATTGACTTTGCAAAATCTTAATTCAAATCAATCCAAAATCAATTCATTTTCTCATATTCAATTTATACCTCCAATCATCTTCCTAAATATAAATAAAATCTACATTCAAATGATCAAAACTAAATCAAACTAAATCAGATTAAATCTAAATTTCTAAGACATATGACCTTTCCCATGGACTTAACCAAATCTTAATCCAAATCAAGTCAAACTCAATTGATTTTCTCACAAATCAATCATATTTTAATTTAGATTCACAAATTTAAATGAAATATACATTTAAATCATCAAAACTAAATCAAACCAAATCAAAATTCAAACCTAAGCTACATGACCCAACTTTATGGACTTAGCCAAATTCCTTCATTCCAAAATCCAAATTCAATTGATTTTCTCATGAATCAATCATACCTTCAAATATATTCACAAATATAAATGAAATCTACAATCATCAAGCCAAACTAAAATCAACCCAAGTCAAACCCAACTTAACCCTTTTGACATGAAATTTTCAAATGAACCAAAAACTATTTGAACCCAAGCCAATTGCAATTGAATTTATATATCAATCCCAAATCCATATATAAACTCAACTAAATCAAACTAAACCCAAAATCAAGCCAACTAAACCCAGTTGGCCCACTTGACCCAAACTGGCCAATTTGACCTATTTGAGCCAAGTCTTAATCGTATCCAAATTAGATTGAACCAAGCCCATCAAAACCTTCCATCTTGATTGTTGATCACCCTTAGTTGATAAATTGTCATCAATTTGGTCAAACCAAGTCAACTTGGTCATTTCACCAAGTCAACCCCTTAACCCATATGAACACAAACTAGCCAAATTGTAACCTAAGCCAAATCCCTTGAAACCAAAGATTCACACCAAATCAAAATCAATATTTGAGTATGACTTGACCTACAATTAAGTCAAACGAAACCCAATTGGCCCTCTTAACACAAGTAAAGATGGTTCTACTTTTTGATTTTCTCTATGGGTGCTCATTTTTTATCTAAGTCGTCACTTATGTCTTAGAAAACTTGGGGTGCTACGTGATTGATGAAATTGAAAAGAAGAAATGTCGAATCTGAATTAGTTCTCTATTAGAAAAAAAACCTTAAAACCTAAACACTAAACCAACCAGTTTACTTTATTTTTTTCTAAAAAAATCCTAAACCCTTAATCACCTAAAGCTTTAAAGCCTAAACCTTAAACCCTAAAACTAACCCTAAACCCTAAACTAACCCAAAACCATAAGCCAAAAACCCTAAACCCTAACCCTCACCCTAACCCTAAACTCTAAACCCTAAACCCTTAACCCTAAACCCTAAATCCTAAACCTTAAGACCTTAAACCCTAAACCCTAAACTAACCCTAAACCTTAAACCCTAAACCCTAAAAACCCTATACCCTAAACTAACTTTAAAGCCTAAGCTAACCTTAAACTCAAAATCCTCAAAACCCTAAGTCCTAAAGCCTAAACACTAAACCCTAAACCCTAAACCCTAACCTTAAACCTTAAACTATAAAACCCTAAACCCTAAAATCATAAAACCTAAACCTTAAACCCTAAACCCTAACCCTTAAAAACCTAGAAACCTAAACCTAAACAAAATAAATTATTTAAATAAATAAATAGCTTAAACCTAAATAAAATGAAAAAATAAAATAAAATTAAAACTTAAACCTAAACTTAAAATTATTATAAGATAAAAATAAAAATAAACTAAAAATAAATAAATAAAATTCTAAGCTAAACTAAAAAATAAAATAAACCTAAGAATAAAACCTAACAAAATAAAACTAAACATTAAATAAAATAAATTAAACCTAAAATAAAATAAATAAATAAATAAAAAACAAAAAGCCTAAAAAATAAACCTTAAAATAAACAAAATGGAAAACCTAAACCCTAAACTAAAAAAAAACCTAAACCTAAACCAAAACTAAATAAAATAAAATAAACTCAAAATAAACTTAAGCCTAAACTAAAAAATAAAACCTAAAAGTAATCCTAAAATAAAAACCAAAATCTTAAACCTAAAAAAATAAAATAAAAACTTAAACTTAAACCTAAAAAAATAAACAAAACCTAAACCTAAAAATAAAAAATAAAACTCAACAAAAAAATAAACTTAAACCTAAAAATAAACTTAAAAAAAATCAAAACTAAAATAAATAATCTAAAATAAATAAACCAAACTAAATAAAAATAAAAATATGCTTAAATAAAATAAAACATAAATAAACTCAAAATAAATAAAACTAAACTAAATGAAACCTAAAACTGCCTTGCTTGTATAAAAGACCTTGTATACCCCAAATCCTAAACCCTAAACCTACAACCCTAAACCATAAACACTAAGCCCTAAAACCCTAAACCATAAACCCTAAACCTTAAACCCTAAACCCTAAACACTAAACCCTACACCCTAAGCCCTAAACCCTAAACCCAAAATCCTAAACTCTAAAACATAAACCCTAAAACCTAAAACCTACAACCCTAAACCCTAAACCCTAAACCCCAAACTCTAAACTAACCCTAAACCCTAAATCCTAAATTAACCCTAAACCTTAAACCCTTAACTAACCCAAAACCCTAAGCCCTAAACTAAACCTAAACCCTAAGAATGGGTAGAAGCTTGATGACAGGAACATCACCATCAACTAGGCTCAATCTAGATCTGGCTGTGGAGGTGAAGGTGAAGGTGGTAGTTATCATAGTGTTGTTGGGGATCTGGAGGTGTTGGTGGATATGGAGGTGGTGGTCAGAGTAGTGGTGGTTATGGAGGTGGGAGGAGCGATAGAGGTTACAACCATGGTTGTAGCAGAAGGAGAGATCAGGAATATGATGGCAGTTCCCACTACTCGAGGGGTGGGTTGATGGGAACTAGAGCGAAGAGCAGAACGATCGATCTGGCGCTTACAAAACTGTGTCTTTACAATAGAGATGATTCTACTTATCTAGGGTTTTAAATTTTCTCAATGGGTGCTCATTTTTTATATATTTAGTCTTTGTTTCTTAAAAAACTTGGGGTGCTGCTTGGTTGATGAAATCGAAAAGAAGAAATGTTGAATCTTAATTTATTCTCTATTAAAAATAAAAACCTTAAACACAAAACCCTAAACCTACTAATTTATTTACTTTTTTTTAATAAAAACCTAAACCTTAAACCCTAAATCCTATACCCTAACCTTAAGAACCCCTAAACCCTAAACCATAAGCTAACCCTAAACCCTAAACTCTAAACCCTAAACCCTCCCAAATTTGTAACCCTAATAAACCCTAAACCCTAAACTATAAATAAACCCTCCCCCAAAACCTCACCCTAAACCCTAAACCCTCTCTAAACTCTAAACTCCTAAACTTAAACCCTCCACTAAACTAAACCAAACCTAAACCTCCCTTTGTAAACCTCTTACCCTAAACCTAAACTCTCTAAACCCTAAACTCTTAAATCCTAAACTGACCTAACCTAAAAACCTAATAATACAATAAAATTTTCCTAAATAAAATTAAAGAAACTAAAACCTAAACCTAAAATAAAAAATAAAAAATAAACTAAAAGATAAATAAAATCTAAACTAAATAAAATAAAAGAATAAAACTAAATAAAATAACTAAACATAAAATAAAATAAAATAAACTTAATAAAATAAAACTAAATAACTAAACTAAAAAAATATAAAATAAACAAAATAAAATAAAGGTAAAATCTAAACTTAAAATCTGAAGCTTAAAATAAAAAATATTCAAAATAAAATAAACCTAAACCTAAACTAAAATAAATAAAACATAAACCTAATCTAAAAAAAAAAGCCTAAACCTAAACTAAAAATAAATCCTAAAATAGACTAAAATTAAAATCTAAAGAAGCACAAATAAAATAAAATAAAAACCTAAACCTAAACTTAAACAAAAAAAAGTTAAACCAAAACCCAAAAAATAAAAAAAAATAAAACTCAACTAAAAAATAAACTTAAACCTAAGAATTAAACTAAAATAAAAAACATAAACAAAAATAAGTAAAGTAAATTAAATGAAATTAGAAAAATAAACATAAATAAAAATAAAAAATCAAATTAAATCAAATAATTAAAAAATTAACTAAATAAACTAGATAAACCTATGCCAACCTATTTACTTAATATTAAAAAAATCTTAAACCTTAAACCCTAAACCCTAAACTCTAAACCCTAAACCCTAAAACTAACTGACCCACCCAAACCCTAAACCAAAAATAAACTTAAACCCAGGCCCTAAAATTTAAAACCTAAAACATCAAACCCAAACCTGGGGCTAAATAGACCCTGACCCCTAACCCCAAACATAGCCTCCAACCACTAAAACCTAAAACCCTAAACCCTCTAACCCTAAACCCTAAACCCTAAACCACTGAGCCCTAAACCTAGGCTTAAACTTAAACTAAATAAAACTAAATAATAAAATAAAGAAGATTAAACCTAAATATTAAATAAAATAAAACTAAAATAAAAATATAAAAATAAAATATAATAAACTAAAATAAAATAAAATAAAATCACTAAAATAAAAATCAAATAAAAAATCTAAATAAATAAAATTTAAATAATAAAGAAAATAAACCTAAAATAAAATAAAATAAATAAATAATAACATAAACCTAAAACTAAACTTGAAATAAATAAAAAGTAAAAAACCCAAACCTAAACCTAAAATAAAATAAAATTAACAAAATAAAATAAACTAAACTTAAATTAAGATAAACTAAATTAAAATAAATAAAACCTAAACCTAAATAAACTAAATAAAATAAAATAAAATAAAATAAACCTAAACGTAAACTAAAAATAAAACCTAAAATAAGAACCTAAAAAATAAACTAAAACAAACATAAACCTAATAATAAAAATTAAACCTAAACCTAAAAAAATAAAATAAAATAAAACTCATTTAAAAAATAAACCTAAACTTTAAAAATAAACTAAAATAAATAAACCTAAAATAAATAAAATAAACTAAATAGAAATAAAAAATAAACTTAAATAAAAATAATAATAAACTAAACTCAAATAAAAATAAAATAAAATAAATAAACCTAAACCTACCAGTTTACATAATTTTTTTAAAAAAAACCCTAAACCCTAAATTCTAAGCCCTAAAACTATCCCTTAATCTACAAGCCTAAACCATAAACTCTAAAACCCTAAACCCTAAACTTTAAACTCTAAACCCTAAACACTAAAACCCTAAACCCTAAACCCAAAACCCAAAACCAAAACCCTAAACCCTATTCCCTAAACCCTAAAACCTATAACCCTAAACCCTAAACCCTAAACCTTAAACTAACCCTAAACATTAAGAATTGGTAGAACCTTCATGATTGGAATATCACTGATAACTAAGCTCAGTCTAGATCTGCCTGTGAAGACGAAGGCAAAGGCGGCAGTTATCATAGTGTTGGTGGGGGATCTGGAGGTGCTGGTGGATCTGAAGGTGGTGGTCGAAGCAATGGTGTTTATGGAGGTGGGAAGAGAGATGGATGTTACAGCCATGGTGGTGGTGGAGGGAGAGATTGGGGCTCTGATGGTGGATCTCGCTACTTGAGAGGTAAGATGTGGTTTTGATGGGAACTAGAGAAACTCAAGAACGGTCAATTCGATCTATTGCATATGAAACTGTGTCTTTACAATAAACATGATTCTACTTATCCATGGTTTTAAATTTGCTCTATGGGTTCTTGTTTTTTATCTCTATCGTCACTTGTGTCTTAGAAACCTTGGGGTGCTACTTGGTTGATAAAATCAAAAAGAAGAAATGTTGAATCTGAATTTGTTCTTTGTTAAAAAAAACTTTAAATCCTAAACCCTAAAATAACCCTAAACTAACCCTAAACGCTAAACAAAACCTAAACTCTAAAAAGCAAAAAACTTAAACCCAAACTAAATGAAACCTCAAAATAAAATAAATAAAAAACCTAAAACAAAACAAAAAAATTAAAATAAACTAAAATTAAAAGATAAACCTAAACCTAAACCTAAAAAATAAAAAATAAAAATAAAAATAAAACTAAAATAAAATAAATAAAAACCTAAACTAAACTAAAAATAAAAAACATAAATAAACTAAACACTAAACTTAAAATAAAATAAAATAAACCTAAAATAAAATAAAAATAAAATAAATAAAACCCTAAAAGAAACATAAAAACAAATAAATAAATAAAACTAAAACACTAAACTAAAACTAATATAAAATAAAATAAACCTAAACCAAAACTAAAATAAACTAAACATAAATAAATAAAATCTAAATAAAATAAAGTAAAAACCTAAACTAATATAATAAAATAAACTAAATTAACTAAAAATAAAACCTAAAATAAATCTAAAATAAACCTAAAACCTAAACCTAAAAAAAAAAAAAAAAACCTAAAAAAAAGAAAAATAAAAATAAAAAAAAATAAAATAAAATTCAACTAAAATAAACCTAAACTAAGAAATAAACTAAAATAAAACCTAAAATAAAGAAACTAAGCTAAATAAAAAAAATAAAAATAAACATAAATAAAATTAAAAATAAAATTCAATTAAATAAAAATAAACTAAATAAACTAAACTACCAATTTAGTTAATATAAATAAAACCCTTAACCCAAAATCCTAAACCTAAACCTAAATAACCTTAAGCCCTAACCCTAAACCTACAACCCTAAACCCAAAACCCAAATCCTAAACCTAAACCCTAACAAACCCTAAACCTAACCCCAAATAAACCTAAATCCTAAAACTTAAACCCTAAACCTTAAACCTTAAACCCTAAACCCTAAACCCTATGCTTTAAAACCTACAACGTTAAACCCTAAACCCTAAACTAACCCTAAACCCTAAGTTCTAAGAATGGGTAGAACCTTGAAGGAAAGAACATCACTGTCAACTAGGCTCAATCTAGATCTGATAGTGTGGACGAAGGCGGAAGTGGCAGTTATCATAGTAGTGGTGGGGATCTAGAGGTCCTAGTGGATATGGAGGTGGTGGTTAGAGCAGTGGTGGTTATGGAGGCGAGAAGAGTGATGGAGGTTACAGTCATGGTGGTGGCGGAGGGAGATCGAGGATATGATGTGAATCCCTACTCGAGTGGGTTAGTTCTCAATTGGCGAAACGACCAATTCAATCATTGCTTATGGAACTGTCTTTATAGTAGAGATTTTACTTATCTAGGGTTTTGATTTGCTATCGATGCTCATTTTTATCTATGTCATCGCATGTCTTAGAAAACTCGGTCTACTTGGTTGATGAAGTTAAAAGAAGAAATGTTGAATCAATTTTTCTCTGTTAAAAAAAACCCTAAACCCTAAACTAAAACTAAACCCTAAACTTAAAACCTAAACCTAAACCAAACTAAACTCTAAATACAAACCAACTAAACACAAAACCTAAACCTAAAAAGCTAAAAAACCTAAACCTAAACTAAAAATAAAAACCTAAAAATGAAATAAATAAAATAACCTAAACCAAAATAAAATAAAACTAAAACTAAAACCTAAACCCTAAATCTAAATATAAACCTAAAAAAAAAATAAAATAAAAATAATAAACAAAATAAAATAAATAAAACTAAACTAAACTAAAATTAAAAACTAAATAAAATTAAAACTAAACTAAATTAAAATAAAATAAACTAAAATAAAATAAATTAAAACTAAATAAGAACTTAAACTAAAAAAATAAACCTAAAATAAATAAAAATAAAACTTAAAAACCCTAAATTAAAAAAACCTAAACAAAATAAAAATAAAATAAATGAAATAAAATAAACCTAAACCTAAAATAAACTAAAAATAAATAAAACCTAAACATAACATAAAGTAAACTAAATCCTAAACCTAAAATAAATAAAATAAAATAAACTAAAAAGAAAATTAAACCTAAACTAAAAAATAAAACCTAAAAATAAACCTAAATTAAAACCCTAAAACCTAAACATAAAAAAATAAAATAAAAACCTAAACCTAAAATAAAAAAATTAAAAATTAAAACTAAAATAAAAATTAATTCAACTAAAAATAAACTTGAACATTTAAAACAAAAAATAAAAACCAAACTAAAATAAATAAATTAAAATAAATACATTAAACTAAATAAAATTAAAAATAAACCTAAATAAAATAAAAAAATAAAAGCTCAAATAAATAAAAATAAACTAAATACACTAAATAAACATAAACATATCGATTTACTTAATTAAAAAAATCTTAAAAAATCCTAAAAACCCTAAATCTGAACCATAAACCCTAAAAACCTAAACCTAAACCTAAAACCTAAACTAAACCTAAACCCTATACCATAAACCCTCAATAAACCCTAAACCCTCAACAAACCTTAAACCTAAACCACTAAACATTAAAACCTAAAACTAAAACCAAACCTAAACCTAAAACCTAAACCTAATCCCAAATAGTAAACCCTAAAGTAACACTAAACCCTAAACTAACCTAAACCATAAGAATGGGAAGAACCTGAGGAACATCACGTCACTAGCTCATCTAGATCTAGAGGTGGAAGCAAGCAGAGGCGGCTATTGCAATGGAGGTGGGGGATATGGAGGTGTTAGTGGATATGGAGGTGGTGGTTATGGAGCTAGGAGGAGCGACGAAGGTTACAGCCGTGCTGGTGGCGGAGGGAGAGAACGGGGATATGATGATGGATCCCACTACTCGAGGGGCCAGGGTGGTTCTGATGGGAATTAGAGAAACTGAAGAATGGATGATCTGATCTGCTACATATGAAACTCTGTCTTTATAGTAGAGATAGTTCTACTAATCTGGGGTTTTTGATTTGCTTTATAGGTGCTCATTTTTTATCTATGTCGTCACTTGTGTCTTAGAAAACTTGGGGTGCTACTTGATTGATGAATCGAAAGGAAGAAATGTCGAATATGAATTTGTTATTTATTAGAAAAAAACCCTAAACCCTAAACTAAAACTTAAAAACCTAAAACATAACCTAAACTCCAAACCCAAACCCTAAACCCTAAACTCTAAACTAACCTAAACTCAAAACCCTAAACCCTAAAACTAAAAGCTAAAAAACTAAACCTAAACTAAAATATAATAAAATAAAACATTAACTAAAAATATAAACTTAAAAAAAAATTAAATAAAATCTAAACTAAACTAAAAAAATAAGAAACCTAAATAAAATAAAACTAAACCTAAAAACATGAAAATAAATAAAAAATAAAACTAAACCTAAACTAAAATAAACTTAAACCTAAAATAAATAAATAAAATAAAATAAAATAAACCTAAACCTAAACTTAAAAATAAATAAAAATAAATAAAAAAACCTAAAAAGCTAAACCTAAAAAAAAATAAAATAAAACATAAACCTAAACTAAAATAAAAATAAAATTAATCTAAAATAAAATAAAAATAAAACTCCACTAAAAATAAACTAACACAAAAATAAAGAAAAATAAAAACCTAAACTAAATAAATAAAATAAAATAAATATAAACTAAATAAATAAAAAAAATACACTAAATAAAAAAAAAAATAAAATAAATAAATAAAATGAACTAAATAAATAAATAAACTAAACTACCGGTTTGTAATTTAAAAAAAAAAAACCTAAATCCTAAACCCAAATACTAAACTAATCTTAAACCCTAAACTAAACCTAACTACCACTAAACTCCTAATACTCCACTAAACTCTGACTATACTAAATGCTACCAAATCTTAACACTCCACTCATCCCTAAACCACTCTAAACTCTACTGACCTAAACTATAATCCTAATCAACTCTACCCCAACTCTTTAAATCCTGACCACTGCCACTAGCCTGGCCACAACCTGACACTGAGCCACTAAACTACTCCCCACCCTAAACTAGTTAATTAATTGATAAAACCCTAACCAGGCCACTAAAACCATCCCTCTACTGATCTCTGGGCCACTGGGCCTAAACCCCACTAAAGATCCTGGGCCAAGATCTGACTAATAGTCCTACCACTGAGCCCACCCTAAAACCCACAGGCCCTGGCTACCAGGCCTAAATCTGCCATAAACTTAAAAACCTAAACCTAAACTAAAATAAAACTTAAAATAAAATAAAGAAAAAAAATGTAAAACCTTTATAAAATAAAATAAAAAATAAAATAAAATAATAACAACCAACCTAAAACCTAAACTTAAACTTAAAAATAAAATAAAATAAAAAATAAAAATAAACTAAAATAATATAAATAAAAACCTAAACTAAATGAAAAAAATTAAAACCTAAATAAAATAAACTTAAAATTAAATAAAATAAAAATCAAATAAAAACCTAAACCTAAAAAATAAACCTAAAACAAAACCTAAATATAAATATAAATAAAAGCAAAACCCTAAACTAAACAAAAAATCTAAAACTAAAATAAAAATAAAAAAAATTAAATTAAATAAACCTAAACCTAAACTAAAATAAACTAAACCTAAAATAAATTAAACCTAAACCTAAACTTAAACTAAATAAAATACAACAACATAAAAATAAATCTAAACCTAAACCAAAAAAATAAAACCTAAATTAAAATAAAATATAAAAACCTAAAACCTATACCAAAAAAAATAAAATAAAAACCTAAACCTAAACCTAAAAAAAAAAAATAAAATACAAAAAAAATAAAATAAAAATAAAACTGAAAATAAACCTAAACTAAAATAAATAAAATAAAAAAATTGAACTAAAATAAATAAATGAAATTAAATAAAAATAAAAAATAAACCTAAATAAAATGAAAAAAATAAAATAATCTAAATAAACCTAAATCTATCAGTTTACTTAGTTTAAAATAAAACCTTAAACCTAAATCATAAAAAACCTAAATCCAAACTTTAAAATTTAAACCCTAAATCTAAACCCCAAACCCCAAACCCTAAACTTTAAACCCTAAAATCCTAAACCCTAAAACCTACAACCCTAAACCTAAACCTTAAACTAACAAACCATAAACTAAACTAACCAACCCTAATGGACAAAACCGATAGGAACATCATCAGTTCACTAGTCTTGATTTGGTGGTGAAGACAATGGCAAAGGTGATGGTTATCACAGTGGTGGGGGATCTGGAGGTGGTGGTCAGAGCAGTAGTGGTTATGGAGGCAAGAGGAGCGACAGAGGTTACAACCGTGGTGGTGGCAGAGGAAGACATCGGGGATATAATAGTGGATCTCGCTACTTGAGAGGTGGGGGTGGTTCTGATGGGAATTGGGGAAACTGAAGAACATACAATTCGATCTGCTACTTATGCAACTGTGTCTTTATAGTAGAGACAATTCTATTTACCTAGGGTTTTTAATTTGCTCAATGGGCGTCCTTTTTATCTATGTCATCACTTGTGTCAACTTGGGTTTTACTTGGTTGATGAAATTGAAAAGAAGAAATGTTGAAACTAAATTTTTCTGTTAGAAAAAAACCTCAAACCCTAAACTAAAACTTAAACCCTAAACCTAAGACCAAACCTAAACCCTAAACCCTAAATTCTAAATCTTAAAAACTAAACCATAAATAAACCCCAAAACTAAAAAGCAAACCCAAACCCACAAACCCTAAACCTAAACCCAACCACAAACCCTAAAACCTAAAACTAAACACAAAACTCTAAACCCTCAACCTAAAACTATAACCTAAACCACTAAATAAACCCAAATAAACCCTAAACCCCAAACTAAACCTAACCCAACCTTAACCAAACCTTAACCAAAAATGTTATCAGAGTAGATCTAAAGAATGACCTAATCCTAACATAGTTATTTTGCTAAAGAAAATGTTTTCATAGAAATTTCCCTTGACTATTAAAGATTTGAATACCATAAACCTTAACCTAAATCATATCATAATACCATATATTTTATAGTATAATGTAGCATCATATATTTGAGCTTGTAGTGAAGTGTTTTGGATGTTATAAGATGTTTTGAAATGTTTTAGTATATTATGGTATTGTGCCATATAGTCTATATTAATATAAATCATAAAATATTGATTTAATAAATCAATGATGAAATTTATTAAATTTGAAGTGGGAATTAGGTTGTAGTACCAAAGATGTGCGTGCCACTTGTAGTCTAAAACTAAGATTAATGTTCAAAATAAATATTATATGTTGTAGCATAGTATAACATCATATATCATAATATATTATTTTATGCATTTTAAATTCTTTTAGTATTTTAAGATCATGTGGTCAAACTACTAGCATTATTTATTAAAATGTTGATTTAGACTTTAAAATGAAAAAATTTGGCCAAATTCATAATAGGTAGAGCATTGCATTATAATATATTTTTTGAATTTAAAATATGTTAGTGATACGACTAAAATATATAGTTTTTTTATAATTTAGACAAATTTTATAATTTTTTATCTTAAGCAATCCCTTGTCATGTGATATGAAATATAATATAATATATTATTAGATGCCAATAAAATAGTGTAGCATCATGCATTAAAGCAGAATATTGTGTATTATTACTTATTGTTTAGCATATTTTAGTTTATTATAGTATGATATAGTAGGGTTTCTATTGGTATAATTCATAAAAATATTGATTAATAGGCTGAGATGAAGAGATTTGGACAAATTTAAGGTAAGCTTTTGGGAACATCATTAGGGGTGTGCTATGGTGTGTCATTTAAGGATCCACTAGGTTGTGCTAGGAACACCAAAAAAAAAGACTTCTAGCTATGGGATAGAGCTAGCCAACCTAAGGGGTTGCCTTTTAATGTGCAATGGCTGTGCTAGGAAGAAGGCATAGCAGACTTAAATCTTCCAAAGCGAGGAACAACCACGGGTGACACGATGGATGCATAACAAATTCGACTAGAGACTACTGAGTGAATGCCATTGGGGATTTATGTCAACTCAAAAGTAGTCAGGATTAATTTTATCTTAATTTCATGTGATTTGATATGGTTTGTTTGGTTTAATTTGATTTCAAATTGAGGGCATATCCATAAGTGATGTGAGATCAGTCAATTTTGATTGATTTAATTTATGGACCATGTTGGTGTGCGATGAACCCACTGGTAAGGGGCTATATCAAACTTGTCCTATCTTAGATTTACAAATTCAATAGATAGTCTAGTGGTCGTGGGGTAGAGCTAGAAAACCTAAGGTGTTGCCTTTCGGTGTGCAATGGTTGTGCTAAGAAGAAGGCATAGCAGACTTACATCTTCTAAAGCAGGGAATAATTGTTAGGGTGACCTATTGGTAGCATAAAAAATAGAACCCATCTTAGGGGCGACTACTGAGTGAATGCTACTGGGACTTATATCAAGTCAAGAGTAGTCATGCAATTCCTACTGGGAGTTTTCTTGACACTATCAAAAAGATAGGATACCTGCTTTGAAAAAGATGCCACTATGAGTGTCCTCCTAATACATAAGTGAATATATATTATATTTATATTTTTGCATTGATCTTGTTGGTGTACGAAGGATCACACTAAGAAGGGGCTATGTCGGCCTTGACATATCTCAAATTTACTAGACTAAGGGAGAATCTACACATCTAGAGGATAGATTCTCCAACCACAAGGGTGGTTTTTAGGAAAGGGGAACTATTGAATTTGATAGTAACCCAAGTTGTGTCTAAATGGGGACACGAAGGATGTAATCTAAATATAGTGCCCACTGGGGAGGTGCTACAAGAAATTTTTATTGATGATAATTATTTTCAAACATGATTTATAATATTTCTTTAACAAGATCCCATTGATTGGAAGCATTGGGAGCTCTCTCGTATGATTAATAAGCTAATAAGATCTCTTTGTAGGCCTTCTCTAGAAAGGGTTGCAAGTGGGTTCAAACTTGCCTCCCATCTTACAACATCCAACAATCAATCTCCTTAGAACTAAAATAAGTTATCCTACTTGAAAAGCTCTAGGATGGACCAACTTATTGTGAGCTTGAATCATTTTAGCTTTATACAGAGATTTTTATGCCCTGGCATCTCTCCTCCAAACCTTTGAGCTAAGTACTTGTCATTCTACTCACAGTGATCACTACTCACAACTATCCCAATGATGGAAGTTGGACTTAATGGTAGAATGGTTGGACCCACTAAGGAAAAAGTAGTTGGAGGTTGGAGTTTTATATGTAATGGTACCCACAAGGCTTTAACTACGCTTATGACCTTGTCACTTATTATTATCAATGTCTTCTTGAATTTGGATGAGAGTTTGTTGAAGGCTTCTAAGCCATTTCCCTCAAGTAGTTGATGGTAGAATATCTCTAATCTATGATGTGTCTCTGGGTAAAATTATTGATCTCAGTCCTCTTGAATGCAGCACCATTATCAGATATAATTCATTGAGGCACTCTGAACATATATATGATATGATTCCTAAAACATTGGAGCACATGTGAAGTTGTGACCTCTCTGAGCCGAATCAACTTTGCCCATTTTAAAAGTAATCATTCTTTAAGATGAGGATGACCCTTAGAAGAAAGGACCATTTAGACCTATGTGTCGGTACCTCCAACACTCAAATGGCCATGAGACTAATGTAGGATGTAGAATGTTGGGTGGTTAGTATAGGACCACACAATTTATTTGACATTGGTGACTTTCGCTAGTGTATCCATGCAATCTTTGATCATTGATGACCTAGTATCCTATGTCTTGATCTTAGCTTTCATCTTAGACTTGGATGGATCCACATAATCTTGAGTGTTTTCTCGATCCGCATCTTATGGGCTTCATGCTTTTCTATACAATGTAACCACATATGATTGAAGACTTGTCGTCTGACACCATCCACAAGAGCATATAAAGTTCTCTCTTCTTTGTTGATGGGCTTGAGACTTCTCTTAGATAGTTTCCTTTATTTAGGTAATCCATTAATGGTCCAATCTAACTCCTCATCCTTCTTGGCAATGGCAACCTCCCTTCAAGATAGTGATGAGTTCTATTAGGATAATACTTATCATTTACTATTATTGATATGGACTCATCCTCTGGACATGTCAACTCCTTGGTAAGCTTCGCTAAAGAATATGCTATGATGTTCTCTCCTCGAGGAATGTTATAAAAGGTAACCTCTGGAATTTGGGCCAACAACTCCATGGTGTACTTGTGATAGTGATGGAGCTTGGGATTTATAACCTTATAGGACACAACGATTTGGTTGATAACTAGCTGAGAATCCCAAAAGATGTCAGTGTTTTGGATGATTAGAGTAAGGACTAACATCAGACCAGCAATTAGATCCTCATATTTGGCTTCATTGTTGGCTAATGATTGAACAGATGATATGAGAATCTCATCACATTACAGTATGGAGTTAAAAAAACCATTCCTACCCCTGCCTTTCCTAGAATAGTAGAATGTGATTCTTCTCCTCTTTGAGATGAAACTGCATAATCAAAGTATATCTCCTAGGGGTGAATTATAATATCCCCTAAGTTCATGATTTATTCATTGTGGAGATCCTCACTAAGTAGAGAGTTAGCATGAAGTGGGTGTGTTGCTAAGAAATCTTCTAGCACTTATCCTTTCACCACAAGGAGGGGTACAAAGGTAATGTCAAACTATGAGAGGATCATGGATCGTGAAACATAGATAGCATGGCTATCATGAGATGTTGTAGTGGATTGATCCTAGAGATTAAGTTCACCTTATGAAGCATGTATTGTAGCTTTTGGGATGCAAAGATTAAATCTAGGAAATGATTCTTAATGGGTGGATAATTAGCCTCAATAGGGACTAGATGACAGCTTAGGTAGTAGAGTGCGTTTCCTTCCCTTATTTAGCTTTGGCCAAAGCACTAAGAGTCATCTAATGAAATGTAAAGTATGAGTGGCTTGCAGGATAAAACACCTATGGTGGCCTCATCGAAATGTGATGTCTTCCTTGAACTTGGCATCATTTTGATAAGTCAGAGAATGGTACATCTAGATAAGTTGGATATAAAGCATCTTGATACTCCAAATGCCTTTAGAATGATCTAAGTTGAGTTAAAATTTTAGGGGTGGCATTTCAATCTTCTCCAATTCGATATTTATTCCCTAGTATCAAACAACAAACCCAAGGAATTTCCCTAAAGTAAATTCGATTGCACACTACAAGGGATTCATTTTGAGGTTAACTTATCTTAACTATTTAAAAACTACTCTTAATCAAAGAGATGGTCTTCCTTTTCTCTACATTTAACCATGAGATCATCGACATAGCACATGACTTGATGATGAATGAGTTTGTCAGATTGATCATAGCATCTTTGGTATGTAACATGCATTTTTTTAAAGTGAAAGGATATTATTGCAATAGATTCCAATCAGGGGTTCTAAAAGTAGTGTTTCTTTCATCATCATGGGTCATCTTTATTTGGTTATATCCATATGAGACATCCATGAAAGAAAAGACTGCATGAAATGAGGCAATGTCCACCATCATCTCTAAGATTGGTAGTGGAAATTCATCTTTTGGACATGCCTTTTTTAAATCCTTAAATTCGATGCACATGTGAATTTGTCCATCCATTTTCTTAACTAGGATGATGCTGGCAAACCAAGTAGGGTATTTTTCTTCTTGGATGAAGCCTACATCGATCAATTTCTTGACTTCATAAATGACCAATTGTTTTATGTCTAATCGCATGCATCTAGTAGCTTGCTTTATAAGGTTAGTAGTATACTCTATTGCTAGTTTATGGATTGCTATGTCAGGAGACAATCCAAGCATCTCTTCATAACTCCATGTAAAGTAGTCTGTAAACTTATTTAATAGCCTAACTAAGTCATTGGTTTTAATTTCATTCAACAAAGAACTAATGTATGTCAGGCGTGGATCTTCTCTAGTTCCTAAGTTGATTTCTTCGAGCATGTCGATGGTTGACTTGATCTCTTTCTCAAACTCTAGCAGTGCATCTTTGACTTCAAACTCATATGGATCATCTAAAGTTTCTAAGAATAGATCCTTACATGAGTTAATGTAATTTGAAAAGAACTTAACAGATTCTAAATGATTGGTGATTACTAATCGATGATCATCATCATCAATTGGACCCACTATACTAAATCCTAATCTCGGTCTTGATTGAGAGTTTTTTACATTTGTTCATCCATATTCATTCAAAGTAGTCGACACACTTTGACCAAGTATATTAACCATTTCTTTGTTAAATTATGAACACAAGGCAAGTACCAATCAAAACATAATTCTATTGAATCTTTATATGAACCATCCTCAAGTTATAAATCAACTTCTTGACTTTGGATCATGCTCCAAGAAAGAACAGTCTTCACACATATGGATGACTTAGGCTTTCTTAATACCAAACCTCAACATTTTAAGAGGAAAGTGGGGTTAGAGCAAAGTTTCCCAAGCGATGCCTGTTTCACATATAGACTTGGATACACTTATGCTTTCTTTGGAGCCAGTCTTCATCTATCTCAAGTGTCACTCAAGGGAATCTACTTGGAAATAGGAGTGCAAACCATATAAGACTCATTCTATCAGATTCTTTTATGGTTTTGGTGATATTTTCTTTTGCGACATATAAAATTTTTTGATCATTGTTTTTTGGTATCTAACAATCACCATCCCTTTTACTTAATTTTCTCTTTTCTTTTATTTTTCTCTTTCTTTTCTTATTATGTTTCTTTTTGTTTTTTTAAACAAGTTCACAGAATAGACTTGTTGATTTTGAGAGGTAGTAAATGCATCCTCATATATCAACATGTGACTATAGATCTACTTTGACCCATTGATCCCACCTCTGAACTTACAATGATGTAGAAGATGGAACTATGTTGTTCTCTATATACATGGTTTCTCTAGCAAAGCATTGAAAGATATATCAAGTCTATAATGTAAACTTATCTTGATCTTCCAATAATCTATCTAAGGGCAACACTGGAGCCCAAGGCTTGTTGACCTCACTTTTGGAGTGGGATTCAATCTTCCCATCTTAGACTTAAAGTCTTCTAGACACTAAGACTTCCCTAGTAATAAGACACTTCTTACAATAAGGTAAACACTTAACCTAAGATTAAATACTTAGAAAGGGTTAACCAGGAATAGATTATGCCTTAGGATTAGGATAATCTACCCACAACCCAAATCCAATCCATGTTCACCTTCTCAAACCAAACCTAAAGTTCAATCCAAACAATAAATTCAAATTCAAATCCAAACCCAAATTCTAAAACCAAATGAATGAATCCCATGATGAAACCTTGAAACCTTCCATATGACCTATACCATGGACTTAGAAAAATCTTAATCCAATTCAATCCAAAATAAATTCATTTTCTCATAATCAATTTATACCTTCAATCATCTTCCTAAATATAAATCAAATCTACATTCAAATGATCAAAACTAAATCAAACTAAATTAGATTAAATCTAAATTTCTAAGCCATATGACCAATCCCATGGACTTAGCCAAATCTTAATCCAAATCAAGTCAAACTCAATTGATTTTATCACAAATCAATCACAGTTTAAATTAGATTCACAAATTTAAATAAAATATACATTTAAATCATCAAAACTAAATCAAACCAAATCAAAATCCAAACCTAAGCTGCGTGAATCAACCAAAAATCAAGCCAACTAAACCCAGTTGGTCCACTTGGCCCAAAGTGGCCAATTTGACCTATTTGAGCCAAGTTTTAATCGTATCCAAATTAGATTGAACCAATCAAAACCTCAATCTTGATAGTTGATCCCTTAGTTGATAAATTATCATAAATTTGGTCGTCAACTTGGTCATTTGACAATCAACCCCTTGCATATGAACACAAACTAGCCATCCTAAGCCAAATCCCTTGAAACTAATGATTCACCTCAAATCAAAATCAATATTTGAGTATGACTTGACCTACAATTGAGTCAAACAAAACCCAATTGGCCCTCTTGACCCAAGCTGACCCAAATTGGCCTAAAATACTAAATTGGGTCAAATCAAAATATAAACCAAATTGATTGAAACCAATGGCTTAAGTTCATTCCAAATTGATTGTTGAACTTGACCAAAATTGATTAGACTAATTCACCCATTGTACCACCTAAAGGTTCAAGTTGGCCTAAATCAAAAATCTAAATTAATTGAAACCAAAGCTTACAATCATCTTCAATTGCTTAATTAAACCCAAACCAACACCCAACCCAAGCCAATTTGGCTAATTTGGTAAAATTTATCAACTTAACCATTTGACCCAAATGAATTTAAATGAGCCAAAAACAAATCTAAGCTAAACTAAACCAAACCATTTCAACCCAAACATACCAAATGATCATATAAACTTGACCCAACCCTTGTTTTGACCCAATTTGACCAATTGGTCAACTTGACCCAACCTAACCCAATTTGACCTAAATGAGTCAAATTGAGCCAAACCTAACCAAATCAACTCCAATTGATTTGAAATTTGGCCTAACCCTCTTTGGGCTCATTTCAAATCTTCCTAAATTAGAAACTAATGCCAAATGATCATTCTATCCTTGGTCCAAGGGCATCACATGAGGTAAATCACCAATGTAAGTTGTAATTTCCATTCTTCGGCCACTTGATACTCTCCCAATGGTCCACCTAGGCACCTAAGACACTGCCCAACCTGACCCAAGGGGTGGTTTGGTTGGCCATGACCCATGGGAGGTGAAATCACCTCACCCTCCTCATTAAAGCAACATAGGACACCCATGATTCCTCCTTGGCAGCCTCCTCCACACCTTCAACCAACCAAGTCGAGCCAACTCACCTCCTCCCTACCACCCATGACTCCCTGAGATGGTCGAAATGCCACTACAAGCTAAACTCCATCCCACCATCTGATAATGATGAAGGGGGGGTATACACCCCCTCATTTCCCCTCAAACACACACAAAAATCATTCCTCAAAGCCCTAACTACCCAAGATGAGATTTTAGGGCCATTTCTGAAGCTCTATAGCTCATTCATCGATCAAAAAATTCCATTCTCGTTTGTCCTAAAATAGGACACTCCCATTGTCAACATAATTTCCCCATTTCTCCATCAAACTAAAATTAACTTTACACGCATCTACCCTAGTCCTTATCGACCAAGAACAAATCATCTTCCAAGCTTCTCGAGCACTGAAAGTGGGAATTTGATCAAAGCTAAGCTCCAAATCATTAATTTGTGTCCTTCCAAATGAACATAGAGGAATTGATCCAATTACTGCTCAACAGGGCTTCATCTCCACTAAAAGAAGCTTCTTCAATTATTCGAGCCACCAGTCTTGAGCTCTGGTGAGGCATGCTTCCAAAACTAATCCTTAGGCAAATATGGGTTGGAGCTTTTTGAGGAAAACTTGCATCTCGTGTGATCTTGACCATTGGATCCCCTCCGATTGATGTCATGAATTTGTGGGATACTTTTGGAGTTGATCTGAGCTCATGTAGGCTTGGATCAAGTGAGCAATGGAAGCCGGACTCCATTCTCCCTCAGTCGCATGATATTAGATCACGCACTATCCATTTCATGTGATCAAAATGGATGGTCATGATTAGATCCACTAGATTGATCTGATTCAATTCTATTAAGTTGTGGGATTAATCATAGCTGTCCATTCTTAGATCAGACAAAGGATGATGAAGCGCATCCGCCATCGCCACGTAGGCACTGAGTTAGATAGGTTTTACATAGCCAATCCTATGGTTCCATATGGAAAGCACACCGTGTCAACGTGTCATGTGGCACTAATAGGATTAGGCTTTATTAGGCTTAATTAAGCATTTTCAATGGCTCAAACTTCTAAAAATCATATAAAATTATAAAGAAATCAAAAAATAAAAATAAATACTCATTTTAAAAGTATTTCAAAAGAGAATTAACTTAAAATGATCTTAACTAATTTTGAATAGTAATTAAGGTTTAATTATAAAATTAATTAGCATGATTACTACTTAATTACTTGAGCAATTAATCCCAAATTTTGTGGGTTAATTTAATGGGATGACCTCTACCTCGCATAATTTTCGTGGTATTTATTATTAATTTAATTAGAAAAATTGACTAATTAAACCTTGACTACACTTTTAAGTTAACTAATAATTTGTTAATCCCATGAATAATACTAAATTGGTTAATTAAGTTTATTAATCATTGTTCAATAGTAAGTGAACTAAGTAATAGGGTTGGTACCCCTTTCCTTAAGTTTATTTCACTCTTTTTTAAAATGAAATTAAATAATATTTAACTAATTAATTAAATCACTTAATCAAATTGAAATCATAATCACATCAGACTTTAATTAATAAAATTATGGGGTAGATCTTTAGGTGTTTAATAACCTAAAGGAGTTTAATGAAATTATGGTTAGTCCACTTGTGTGGGAAAACCATAAGAGTAATTAATTAAGTCCCTTAATTGAATTAATTATTAATTTTCTAGGATCATTGCACATTTATTTTCCATTCATATCATGTTGGTTTATAATTATTTAGTTAATTACTTTAAGGAGACATAAGTAAGGGTAATTAATTCATTTAATTAAGGGTTCAACTTAATTAAACCATAAAATTAACTTAATTACATTTCCTTATATTAAATCAAATCACTAATGTGGGAACGAGTTTAAAACTACAAGTGATGAGTTCTCTTCACCTCTTTAAATTAAATCAAATCCAAAAATTAATTAATAAAGAAGCATTGGTTTGCTTTAAATAATCTTATTTGATTTGATTGTCCTTAAGAACTAGTTTAGTTGAATGAATCACATGCTTATATTTGATTGTCCTCTTTCCAATCATGTTAAATTTGGTATTTCATTTGAATTTCTGCATCCATACTTTCAAATTCAAGTGAAATAAAATGGATTTCCTTCATGTAAGCTTGCATGTGCTGATTTAATTTAATATATGGGTGGCTATTAATACTATTAAATCCAACTATATTTTTTAAAAGCTTAAAAATGAATAATAATGTGTTATGTTGCTAGTTATAAATACATAAGAAATACATGTGATTATAGCTTAAGTGTATGAATGTTGAGTTCTCTTTCCTCTATTCATGTGTTGATTTATATAAGATTGAATGTTAATGGGTATATAGTCTGGACGTCCCAGGAAAACAAGGCTTTAGCTAACCGTAAGGAGTTCATTTGATTACCTCACTTCCTTGGTTTAATAACATCACGTACCCATTTGATTTCATTCTTTTGTATTTCAACATTAGAATTTTGATAGAGCTTTAATTCAAATATATAAATGATTCAACCAAAAAATATATATAATCTTTGCATAATTTTTTCCCCTCATTTATGTATACATCCATGTGTGTTCAAGAAAAGCAAGTATGTAGTATGGACATCCCGAGAATATGAGGCTTTAGTTAGCACCAAGGAGGTCATTTGATTATCTCACTTCCCTGGTTTAACAATGACATGCACTTGCCTATATCTTTGTACACGTATATGTATTTGTAATTAGTGAATGAAAATCCCATTTCACATTAAAATTTCATGCATTCATAATTGACTAAGTGGTTGAATTAATTAGCCATATGATTTGGAGCTTACTTCCTATGTTCATGTTTACAAATTTACATATGTTTGAATGCAAATGGGCATATACTCTAGACATCCCAAGAATAAGAGACTTTAGCTAGCTCCAAGGAGGTCATTTGATTACCTCACTTCACTAGTTTAAAAACAGCACATGCCTATTTAATTTCATTCTTCTATCCTTTTTGTGTAAGAATTTGGATAAAGTTTTAAATTAATATTTTTAAATAATTCAATCAAATAAAATATAAATTATAAATATACACATGCATTCATCATTTAACTGTGCTAAAATATGTTGCATGCATAGATACACTTAGGATTAAATCATATGCATGTTACATGTGATGGAAAAGAATGATTTAATATATGTCATGTGGTAGTAATTCAATTAAGTTAATCTTAAGATGCCTTTCATTTTGAATAGGATTATTTAAGGTGAACCTAAGCTTAGGATTAATTAAATCATTTAATAAGTCATTCACTAAAGAGATCTAAATCAAAATTAATATACTTTAGAAAGTGACTTAAGGTAGGGATGAAAGGGGCAATCCTCTTTTCCTCTCTTTATAACACTTAGTTGCTAAGTGTAATCAAATTAAAAAAAAACACAAATTAAAATTCTTGAATCAATTAAACTACTTTAAGTGAAATCAACCTTTCATGTTAAATTGAAGCCTTCTACACTTAGAAAATACAACACTAATGCTTAATAAGACTTACCACAGAAGCCTTAATACACGCATTAGAATTAAGTCACCACTTCTTGCTCTAAGTTACGATGGTGTATGATGTGATGTATGTTTTGTTTTATGATGTATTATTTTAGATTGGATGTTAGGGTGTATGCTTTGTAGACTATATGATAGGCCAATATTAGCTTGATCATATTTTCTTAAGGGGATTATGCTTAAGAGATGCTTAAAAATAAATATGAATGCTCTTTTTATAGGTTTCTTAAATCCTTAAGCATAATCCAAGTTAAGATAGGTGGGCTTAGTTACCTGTGTAGGATGCTAAGTCCAGATTATAAATACAACTACTTGGGATTATATGTATATTTTGCTAACCTCTCTTTTGCAGGTGTAGTTAGATTTACTTTTCCCATATAAATGTAATTTTTGGAATAGAAATTTGGATTAGTGCTATGGGAGATTAGGATGAGTAGTGGCCAAAAGGATTTTTTCTGGGGTGCCCTATGATGCCTTTGAAGCAAGCACCATCCAAATCAAAGAAAAAACCAAATAAAAAATGGAAATATGAAGAAAGAAGACCCCCATAGAATTTATTACAATTATAATTATTTTTTCATATTCAAGGTTGTATAAAGGTAGAGCTCGGCTACCCATTTTCTCTCATCGAGTCATATAGCGTTACCCGACCACAATAGACATTTATTCTTTTACTTAATTTATATAATTTTTTGATGTTATGTTTACATTATGCATTAGGACGACATGTTTTATAGTCTCTTAAATGATTAATGTTTTAATGTGTGGCTTGGATACAATTAGGCTCTTAGGATAAAATTAACTTTTCTACCTAACTAATCACTCATAACTAAATTTTAAACAACTCATAATCTCATCATAAAACCTAAGACATAAATAAGATAATTAAAAGATTTAGCAGCCCCTTAGCTGTATGGTTGTATGTTTCACATCATGCATGCATATTCTTTCTCTCTTGAACATGAAGGATCTCCATCCTTGCACGATAATGGAATGCTTGACCTATGAGGGAACCTATTGTGGCTGAGAACTGCTTCTTCTAGCTGATTTGACCCATAACCCATTTTATCATGCATTTAGGAATAAGGAATCCTAAAACCTCTATCAAAATGATGTGTTTAAAATGAAATAAAATTTGAAAAGATTTTACATCTATAGATTAAGTCATATGCTAATACTACTCATGCTCTAGTCTCTCAGGGAGTGTGTTGAGGACTTTAGTCTTTTTTTAATTAAATAACTGCTTTAGCTATCTTGCAATTCATAAGGCCAGACTAAATTATTTTTAAATCATAGGAGGAGTTAGCTGGCGGCCACTCCAGATAGTTATAAGTCCATAAGTCAAACAATTTGTTCTCTCTTGTGGATGTAAACCCTTATGTTCACCTATCGCTTAGATTTAAGTCATGCCTTAGCTCATACTAAAGCTCCCTAGATTTAGGATATGAGGTAGTTATTTTCTTTGATCTATGAGCATAAATCCTCACCTCATAGGCATTCCTACAACCTTGTGTTGGTGGATTATAAGCCCTAGTAATCTAATTAAATTTCAACTCAAAATATATAAATCTCCTCAACTTCAAAATTATAAAGCCCAACCATATGATAGGTTGGAATTCTCACTCGGCTTCTTATTATCATGAAAAATTCCTAGTTATTTTATTTGGATTCTAAAAATATGTCTTCTCCTTGAACTTTCCCAATTGATTTTCCAAATACAGTCAATCCTTTGAAAGTTTAACCTTGAAATCTTTGGAGATGATAATTGTCTAGTTTAATTGATAGTATTCTTAGGAAATTTCATTTACTAAGATGTAATTAATTATGGATTCTTTCCTCCATAGGGAACTTAAAAGTCTGGTTTAATATAAATCTTGCTTTATTCATCCATGTAAAGTAGAGAAAAAATCTCTGGTACATTCGAAGACCCATCATGCCTTAGGAGTCCTTATTACATGAGTAGGTCTATTATAGGGTGAAGCCATCTATCTTTTAAGATAGTACATCATACCTAAATGTTATAGCCAATCACCAGAAGGCCCTCTCACCTTGTTCATTGAATCCACTCAACATCATCTTTTCTTTTCAGAGTGTGGAGATGTCAATCCTCAAGAAGAAAAGGTTCTTAGACTCAAAATATTAACTGATACACCTGGGTCAACTAGAACTCTAGATAGTCTGTATCTACCAACATCCACTACAATGTAAAGAGGTTGTTGTGCTCGATCATCCCTTAGAGTAAGTCTTCATCACTTAATGTAGCTCCTAAGGTGTCCTTCGAGTGGCATGCCTCTTCTTTAGTAGTGGTCAGCTGAGCTAAGCATATCTCTAGATTAAGTAAGGCCTTGATTAGAGATTCCCTCATCTCTTTGGATAAGATAAGGGCATCATATATGCTTAACTTAGCTGGAAACTTTCTAAGGTGAGCTAGGACATTGTAATCAACTCTGGCTTGGTCCTCCATAAGCATATTCATATATGGAGCATTCTATGGAGGGGCAATCTACTCACTAGAACTAATAACTTGCTTACAGTTATCCTAAGGTGCTACCCAATGAGGTAGAACTTTTCCATTACATTAGTTGACTTCAGTGACTTCTTGGAATGATGAGCTTGTGGAAATTTCTACCTTCTCATCGGGCATACCTACAGCTTGTCCTATGGGATCCTTAGAGTTAGTTGACTCCAAGTAAATCTCAAGAGGTGAACCCGATTGATTCAGAGAAGGATAGTCTAACTCTAAATCAAAAAGGAAAGGATCAGAACTACTAGAGCTATTATTTTTATTTAGACTCAGAGAGCTTTCAATATGAATAAAATCAAGAGCATCAGAAGTAGACAATATATAAGTAGAATCAGCTTACTTTATTAATTTCTTTTTGGGTGGAGGTACATGATAAGAAATCAAGTAAAAGCGAGTAAGGGATTTAGTGCCCTTATCCATAGATATATGTTGCCTTTAAAGAGGATCTAGCGAAGAGATGGTAGCGGCAGTGGAGAATCTTGGACTCATGGCGTGCTCGGATTATCTAGGCAAGTAGGTGAAACTCTTATTCTTGGGTTATCACCCTCCTTGAGCTATCCTTTGCAACATGAAAACCTTCCTTGGTGTTGGAGGTTTGAACTACTTCAGGAACCTAGAAGAAAAGCTTCTTAATCTTAGAAATAATCTTCTTCGAGGTTCGAGATAGGGAGATATCCTAACCTTATTTTGTCTTAAGAGGATCACAAGTATCCCCAAGGATTACTTTAATAGAAATGGATGGTTGTTCTAATAAGTGTTCCTTGGGGATGACTATGGCTCTCAACTTGTAACAGCACTCAAGCTATCCCTTCAAAGTGATACAATTATTTAAGATATGGCGTGGTAGGTCATAGCTAGGATTATAAATTAAAATAAATAAAACCTAAATCTATTATAAACTAAAATAAACAAAAATAAATAAACTTAAACTAAAATAAATAAAACCTTAACCTAAATCTAATATAAACTAAACATAAACCTAAACCTTAACTAAATAAAATAAAATAAACTAAAAATAAATCTAAACCTAAACTGAAAAATAAAACTTAAAAATAAATCAAAAATAAAAACTTAAAACATTAACCTAAAAATATAAAATAAAAACCTAAACCTAAAATATAAAATAAAACCTAAACCTAAAAAATAAAATAAAAATACTCTACTAAAAAATTAACGTAAACCTAAAAAATAAAATAAAATAAAAAACCAAAACTAAAATAAATAAACTATACTAAATAAAACCTAAATAGCAAAAATAAAATAAACTCAAGTAAATAAAAAATAAACTAAGTAAACCTAAACCTGTTAGTTTACTTAATTTTAAAAAATATCCTAAACCCTAAATCCTAAACCCTAAACCCTAAGCCCTAGAACTAACCCAAAACCTACAACGCTAAACCTACAACCCTAAATCGTAAACCCTAAATCCTAAACCCTAAACCCTAAAACCCTAAATCCTAAACCATAAACCCTAAAACCCAAAACCCTAAAACCCTAAACTCTAAAATAAATAAACCTAAACCCTAAACCCTAAACTAACCCTAAACTCTAAACACTAAACTAACTCTAAACCCTAAACCCTATGAATGGGCAGAACCTTGATGGCAAGAACATCACCATCAACGAGGCTCAGGCTAGATCTAGCGGTGGAAGCAAAGGCGGAGGCCGCGGTTATCACAATGGTGGTGGGGGATCAGGAGGTGCTGGTGGATATAAAGTTGGTGGTCAGAGCAGTGGTGGTTTTGGAGGTAGAAGGAGCAACGTAGGTTACAGCTATGGTGGTGGTGGAGGGAGAGATCGGGGATGTGATGGCAGATCCAGGAATTTGAGAGGCAAGGGTTGTTCTTATAGGAACTAGAAAAACTGACGAATGGATGATCAAATTTGCTACTTATGGAACTGTGTCTTTATATTAGAGACGGTTGTAATTATCTAGGGTTTTTTTTGCTCTATGAGTGCTCATTTGTTTATCTATGTCATGGCTTGTGTCTTTGAAAACTTGAGGTGTTACTTGGTTGATGAAATCGAAAAGAAGGAATATTGAATCACAATTTGTTCTCTGTTAAAAAAAACTTAAACTCTAAACCCTCAACCCTAATCCTAAAACCAAAACCCTAAACCGTAAACCCTAAACCATAAAAACCTAAAACCAAAAACCCAAAACCATAAACCCTAAACCCTAAACCCTAAACCTTAAAACCTTAAACTCTAAACCTAAACCATAAACCTTAAAACCTACAACCTTAATCCCTAAACCCTAAACTCCCAACCCAAGACTTTAAAACCTAAACCCTAAACTAACCCTAAACCCTAAACCCTAAACTCCCCCTAAACCCTAAACCCTAAACTAACCTTAAACCCTAACCTTAAGCCCTAAAGCCTAAACCTTGGATAAATATGTCATTAGGAGTAGATCTAAAGGATGACCTAATCCTAACATAGTTATGGCAGCTAAAGAAAATTCCTTCAAGAGACTTTCCCTTGACTATTAGAGATTTAAATACCCTAAATCAAATTATAATACCATATATTATAGTATAATGTAGCATCATATATTGGAGCATGTAGTGATATGTTTTTGGATGATATAAGATGTTTTGAAATGTTTTAGTATGTTATGGTATTGTGCTCTATAATCTATATTAATATAAATCATAAAGTATCAATTTAATAAATCAAATGATGACATTTGTTTAATTTGAAGTGGGAATTAGGTTGTAGTGCCAAAGGTGTGCAATGCCACTTGTAGTCTAAAAAGTAAGATTTTATGTTCAAAATAAATATTATATGTTGTATCATAGTATAGCATCATATATCATAATATATTTTTCTTTGCATTTGAATTCTTTTAGAATTTAACAAACATGCAGTCGAGCTTATAGTAGCATTATTTATAAAAATGTTGATTTGGACTTTAAAATGGTCGAATTTGGCCAAATTCATAATAGTTAGAGCATGGTATCATAATATATTATTTAAATTTAAAATATGTAAGTGATACGACTAAAATTTATCATTTTTTATTGTTCATGCTAATTTTATAGTTTTTTATCTTAAACAATCCCTTATGATGTGATATGCAATGTAATATAATATAATATGTTATAGTGTATTAAAATATAGGATGCCATAACATAGTGTAGAATCATGCATTATAGCATACTATTGTGTATTACTACTTATTATTTAGCATATTTTAGTTTGTTGTAGTATGATGTAGTAGAGTTTGTTCTCATATAATTCATAAAAATACTGATTTATAGGCTGAGATGATGAGATTTTGCCAAATTTTAGGTAAGTTTAGGGGACATCATTGGGGGTGTGCTATGGTTTGTCATTTAATCTAAAGAATGGAATTTTGCATTCAAAATAATTATTCATTTTTCAACCATATTTTATAAATTTTTTTCTTAAAGTGATTCATTTTAAGTTGTAATGTAACATAATTTATTATATAAAAGCATATTAAAATATAATGTACATACAATATAACTTCACATATATATGAATGTGGTGGAGTGTTACTAAATGTTATTGCACATTTTAGTATGTTTTACTTTTGTTATAATACATTGGGTCAAAACTCACAAACATGTTAATTTGAAGGTTGAGATAGAAGAATTTGGCCAAATTCATGGCACACACCAAGAAGCAACACCAAAATTATGCTATTTTGTACCCATTTCTATGAAAATAATATTAATTACATCCAAAATGAAATTATTCATATTTGAAAATTGTTATTTTGTCCTTAAGTTATTCTAATGAGGTGTAATGTTAGATATATATTATAGAAAGCAAATTATAATATAACATCATTATAATATAATATAGTGTGTTAATTCACACTATAATATGTTTTAGTATGATATTGTATAGTTACTTGAAACCATCACAAATCATAAAATGTTGATGTTGTTAAGATGTAATTTGAATTTGAAATACATTGTTAGTTTTGGTTTAAGTATTAAAGGTGTGCATAAGAGAAGAAAATAAGATTTGATGAGAATCCCATGTCAAGGACATGGAGGGAGATCCGCTGTGGGACTTATATGCATTGGACATGACACATGTGAGGGTCAGGGAACACAAAAGAAGAAGAAAATTGGGATAAGGTTTGAATTTGATTTGATTATGATTTATGGAAAGAAGATCCACTAGGATAAGAATCTATAATCCATGGGGATTAAGATTGAATTGACTTAATTTTTTGTATTTTAATTGATGTGGAGGCATATCTAGAGATATGCGATTCCGTGGATCGAGAGGAACCTTCCACTGGAAGGTGTCTTGAAATCCACGGAGATATGGATTTGAGTTTGATTATAGATTTACATTGGGAATCCGGGGAATAAGAGTTTGGATTTCTTTGATTAGACTACTAGGGAGGTTGAATATTTTCAAGTGGAGGTTGGTTTTGAATTTGATTTATTTTTTGACTTATTTATATGATTTGGGGCTCCATTCGAGATGGCTGAGATTTAACTCCCACTAGAAAATTAATGTATGTTTAATGTGATGTATGCACTTGTATAACCCAATTGAGAAGGGGTTATATCACTTGACTACTCTCAAGTTTATAAATCCAAAGGGATAGTTCCACGCCAATGGAGAAAGCTAGCCAACCTAAGTTTCGCGTGCAATGGTTGTGTTAAGAAGAAGTGCAGTAGTAAACTTACATCTTCTAAAGTATAACAACTTGGTGATCGATGCACAACAAATCGCTATCTAAGACTAAGAAATATCGGAGACTTATGTCAACTCAAAAGTAGTCGGATTATTTATCTAATATTCATGTGATTTGAAGTATTAGTTTTTTGTTTGATTGATTGAGGGAATATTGGATGTGAGCCCATCAAATTTGATAGATTTAATTTATGGACTCATGGTGTGTGATGGACCTAAGAGCGGGGATATCTCTAACCTATCCTATTTATTTAGAAATCCAAAGTGAATAGTCAACTGCTGGCATATGAGCTAACCCAAGGTTTTTTGTGTGTAAATTGCTAATGAAGAAGTTGTTTCTACATCTTCTAAAGTAAACAACCATGAGAAAGTATAAAGACTTACTTCCGCCATGAGTTGTTGACAAACAAACCTCAACTTAAGATCCATCAGAAAAGAGAATCAAAGTCCTAGATTATGTTCTTCTGTCATAGTGGAAAGATAGCAAAGCTTTCCTAATTCTGGGGAACCCATCACCCATGTAATGGACAGATAACATCCTTCAAAACCTGCTGGTTCAAAGAAGAATGGAGCACAAACCAAATTCTAGAAAAGGAAATAATGCTGCATCTCTTAAAACAATGGATGTATTTTATCCATCAAGTAGGTTTAATAAGGCTACCAAATATTATGCTCATCATTGTCTACAAGGAAAGTGTGAAGCAACTTGCCATCCAAAGTAAGCCATCTATGAACACTAGGCAGGTGGTTATCACCAAAATGAGAGCTATTTGCAGATGTTCTAAATGACTGGGAAAACCAAAGTAGCCGAGTAAAATATATTTATTTAATTTATATGTTTGTGTGTAGCTTGTGTTTGAGTTATGTTGATGAAGGACAGGATGCTACTCAGGTTCCTTACACCTACCCTAAACACATCATGGTGGATTTGCAAACAAGAATATTTCAACATGGAAGAGATTAAATTAAAAATGGAATTTTTATTGATGATAATTATTTTCAAACATGATTTATAATATTTCCTTAAGTAGATCCCATTGACTAGAAGCATTGGGCGCTCTCCCTTATGATTAATAAGCTAATAAGATCCTCTTTGGTAGGCCTTCTTTATGGAAAAAAGGCCTTTCCAAGTGGGTTCAAACTTGCCTCCCATCTTACGATGGACAACAATCGATCTCGTTAGAACTAAAATAAGCTCACATACTTGAAAAGCTCAAGGACTAACCAACTTATTGGGAGCTTGAATCATTTTAGCTTTATACAACTCAAGATTTTAGCATGGCCACAGACATCTCTCCTCCAAAACTTTGACCTCTTCTAACCACAACTTGTTGTTCTACTCTATTGTGATCTTGCTACCCATAGCTATCATTAGTGATGCGAGTTGGACTTCTAATGGTATAATAGCTTCATACCAATACACTACAGAGAAAGGAGTAGACTGAGTTGGAGTACTATATGTGGTGCGGTACGTCCATAAGGCTTCAACTAAATCATCATGCCACTGTCACTTATTATTGTCGAGTGTCTTCTTCAGTATTTGGATGAGAGTTTTGTTGAAGTCTTCTGCTAAGCCATTTTCCCTTGGGTAGTTGATGGTAGAATATCTCCAATAAATGTTGTGTCTCAGGGAAAAGTTATTGATATCAATGCTCTTGAATGCAATACCATTTTTAGATATAATTTGTTGAGGCACTCCGAACCTATATGATATGGTTCCTAAAAAATATGGAGCATATGCTGAGCTATGACCTCTCTGATGAAATTATCTTCGCCCATTTGGAAAAGTAGTACCGATGACACTTGGAAGAAGGAGGATCACTCAGACCCACTATGTAAGTACCCCAAACACTCAAATTGCCATGAGGCCAATGTAGGATGTAGAATGTTGGGTGGTTGGTGTAGGACCGCACTGTGTATTCTACATTAGTGGCATCACCTATGTATCCATGCAATCTTTAATCATCGGTGGTTAGTAGTATCTTAGTATCTTGATCTTAGCTTTCATCTTTGGAATAGGTGGTTTTTTACATAATCACAGTGTACCTAGGTCATGATCTTACAAGCTTTGTGCTTGTCTAAACAACCTAATCTTATATGATCAAAAGATCACCGTTACAAGACACCATCCACAAGAGCATAAGTAAGTGCTCTCTGCTTCATCTGATAGACTCAGGACTTCTCTTGAGATAGTTTTCCTTTATTTAGGTAATCTATGAATGGTTACCTCCAATCTAACTCCTCATCCTTCTTGGCAATGGCAACCTCCCCTTCAAGAGAGTACTTTTTGATGAGTTCAATATCAATAAGGGATAAGACTTGTCTATTTTGGACCTTTTTTAATATGGACTCATCCTCCAGACATACCAACTCTTTAGAAAGCTTGGCTAAAGCATACACTGTAGTTCTCTCCTCGATGAATCTTATAAATGGTAACCTCTGGGATTTGGGCTAACAACTCTATGGTGTGGTTGTCATAGAGCTTGGAGTTTATAACCTTATAGGACCCAATGATTTGGTTGATAACTAGCTGAGAATCCTCGAAGAGGTTGATGTTATGGATGCTTAGAGTAACAACTAACCCCAAACTAATAGTCAAAGACTTATATTTGCCTCATTATTGGTACAAGGATTGGATAGATGAAATGAAAATCACATCACATCATGGTCCTGAGTTAAGAGAACTATTCCTACCCCTTCCTTTCTTAGAATAGTGGATTGTGGTTCTTCTCCTCTTTGAAGTCACCATCAAAGTACATCTCTGGTGAATGCTAGTATCCAAGTTAATGATTTGTTCATCGTGGAGTTAGTAGGAAGTGGGTGCTGCTAAGAAATCCACTAGTACTTGTTCTTTCACCAAGAGGGGTATAAAGGTAATGTAAAATTATGAGAGGATCATGGACAGTCATGCTAGCCTTCATGGTCGACCGTGTCATTAGATCGTAGTGGATCGATCACTTTAGGAAGCATATAGTGGTATAGCTTTTGGGATGCAAAGATTAAAGTTCAGCAATGCTTCTCAATGGGTGGATAATTAACCTCAATAGGGATTAGACGATTGGTAGTATAGTTCCTTCCCTTCATCATTATTGGCTTAGGCTAACAAAGCACTAATGGCATCATTTAATGATAGTTTAAATTATTAGTAGCTTGCACGGGATAGGGATGCTAGAATTCACCGGTAATGCTTGATGTCTTGCATGATCACACTTATCATACTTGAACTTGTCCTTTTCAAGAAATTCTAAGAATGGCTAACATCTTCCAATAGGTTGGATATAAAGCATCTTAGATACACTACCTTTGGAATGATCTCGAGTTGAGTTAAACTTTTAGGGGTGGCATTTCTAATATCACTTATATTTTTCTCCGAATGATTTGATTTCCTTGTGTGTGACAACAAACCCAAGGAATTTTCTTGAAGCTACTAAATGAAAACTTTAGGGGTTCATTTTAAGGTTAAATTGTCTTAATTTATCAAAAATGACTCTCAAGTCAAAGAGGTGGTCTTCCTTTTCTCTACTTTGGATCGTGAGATCATTGACATAGCATTCTACATGATGATCAATGAGTTCATCAAAGATTCGAGTCATAGCCCACTTGAATGAAGCACCGACATTTTTAAGGATAAAAGGCATGACCTTATAACAATAGATTCTAATCAGGGTTCTAAAAGCGGTGTTTTCATTTATCTTGGGGACCATATTTATTTGGTTTGAGCCATCCATGAAAGAGAAGACTGCATGAGATGAGATAATGTCCACCATCAGCTATGAGATTGGTAGTGGAAATTCATCTTTTAGACATGCCTTATTTAAATCTCTAAAATCGATGCATATGTGAATTTGGCCATTCTTTTTCTTAATTGAGATGATGTTGGCTAACCAGGTAGGGTATTCTTCTTCCCGGATGAAGCCATCATCGATCAGTTTCTTGACTTTAGAAATGACATGTTGTTCTATGTTTAATCGTATATGTCTAGGAGCTTGCTTGATAGGGTTAGCAGTAGGGTCTATTACTAGTTTATGGACCACTATGTCAGGAGCCAATCCAGACATCTCTTCATAAATCAATGCAAAAGTAGTCCTTAACTCAATTAATTGCCTAACTAAGTCATTGGTTTTAATTTCATTCAACAAAAGATATATGTATGGTGGATCTTCTTTAATTCATAAGTTGATTTCTTTGAGCTCATCGATGGTTGACTTTCTCTCTTCTTTGAACTTTGGTGGTGCATCTTTTACTTCAAAATCATCTGAAGTTTATAATCATAGCTCTTCATATCAATTAATATGATTTGAAAAGAACCTATCAGATTCCAAATGATTGCTGATGACTAAGCGTGATCATTGATCATCGGCCCACCTGTCCAAATCTAGTCTGGTTTTATTGAGAGCTTTTGCATTTGTTCTTCCATATTGTTTCAAAGTAGTGCTTTTTGAAGTGTGTGGGATTAACCCTTTCTTTACAAAATTATGAACACAAGGCAAGTACCAATCAAAAGGTAATTCTATTAATTCTTTATATGAATCATCCTCAAGTTCTACATCAACTTTTTCACTTGAGGATGATACATCCAGAAAGAACCTCTGAGTCTTCACACATGTGGATGACTTAGGGCCTTCCTTGACTGACAAACCCTTAGCTTTTTGAAAGGAAAGTTGGGTTAGAGCTAAGGTTCCCAACTAATGCCTGTTTCATATAGACTTGGATACACTTATGCTTTGATTAGAAGATTGATCTTCTTTGGTATCTTGCTCAAGTTTCTCCAAAAGAATCTACTATTAAGAAGAGCTGGCTGGTGTGCTAACAATATAAGACTCATCCTATGAACTAGATTCTAGGTCTATATGGATAGCAGGTGTACTCCTGGTAGCTTGGACATATCTTTTATTGAGTGGCCAAGGAAGTTTTCACCCATCACTACCTCAGGCCCTCTTCCTTGGAGTGGAGGTCAGTCATATATTCAAATGGAGTAATGAACTATGGGTGGAATCTAATGTCATGCTCCATCCTCCTCCAAGTCTATTTCTCCCTTTTATTTTCTTTTCATTTTTCTTTCTCTTTCTTTTCTTTTCTTTTATTTTATTTTTCTTTTTTTTTAAACTTTGGCCAAGTTCACGAGAATAGTCTTGTTGATTTTTAGGGAGGTAGTAAGCGCATCCTCATATATCGACTTCATGAGCGTAAATGGCTTGAGATCTCCTTTGACATAATAGATGATCCCACCTCTCACAAAATTCATACATTGATGTAGCGAGGATGGAACTATGTTATTCCCATGTATCCATGGTCTCCCAAGAAAAGTGTTGAAAGATGTATCTAAGTCTATAATGTGAAACTTGGATTCGGTCTTCCAATCATCTATACACAAGGGTAACACTATGGAGCCTAAAGCATGTTGACCTCACTTTTGGAGTGCGGATTAAATCTTTCCATCTTAGACATAGGAGTCTTCTAGACGCTAAGATTTCCCTTGTCATAATACACTTCTAACAAATAGGTAAACAATTAACCTAAGCTAAAGACTTAGAAGGGTTAACCATATGATTAGGTTATGCCTTTAGGTTATGCCTTAGGGATTAGGATAATCCACCCACCCAACAACCCAAATCCATCCATGTTCACCTCAAACCAAACCTCAAGTTTAATTTAAACATCAAATTCAAATCCAAATCCAAACCCAAATTCCAAAACCAAGTGATTGAAGCCCATGATCAAATCTAAACTTGAAACCCATCCTAAAGCATATGACCTATCCCATGAACTTAGGTAAATCTTAATCCAAATCAATCAAAATAAATTGATTTTCTCATAATTAATTTATATCACCAATCATCTTCCTAAATATAAATCAAATCTACATTCAAATGATCAAAACTAAATAAACTAAATCAAATTAAATCAAAACCCTTCTTAAGCCATATGACCTATCCCATGGACTTAGACAAATCTTAATCTAAATTATGTCAAACTCAATTGATTTTCCCATAAATCAATCATATTTTCAATCATCTTTACAAATTTAAATGAAACATACATATAAATCATCAAAAATTAATCAAACCAAATCATGGTGAGCCAAATTCTTCATTCCAAAACCCAAATTCAACTAATTTTCTCATGAATCAATCATACCTTCAATCATATTCACAAATAGAAATAAAATCTATAATCATCAAGCCTAACCAAAATTAACCCAAGTCAAACCCACATAACCCTTTTGACTTGAAATGTTTAAATGAACCAAAACCCATTTGAACCCAAGGCAATTGAAATTGAAATTTTATATAAATCCCAAATCCATATATAAACTCAACTAAATCAAACTCAACCCAAAATGAAGCCAACTAAACCCAATTGGACCACTTGACCCAAAAGCCAATTTGAATTTGAGCCAAGTTTTAATCCTACTAAAATTGGATTGAACCAAGCCCATCAAAACCTCCCATCATGATTGTTGATCACCCTAGGTTGGTCAATTGTCGCAAATTAGGTCAAACCAAGTCAATCTCTTAACCCAAATGAACCAAACTAGCCAAATTGTAACCTAAGATAAATCCCTTCAAACCAATGATTCATACCAAATAAAAAATAATATTTGAATATGACTTGACCTTCAATTGAGTCAAACCAAACCCAATTAGCCCTCTTGACCCAAGTTGACCCAAATTGACCTAAAGACCAAATTGACCTAAAAAAATTGGGTCAAATCAAATATAAATCAAATTGATTGTAACCAATGGCTCAATTTCATTCTAAATTGATTATTGAACTTACCAAAGCCATGATTGGGAATTAATTGACCCTTAGCCCAAATTGACCTAAAGGTTCAAGTTGTCCTAAATCAAAACCAAATCCAAATTAATTAAATATTAAGCCTACAATTATAATCAATTGGTCAACTAAACCCAAACTAACACCCAACCCATGACAATTTGGCCAATTTAGTCAAATTGGTCAACTTAACCCATTTGACCTCAATGAATTCAAATGAGCCAAAATCAAATCTAAGCCAAACTAAACCAAACCAATTGAACCAAAACATCTTAAATGATCATAACTTGAATCCTTGGTTTGATGGTTTGACCAATTTCAATTAACTAACCTAATTTGACCTAAATAAGTCAACTGAGACAAACCTAACCAAATCAACTCCAATTGACTTGAAATTTGGCTAACCCATTTTGGCTCATTTCAAATCTGCCCAAATCAAATCTAATGCCAAATGATCATTCTACTTAGGTCAAGGGCATCACATGAGACAAATCATTTCATTTTTTATTCCTTTGTCACTTGGTACTCTAATGGTCCACCTAGCACCTAGACACAACCGACCCAAGGTGGTTGGTGCCATGACCCATGGGAGGTGAAATCACCTCAATCTCACCATTGGAGCATTTGAAGCCCATAGGACACCCATGATTCCTCCTTGGTAGTCACCTCCACACCTTCAACCAACCAAGTCGAGCCAACTCACCTCCTCCCTACCACCCATGACTCCCTGAGATGGTCGGATGGCCACTAGAAGCCAAACCCGATGCCACCATTCGATCAAGATGAAAGGGGAGAGGGGGGGGATATATAAACCCCCTCATTTCCACTCAAACACACACAAAAATCTTTCCTCAAAGCCCTAGTTACCCAAGATGAGGTGCTAGTGCCATTACCTAAGCACCCAAGCTTGTTCCTTGATCAAAAAATGCCATTCACCCCAAAATAGACACTCCCATTTTTGATCTAACTTCCCATTTCTCTATCAAACTCAAATTAACTTTGGTGCTCCTTCCCTAGGCCTCATTGAGCAAGAATGAATTATCTCCCAAGCATCCTGAGCACCAAATGTGGGAGTTCGATCAAAGTCGAGGTCCAAATCATCAATTTGTGGCCTTCTAAGTGAACATCAAGGAATTGATCCAATTACTTCTCAACAGGGCTTCATCTCCACTAGATGAAGCTTTATCATTGAGCCACGGTCGAGCCTGAGGTATGCTTCCAAAATTGATCCTTAGGAAAAAATGGGTTGGGGTTTTTTTGAAGAAAACTTGCATCTCATGTGATCATGACCGTTGGATCCCCTCTGATCGATGTTGTGAATATGTGGGATCCTTTTGGAGTTGATCTAAGCTTGAGTAAGCGGATCAAGAGCAATGATGGACTTCATTCTCCTCACGCATCATGTTATATAGATCATGCACCATCTATTCCACATGATCAAAATGGAGGGTAATTAGATTTGCTACATCACCCTAATTTAATCCTATTAAGTGGGATTAATCATAGCCATATGATCTAGATCGATGGATGAGAAAGCACATCCACGCCATGTAGAAGTTTTTAAGTAGCTAATCCGATGGCACCATGTGGAAAGCATTCCACATTAGCCCGTAACGTGGTGCCAAAAGGATTAAGCTTTAATTTCATTTTAATGTCTAGAACTTATAAAATCATAAAAATTATAGTGAAATAAAAAATGCAAATAAATACTTTTTAAAGTATTTCAAAGGAGAAATTATTGAAAATGATCTTAACTAATTTTGAATAGTAATTAAGGTTTAATTAATGTTTAACTACAAAATTTATTAGCTTAATTACACCGTAATTGTTTGAGCAATTAATCCCAAATTTTATGGGTTAATTTAATGGGATGACCTCTGCCTCTTATGATTTCTTGGGATTTATTTCTAACTTAATTAGAAAAATTGAATAATTAAATCTTAACTACTCTTTAAGTTAATTAATGATTAATTAATCCATGAACAATAATAAATTGGTTAATTAAGTTTATTAATCATTGTTCAATAGTAAGTGAACTAAGGAATAGGGTTGGGACCCCTTTCCCTAAGTTTATTTCAACCATTTTTAAAATGAAATTAATTAAGATTTAACTAATTAATTATCTTAATTTAAATTGAAATCATATTTACTTTAAACTTTAATTAATTAAATCATGGGGTAGATCTTTAGGTGTTTAATAAAAAAAGTTTAATGAAATTATGGTTAGTCCATATGGGTGGGAAAACCATAAGAGTAATTAATTAAGTCTTTTAATCTAATTAACTATTAATTATGAGCCAATTGCATTAGCCCCTTTTATTTCCTAGGATCATTGTAAGTTTATTTTCCATGCATATCATGTTGGCTCATAATTATTTTGTTAATTACTTTAAGGTGACATAGGTAAGGGTAATAATAATCTAATTAAGGGTTCAACTTAATTAACCCATAAAATTTAATTACATTTCCATTTAAAATAAAATCACTAATGTGGAATGGGTTTAAAACTACAAGTGATGATTTCTCTTCTCCTCTTTAAATCAAATCAAATCCAAAACTTAATTAATAAAGAAGCTTTGGTTTGCTTTAAATAATCTTATTTGATTTGATTATCCTTAAGAACTAGTTTGGTTGAATGAATCACATTATATTTGATTGTCCCTCTTCTAATCATGTTAAATTTAGTATGTCATTTGGATTCATGCATACATCTTTTCAAAATCAAGTAAAATAAAATGATTTCTTTTATGTAAGGTTGCATGTGTTTATTTAATTTAATATATGTGTGGCAATTATCACTATTAAGTCCAAATGTATTTTTTAAAAGCTTATAAATGAATAATAATATGTGTTATGATGCTAGTTATAAATACATAAGAAATGAATGTGCTTATAGCTTAAGTGTATGAATGTTGAGTTCTCTTTCCTCTATTCATGTGTTGATTTATATAAGATTGAATGATAATGGGTATATAGTCTGGACATCCTAGGAACACGAGGCTTTAGCTACCCCAAGGATGAATTACCTCACTTCCTTGGTTTAACAATGACACATACCCTTTTGATTTCATTCTTATGTATTTCAACATTAAAATTTGGATAAAGCTTTAATTCATATATATAAATGATTCAATAAAAAAAATATTCAATCTTTGCATGGTTTTCTTTCCCTCATTTATGCATCTGGGGAATATGTGGATTTAGTCATCCCCAAGGAGGTCTTTCGATTACCTCATTTCCTAGTTTAACAACATGTAATGTACTTGCCTATATATTTGTACATGTATATGTATATGTGATTAGTAAATAAAAATCCCATTTTACATTTAAACTATATGCAATCATAATTGACTAAGTAGTTGAATTAATTAGCCATATGATTTGGAGCTTATTTCCCATGTTAATGTATAAATTTTATATGTTTGATGGCAAATGGGTATATAGTCTAAACATCTCAAGAATACAAGGGTTCAGCTAGCTCTAAGGAGGACATTTGGTTACCTCACTTCCCATATTTAACAACGACACATGCCTATTTAATTTCATTCTTATGTCCTTTTTGTATAATAATTTGGATGAAGTTTTAAATAAATATGTTTAAATAATTCAATCAAATAAAATATAAATTCTAAACATACACATACATTCATCATTTAAGTGTGCTAAAATATGTTGCATGTATAGATACACTTAGGATTAAATCATATGCTTGTTACATGTGATGGAAAGGAATGATTTAATAAATGTCATGTGGTAGTAATTCAATCATATTAATCTTAAGATTCCTTTCATTTTGAGTAGGATTTATTTAAAGTGAACCTAAACTTAGGATTAAGTAAATCATTTAATAACCCATTAACTAAAGAGAACTAAATCAAATTAATTTACTTTAAAAAGTGACTTAAGGTAGGGATGAAAGAGGGCAATCATATTTTTTCCTTTTTTTATAACAATTAGTTGCTAAGTGTAATCCAATGAAACAAAATAAAACATAAATTAAAATTCTCAAATCAATTAAACTACATCGAGTGAAATCAACCTTTCATGTTAAATTGAATCCTTCTACACTTAGAAAATACAACACTAATGCCTAACAAGTCTTAGCACATAAGCCTTAATACACACATTATAATTAAGTCACCACTTCTAGCTCTAAGTTAGGATGGTGTATGATGTGATGTATGTTTTGTTTATGATATATTATTTTAGATTAGATGTGAGAGTGTATGCTTCATAGACTGGATGATAGGCTAATATTAAACTAATCATGTTTTTCGGAGGGGATTATGCTTAAGGAATTCTTAAAAATAAATGTGAATGCTTTTTTTGCAGGTTTCTTAAATCCTTAAGCATAATCCAAGTTAGATGGGGCTTACACCCATGTGTACTAAGTCTAAATTATAAATACAACTACTTGAGATTATATGTATATTTAGCTAACATCTATTTTGCAAGTATAGTTAGATTTACTTTTCCCATAAAAATGTAATTTTAGCAATAGGGATTATGATTAGTGCTATGGGAGATTAGTTGAGCAAGGGCGAAAGGCTTTGTCTTGGGGTTCCCTATGATGCCCTTAAAGCAAGCACCATCCAAATCAAAGAAAGAACCAAATAAGAAAGGGAGATATGAAGAAAGAAGACCTCCATAGCATTTAATATAATTATAATTAATCTTTCATATTCTAGGTTGTATAAAGGTAGAGCTCAGCTTCCCATCTTTTCTCTCTTTGGGTTGTACGGTAGTACCCAACCACACTAGCCTTTTACTCTTTTATGATAGTTTATATAACTATTTGTTGTTATGTTTACATTATGCATTAGGATGGCATGCTTTTCATATTTTCATAAATGATTGATGCTTTAATGTGTCTTGGATACATTAAGCTCCTAGGATAAAAATAACTTTTCTACCAAACTAATTACTCATAACTAAGTTTTAAACAACTCATAACCTCATCATAAATCCTAAGAATTAAATAAGATAATTAAAAGATTTAGCAACCCCTTAGCTGTATGGTTGTAAGTTTCACTTCATGCATGTATATTCTATCTCTTTTGAACATGAAGGATCTCCATCCTTGCACAATAAAGGATTGCTTGAGTTGTGAGGGCATCCTTTGTGGTGAACACCTTCTTCTAGCTGATTTAATCCATAACCTATTTCATCTTGATTTATGCATAAGAAATCCTAAAGCTTCAGTAAAAATGATGTGTCTAAAATGAAATAAAATTTGGAAAGATTTTGCCTCTATAGATTAAGTCATATGCTCATACCACTCATGCTCTAGTTTCTGAAGGAGTGTGTTCAGGACTTTAGTCTCTTTCTAATTAAATAACTATCCTAGCTATCTTGCAATTCAAAAGACTAGACTACATGGTTTCAAAATTGTTGGAAGAGTTAGCTGGCGGCCACTCCAAGCAGTTATAAGTCCATAATTCGAACAATATATTCTCTCTTAAGGAGGTAAACCCTTATGTCCACCTGTCACTTAGATTTAGGTCATGCTATAGCTTGTACTAAAGCTCCCTACATTTAGGATCTGAGGTAGCTATTTCTTTCAGGCTACAAGCATAATTCCTCACCTCTTAGGCATTCCCACAACCTTATGTTGGTGGATTATAAGCTATAGTAATCTAAATAAATTTCAACTCAAAATATATAATGTAAAGAGGTAGTTGTACTCAATCATCCCAAGGAGTAAGTCTTCATCACTAAATGTAACTCTGAAGATGTCCTTCGAGTGGCATGACTCCTCTTTCATAGCTGTCAGCTGAGCTATGCATATTTCTAGATCATGTAAAGACTTGATTAAAGATTCCCTCATCTCTTTGGAAAAGATAATGGTGTTGTATATGCTTAACTTATTAGGAAACTTTATAAGGTGAGATAGGACATTGTAATCAACTGGCTTGGTCCTCCACAAGCATATCCATAGGTGGACCATCCTTTAGAGGGGCTATTTGCTCACTAGATCCAATGACCTACTTACTCTTATCCTGAGGTGCTACCTTAGGAGGTAGAACTCTGCCACTACATAGGTTGACTTCAGTGACTACTTGGAATGATGAGCTTGTAGAAAGTTTTACCTTCTCATCAAGCAGACTTATAACTTCTCTTTTGGGATCCTTAAAGTTAGTTGACTCCAAGTCAATCTCAAGAGGTGAACCTAATTGATTCAAAGAAGGATAGTCTGACTCTAATCAGAAAGGAAGAATCAAAACTACTAGAGCTATTATTTTTATTTATAATTGATGTGCTTTCAATAGGAATAAAATTAGGATCATTAGAAGTAGACAATATATAAGTAGAATCAGCTTTCTTCATTAATTTCTTTTTGGGTGGAGGTACATGATAGAAATTAAGTAAAGTAAGCAGAATAAGGGAATTAGTGCCCTTATCCATAGATACAACGCTCCTGCCGGTAGAAGAAGAGCTAGCAGAAGAGGTGGTTATGACAATGGTGGAGAGAGTATAGGACTCAGACAGTGGCTGTGCTACTAGACTATCCTGAGCAAGTATGGTGAGATGTTGCTGCTGTTGGGCTATCAGCCTGAGTTGTCCTTTGCAACTAAAAAATCTTCCTTAGTGTTGGAGGTTTAAGCTACTTTAGGCATCTGCAAGAAAAAGCTTCTTAATCTTAAAAATAAACTTCTTAGAGGTTCGAGATAGGGAGATATCCTAACCATCTTTGGTTTTAAGAGGATCGCAAGTATCCCCAAAGATTACTCTAACATAACTGGATGGTTGTTCTAATAAGTATTCCTTAGAGATAACTATGGCTCCCAACTTGTAGCTATACTCATGCTTTTCCTTAAAAGTGATAGAATCCTCTAAAATTTGGCCTAATAGTCTGGACCTCTCGACAACATGAGGCTTTAGCTAGCCCCAAGGAGATCATTTAATTACCTCACTTCCCTAATTTAACAATGGTACATACCCATTTGATTTCATTCTTATGCTTTTCAACATTTGAATTTGGATAGAGCTTTAATTCATATATATAAATGATTCAATAAATATATATATATATATATATATATATACAATCTTTGCATGGTTTTCTTTCCCTAATTTATGTATACATTTATGTGTGCACAAGAAAAGCAAGTATATAGTGACATCCGAGAATATGAGGCTTTAGTTAGCCTCAAGTTCATTTGGTAACCTCTCACTAGTTTAATAATGACATGTACTTATCTATATCTTTGTAGATGTATATGTATATGTGATTTGTGAATGAAAATCCCATTTTACATTAAAATTGTAAGAATTCATAATTGAATAAGTGGTTGAACTAATGAACATATGATTTGGAGCTTACTTCCTATGTTCATATATACAAATTTACATATGTTTGAATTCAAATGGGTATATAGTCTGGACATCTCAATAATACGAGGCTTTAGGTAGCTCCAAGTAGGTCATTTGATTACCTCACTTCCCTAGTTTAACAACGACACATGCCTATTTAATTTCATTTTTATGTCCTTTTTGTATAAGAATTTGTATAGAGTTTTAAATTAATATATTTAAATAATTCAATCAAATAAAATATAAATTCTAAACATACACATGCATTCATCATCATTTAAAATAAAATAGGTTGCATTTATATATACACTTAGGATTAAATCATATGCATGTTACATGTGATGGAAAGAAATAATTTAATATATGTCATGTGGTAGTAATTCAATTAAATTAATTTTAAGATGCCTTTCATTTTGAATAGGATTATTTAAAGTTAACCTAAACATAGGATTAATTAAATCATTTAATAAGCCATTCACTAAAGAGAACTAAATCAAATTAATATACCTTAAAAGTACCTTAAGGTAGGGATGAAAGAGGGTAATCCTCTTTTCCTCCCTTTATAACACTTAGTTTCTATGTTTAATCAAATGAAACAAAAGAAATTAAAATTCTCAAATCAATTAAACTACTTCAAGTGAAATCAACATGTTAGGATGGTGTATGATGTGATGTATGTTTTGTTTTATGATGTATTATTTTAGATTAGATGTTAGGGTGTATGCTTCATAGACTGGATGATAGGCCAATATTAGCCTAATCATGTTTTCTGTAATGGATTATGCTTAAGGGATGCTTAAAAAGAAATGTGAATGCTCTTTTTACAGTTAATTCAATGCTTAGGATGCTACACCTAGTGTCTTAAAAATTTTCATTGGGATGACTCAGGTGGACTCAACCCAAATGATTAATTTAGATTAACTCAAATAAAATCTAGTTAAATTAAACTAAAATGAATAAAAGAATCCCAACTCATTCCAATTGAATCAAATTAGTCACTTATTTCAATTGGAACAAAACTTAACCAATTTAGGCCAAATAGGTTAAAATGAAATGAAATCCACACTTAGATGGATCAATTAAATCAAAACTCAATCAATCATCAATTCAAGATGATTGAATTAAAATTTTTAAAAAGGTTTAAACTAAAATCTAATACTTTGAGTTCAACTACTTGGTTTGGATTTCAATTTCCCAATCCAAGTCAAATGGATTCAAACCTAATCTCAAATCCATTTGAGATTAATTTAATTTACATACATTGTCAAACACTATGTGATGATGCCATAAAACAATAATAAAAAAGAATGGGAAATGGAAATCAAAAGAATTAAAAAAAGGAAAATGGAAAGAAAGAAAAAAAGCAAACTCCCTTCTTCCCACCTCATCCTACTCCACCTCTTAAGCCATCTCTTAAAGAAAGCTACCTTCAAGTGAAGGGCAATCAAACTAAGCAATCTTGAAGGATTCCTATCACTTTCTAGACCAAGGTGAGGGAAGAAAAGAGGAGAGGCTCACGGCCAAAATTTTTTTTTGCACTTAGTGACTTCCATAAGCCAAAGTAACCTCTCCCTCACCTTCACCACTACAAACAAAGGAGAAACGAAACTTTCGCCACCTCCCAAGCCAGTGGCAAGTGGGTGAACCATCAAAGCCGACGGCTACAAGACAAATTCAGTCTAGGAAACAATTCGAATGAAGACAACTCAATTCCTTTGGTGCGCGAGTCCCTAGAATCGATCCAAAGCCATTCAAATCAATTCCACTACTGAGACTACTAAAATCAAGGTTTGTAAGGAATTCATCAACGATCATTATTGAAATCATACAATTTCATTTCTTGGATCATGAGAAATTAACCAAAACCATCAATGACTCTAGGTTTTACGGTTAGGAGATGAATTCTCTGCCATCCGTTCCTCATGAAAAGAACAGATAGCTTAGATCTAGGTGCACCAATCAGCTTTCGAAAGGTGGTGCACCTTACCACATCACTGACTAGTTTAAAGAAGAAATTACAATTTTTAGCATTTAAAAAATGCAAAAAAATACCATAACTTCCATAAATTATAAAAAAATAAATAAAATCTTAAAAATGCAAATAAGGGCTCTATTGATTTATCTTGATGAGAGGAATCCATAAAAATTAAAATCTCCAATTTATGTTGTGTGTTTTTTGCCATAATTATGGTTTAATTGAAAATAATAAAACCTCAATTACTTCCAATCCCTTAATGTAATTAAATTGAAATTTTGGGGAAATTAAATTAAGCTTAAAACACTCCCTCTTGAAAGTTTTCATAATTTATCTCAAGGTCTTTTATGAAAAATGGACTTTTTTATCATAAACTCCTAATTTAACGAAATAAATTAAATTTAAACAAGTTAATTAATGAAAATGATTCAAATTATCTTAAATCAACATATTGAACCCTAACAACATTTAGCCAATAAGGGAACTCGGTAGAACTTAATAAATTACAATTTGACTTAATTAATCAATTAATGAATTAATTAAATCAAATAATCAACGAGAACTTAATTATATTATAATATATCAAATGTCCATAAATTATGATTGAACCCTCATGGAAAACAAATTTCATTGAGGAATCAATGAAAAATGAATCCCAAAATTTCATTAAATAAGACATAATTTAGGTTTTAATGAAATAATTAAAACCTTATACCTTAATTATAACTCTAATTAAGATGAAACTTTGAAAACATTAAATTAGCATGTAACTCCACTTGCCATAAACATTTCAAACCCAATTGATCTCTAAAATGGGAATTATTGAATTTCCAAGTTCCTAAGTCAATATTAATTAAATAATGAATTAATAAAATTCATTAATCCACTAAACCATCAAATAAACTGAACTAATATTAATTAAACTTCATAAACCCTTAAGGAAAGTTTATTAAATAGTCCTAAGTCAAAAGAACTTAAAACTTAAGGATTAATAACACTTAATAAAACATAATTAAATGAATTTGATTAATATAAATGAATCCTGACATTTACAAGTACTTTAGGTTAACATAAACTAAACTAAATAAAATCAACATGACTTAATCCAAAAGATTAATGTAAACCAAATAAACTAATTCAAATTAAACTAAATGAAATAAATCAAATTAAATCAAACAAACTAATTCAAGTAAAATTAAATGACATAATTCAACACACAAAATCTTATGTTTAGGATTGAATGAAATTAACATCATATTAAGACTAATAGGGATTAGTGAGTCTAGGTTCATATATTCCTTCCTCAAAATGCAATAGCCCAACCATCTTGCATTCATAAGACTCGACTTCATAAATTTAAAACACTTGGTGTTAGTTAGCAACCTTATCCAGTGGGTTATAAGTTTAGAAGAGTCGGGGATAATTCCCTCAAGTGAGAGGAATGATCGATAATTCCTAAAATAGAACTAGGGAAAGCATCTGATATATATCAGAAGCACATGTAGACTAGGTTCTGAAGCATCCTTTTTAGGAATAAGTCTTCAACCCTAGGCATTTTTGTAGTCTTATGCTTCTAGAATCTAAGTCCTAGATGTTTAAGAAAATATAAACTAAAATTTCTAAAGTAAATTCCAAATTTAAAGCCCATTTATAGGATAGTTGAAATGAAATGCCTGAGCATCCCAGTATCAACAAGAATTTCTTACTTCACCTCAATTAACTCGAAAGAACTCTTTCTAATTTGATCATTCCATTGAAAATTCCAAAAAAATCAATCCCTTAAAAAAACATAGAAATCTTTAGAAATAATAACTTATTTCTTTAATCGAGAGTATTCTGAGGAAGAGACCCTTCTAAAGATGTAATTAACTATAGAGGCTTGCCTCTATAGGGAACCATGAACCCAGCTGAAAAATAAACTCTGTTTTACTTTCCATGTAGTTCAAGGGAAAAATCTATGGTACATGAAAGACCCATTAGCCTTAGGAGCCTTTTATTAAAATGATCGAATCCATTATCAAAAAAATGTTCACCTTCTAAGATTATATGTTTATTCCTTAATAACGTATTTGATAATTTAATTAAGAAATTCTAAACTCTACGTGGTGTCATAAATTTTCCCCACAAAGAGGTGAACCGATTAATTTAGAGAAGGATAGTCTGTCTCTCAATCAGAAAGGAAAGGATCAAAATTACTAGAGCTATTATTTTTATTTAGACTCGGAGAGCTTTCATTAGGAATAAAATCAAGAGCATTAAAAGTAAACAATGTATAAGTAGAATCAGCTTTCTTTATTAATTTCTTTTTGGGTGGAGGTACATGATAGAAATTAAGTAAATTAAGAAGAGTACGAGATTTAGTGCTATTATCTACAGATACAATGCTTCTGTCAGTAGAAGAGGTGGTAGCTACAATAGTGGAGGGAGTACTGAACTCAGATGGTGGCTATGCTACTAGACTATCCTGGGCAAGTATGGTGAGCTCATTCTTTGGGCTATCACCCTCCGAGTTGTCTTTTGCAACTAGCAAATCTTCCTTGATGTTGGAGGTTTCTACTTTAGGCACCTACAAGGAAAGCTTCTTGATCTTAGAAATATCTTCTTAGAGGTTTGGGATAGGGAGATATCCTAACCTTCTTTGGTCTTAAGAGGATTGCAAGTATCTCTAAGGATTACTCTAATAGAACTAGATGGTTGTTCTAATAAGTTTTCTTTAGGGATAATTATGGCTATCAACTTGTAGTTGCGCTCAAGCTAGTCCTTAAAAGTGATACAATCCTTTAAGACATGAGCTAACATGTGGTGATAGGGCAATAGCTAGGATCATCACTCTTGCCCACTTTCTTCCGGCCTCTTAGGCTCTGGTAACTGAAAGTCAGTTTTCTTTAAGAGATTCTTAAAGATTTTCCTAACTGTCTCCCTCTTAAATGAATATGGCTTATTCAATCTATCTTTAAGAGTAAGTGGAAAGTAGCTACCTGGCGATGAATACCACAACTAGGTAGGCTAGGTAGTGGAAATGGTCATTGTGTGATGCAGCCAATATGATGGCCTAGGTGGTGGAAGAGGAGGTGGCAAAGGAGGCTGTTGAGCTAGTAGTCTCTCATACTGAACTCTGGCTAGCTATTTTTCTTTCTCCATTGACACAACTATCCCTAGATTCTTCTCAAACACCTTTTGTGACTTGGGCCTAGATGTTTGGTCGGGAAAGGGCAACTGTTTGGCTTCCTCATATAGGCTAGCCACCTTGTTGATTAATTTCTCGATTATTTTGATGGTAAGCCGTTAAGCATGAAGGCGACCGGGCCATTGATATTCTTTAAAAGAATCTCAATGCCATGATGTTCGGACATCTATGGTTTGCATTTCATGCACAGGTTGCACCATCTGAGAATGTAATTAACAAGGGGCTTGTTGAGTTTCTATTTCTCTACAAAGAGATTGCCTAAAATCTTCCTCTGCTAAGCCGACATCTTGATGAAGAGGTGCTCCAACTCAGCAAAAGTTTTCATCAAAAGCATTAGGCAGTTCGGCATACCAATCAAATGCAACACCTTACAGACAACTAACAAAAAGGTGGAAGAGGAGTGCGTTGCTTCCACCAGTGTTGCAATAGTCGATTCTAAAGTGTGCAATGTGTTATTGTGGGTTCCCATCAAAGATCTTGAAGGATGGTGGCACAAAACCCTAATTAAAATAAAACTAAATAAAAACCTAAACCTAAAAAAATAAACCTAAAAATAAATAAATAAAAAACCTAAACCCAAAACTAAAAAAAAACCTAAACCTAAAATAAAAAAAAATAAACATAAACATAAAATAAAATAAACTAAACTAAAATAAATAAATAAACTAATAAACTAAACTAAACCTCTAAACTAAATAAAATAAAATAAACTAAAATAAACTATACTAAACTAGAAAGACCCAAAAGCCACTAAACCTAAAAATAAAATAAAAACCTGGACATAATACCATAAAATAAAATAAAACCTAAAAATAAAATAAAATAAAACTAAACTAAAAAATAAACATAAACCTAAAAATTAAAATAAAAAAAACATAATTAAAATATAAAACTAAAATAAATAAACTAAACAAAATAAAAATAAAAAATAAACCTAAATAAAAATAAAATAATAAAATAAACTAAAATAAATAATAAATAAACTTAATAAACTAAACTTGTTGGTTGATTTTTTTTTAAAGATCCTGTAAACCACTAAACCATGATCCTGAGCCCTGACCCTAAACATTAGAGCTGATCCTGGGCCTAAGCCCTGGGCCTGGGCTGACTAGATCATAGCCACTGGCATGGGCCACTGAGCCACTGAACCCAAAATAAAACTGAGCCACAAACCAGGAAGGCTCTGATCAGCCTTGACAAACTGACCTAAAGGCTGACTGAGCCATGGCCACAAGAATGGGCCCTGATCACAGGCACTGGCCAGAGCCACCACTGAGCCACACAAGGCCAAGACCTGGGAATAAATCTTGGGCTCCACTGGAACAGGCTCACAGGCCCTGCCTAAACTAGCCTCTAATTAACCTACATATAAGATAAATAAAAATCTAAACCTAAATAAGATAAAGATATAAGATAAAACTTAAACTAAATCTGACTTAAACTAAATAAAGATAAAATAAGTAATATAATAAAATAAAATAAATATAAAACCTAAACTAAAGATAAAATAAAAAAACTAAATAAATAAAATAAAATAAAATAAAATAAATAAAATAAAAAAATAAAATAAAACCTAAACTTAAAATAAACCACGAAAATAAAACCTAAAAAAAATAATATACAACCAATACTAAAATAAAAACTTAAATCTAAAATAAAATTAGGTGTAACTAAACATAAGATAAACTAAACTAAAATAAATAAAATCTAAACCTCAAATAAACTAAACCTAAACCTAAACCTAAATTAAATAAAATAAAATAAGAAGCTAAAATAAGCGTAAACTATAAAAATAATACAAAATAAACCTAAAATAAAAAACCTAAAACTAAATCTAAAATAAAATAAAAGAAACCTAAACTAAATCTAAAGATAAAATAAAACCTAAACCTAAAAATAAAATAAAAATATAACTAAACTAAAAATAACCTAAACCTAAAAAAAATAAACTTAAAATTAATAAACTAAAACAAATTAAAATAAACCTAATATAAATAAAATGGACTAAAATAAATAAAAGTAAAATAAATAAAATAAAAACTACTAGTTAACTTAATTTTAAAATAAATAAATAAATAAAATAAAAATAAAATCCTAACCCCTACACCCTAACTGGTGCAGTGAGCTCTAAAATCCTAGGCTTGATGAAGCAAAACTAAACCACAGGCAAGCCACAAACCACATCACAGATCTGCAACCCTAACCACTGAACTAAACCCTAAAACCTAAACATAACCTAATCTAAAATAACCTAAAATAAACAAATAAAATAAATATAAATAAAAGGCCTTTCACTAAATCTTACCCTATATTGATCTAAATGGTACCACGGACCCTAGGCCTGGCAGTGACCCAACCCTAGGCCTGAGCCCTGGGCCTAAAGACTTGCCCTAGGCCCTAGGCCACAGATCCTAAAAAAGAGCCTACTGGCCAAAATAAAAGATAAAATAAATAATAAACTTATGTAAATAGATAAAACAAAATAAAACCTAGGCTAAATCTAGGCCTACTGAAGCCAGCTTAAACTCAACCTAAACATAAGATGAAATAATAATAATAAAATAAAATAAAATCTAAGGACTGAGACTAAAAACTAAATAAAACTAAATAAAATAAAATACATAATAAAAAATAAACTTAATAATAAAACTAAATAAAGGACCTTAAAATTGACCTAAAAAAATAATAAATAAAACCACAAACCACTAAAAAAAAACCTAAAAAAAATGAAAAATAAAAAACTAAACTAAACTAAAATAAATAAAACCTAAACCTAAGTCTAAATAAATAAACTAAAACCCTAAATAAATAAAAATAAATTAAAAATAAACCTAAACTAAACTAAAAAAAAAAACCTAAAATAAACCTAAAATGCACAAACTAAAACAAAATAAAAACCTAAACTACTAAAAGTCATAAAAATAAACTAAAGTAAAATAAAGGATAAAACCTAAATAAATAAAATAATAACTAAACTATAATAAAATAAAATAAATAAGAAACTAAATAAATAAAATAAACCAAAATAAATAAAATAAAATAAACTAAAATAAATAATAAATTAAATGAACTAAATAAACTAAACCTCTGGTTTGCTTAAAACCTAAATCCTACCACATCTCACATCACTGAGCTGAGGCCCTCAGGACACGGACCCCAGACCTGGGCTCTTAACTGACCCTGGCCCTGGGCCACTGGGCTGGCCAGGCCCAGGCCCTGAGCAAAACCCTACACCTTCTGATGGACCCACAAAACCCCTGAGGCCCTGATCACATCCACCAAAACCTGGTGACCTTAAACACCTCCAGGCCCTGAGGCCTGGGCCTGGGCCTAAACCCTGCCCAGGCCAGGCTGGGCCCCTAGGCCTGGGCCCTCCTGATCTTGGACAGTCCTGGGCATACTGGGCCTTAGCCAAACATTAACCTAAACCTTCCTGACCCAAACTGCCAACCCTACCCTAAACCCTATACCCTGGCCCCAAACCCTAACTCAAACCCACAAACCCCAAAAGAACTAAACCCCAACACTAAACCCCTAAACAAACTAAATCTCTAAAAGTAAATAAATTAAATAAAAAACCTTAGTAAAATGTAATAAACCTAAACCCTAAGAATGGGTGAGACCTTGATGATAGGAACATCACCTTCCTTCGGGATATGGCGTGGAGAGATGGTGGTTATCATAGAGGTGGTTAGGGAACTGGAGTTGCTGGTGGATATGGAGGTGGTGGTCGGAGTAGTGGTTGTTATGGTGGTAGGAGGAAGGATAGAGGTTATAGCCACGGTGGTGCTAGAGGGAGAGATCGGGGATATGATGGTGGATCCCACTACTCGAGAGGCTGGGGTGGTTTTGATAGGAACTGGAGAAACTAAAGAATAATTGATTTGGTATGTTGCTTATGGGCGTGTCTGATAGAGATGCTTCTACTTATCTAGGATTTTTGATTTGCTCTATGGATGTTCATTTTTTATCTATGTTGTTGCTTATGTCTTAGAAAACTTGGTGTGCTACTTGGTTGATGAAATTGAAAAAAAGAAATGTTGAATCTAAATTTATTCTCTGTTAAAACATAAGACATTAAACCAACTACCAAAAAACCCTAAACTAAAACCCTAAACCCAAAATCCTAAAACACTAAATCCTCCTAAACCCTAAATCCTAAATCTAAACCCTAAATCCTCTATAAACCTAAACCACCACTCTAAACCTACAAACCTCTCCCCACCAAAACCCTAAACTAACCAAACCATAAATCCAAATCCACACCTCTAAACCCCAAACCATAAACTCTATGTTCTAAAACCCTTCCACCAAATTAAACCCAAACCCTAAACTAAACTAACCACCTAAACCTTGAAAGATGTGGTTAGTAGTAGATCTAAAGAATGACCTAATTTTAACATAGTTATGGTAGATAAATAAAATTCCTCCAAGAGACTTTCCCTTGACTATTAGAGATTTAAATACCCACTAACCTAAATCATATTATAATACCATATATTATAATATAATGTAGCATCATATATTTGAGCATGTAGTGATGTGTTTTGGATGTAATAAGATGTTTTGAAATGTTTTAGTATATTATGGTTTTGTGATTATAGTCTATATTAATAGAAATCATAAAAATATTGAATTAGTAAATCGGATGATGAAAATTATTATATTTGAAGTGGGAATTAGGTTGTAGTACCAAAGGTGTGCTATACTTGTTGTAGTCTAAAAGTAAAATTTTATGATCAAAATAAATACTATATGTAAGAGCAAAATTATAACATCATATATCATTATATATTGCTCTATGGATTTTAAATTTTCTTAGTTTTTTACAATCATGTAATAGAGCCTACACTAGCATTACTTATAAAAATGTTGATTTAGACTTTAAAATGGTGGAATTTGGCCAAATTCATAATAGGTAGAGCATAACATCATAATATATTATTTCAATTTAAAATATGCAAGTGACAACTAAAATATATAGTTTTTTTTTTATTAGATTAATATTATGATTTTTATCTTAAGCAAATCCTTGTGATGTTATATGAAATATAATATAATATAATATGTTATAGTGTATTATAATATAGAATGCCATAATATAGTGTAACATCATGCATTATAGCATACTATTGTGTATTACTACTTTTTATTTAGCATATTTTAGTTTTTTATAGTATGATGTAGTAGAGTTATGGGATTGAGTCCAGGGGATGGTATATGAACCTTGGGAAGCGGGTTTGTGCTATCCATGGAGATTGGGATTTGAGTTTGATTTCATAGATTTGTTTGGGGGATCCACTTGGGAATAAGAGTTTGGTTGGATTTCTTTGATTTAGACTCTACTAGGGGAGTTGGTTTAATTTAGCTCCACTGGGAAGGTTGGTTTTGAATTTGATGTATTTGCTTGACTTGTTTATATATGATTTGGGGCTCCACTAAGGAGTTGGGTGTGATTTAACTCCACTAGGAAAAATCATATTGGGTTTAATTTAATCTGAGTTAATGTATGGACCCTGTTGGTGTATGATGGACCCACTAAAAGGGGCTATATCAACCTTGACTTGCCTCAAGTTTACAAATCCAAAGGAATAGTCTACTATGGGGTAGACAACCTAAGGGGTTTCTTTTAGGTGTGATGGTTGTGCTAGGAAGAAGGCATAGTAGACTTACATCTTCCAAAGTGAGGATCAACCATTGGGATAACACAGATGCACAACAAATCGAACTTGACTGGGGTGATTACTTAGTGAATGTTGCTAGCAACTTATATCAACTCAAAAGTAGTTAGGATTAATTTTATCTTAATTTCATGTGATTTTATATCAGTTTTTAGTTTAGTTTGATTTTGAATTGAGGGCATATCCACTGGGATGTGAGCTCAGGAAAATTTGATTAATTTAATTTATGGACCTTGTCGATGTGTGATTGACCAACTGAGAAGGGGCTATATCATACTTATCCTATTTTAAATTTACAAATCTAAAGGGATAATCTACTGGTCGTGGGGTAGAGATAGCCAACCTAAGGGATTGCCTTTTGGTGTGCAGCAGTTGTGGGAAGAATGCGTAACAGACTTACATCTTCTAAAGTAGGGAAACAACCACTAGGGTGACTTGTTGGTAGCACAACAAATTGAACCCAACTTAAGGGAGACTATTGAGTGAATGCCACTGGGGACTTATATCAACTCAAGAGTAGTCAAGCAATTCTTATAGGGAGTTTTGCTGACACTACCCTAAAGATAGGATACCTACTTGAAAAAAGGTACCGCTAGGGGTGTCCTAATCCACAGGTTAATATACATTTTGTTTATTTATTTTCATGGACCCTGTTGGTGTGTGAGGGATCACACTAAGAAGGGGTTATGTTAGCCTTGACCTATCTCAGATTTACTGGATGAAGGGAGAATCTACACATCCATAGGATGGATTCTCCAATAATAGAGCTGGTTACTAGGAAAGAGGAACTGTCCAATCTGATAGTAACCTAGATTATGTCTAAATGGGGTCACAAAAGACATGATCCCAATATGGTGTCCATAGGGGAGGTGCTGCTAGTGGCATTATCCTGAGCCCTAGAAAAGAATTCCTATAGGTGTACGGTGGCCAACTCAAGGATAAGGCATAGTAGACTTACATCTATCATGAGTGGTGTATCCTAAGGTGTAAGAACCAACCAACCTAAGGTGTATCCGTTTGCATGAGTGGTGTATCCATTAGCATAGTGAGAACCAACCAACCTAAGGCATCCGTTAGTGTGCAATGATCAATTTGGAAATAAAGTGTGTAAGCTTATAACTTTCCAAGAGAAACTGATCATCGGGATAGTTTATCGTCGATGGGATAGATGTTATCTGACCTAGAGTGGCTACTAAGCAGGGAGCATCGAGGAAGGATAGGACCTAGACTTGAAGTAGTCAGGAGAGAAGGAGCCACTAGGGGACTTATCCTAAACCTCAAATATACTTGATCAAGTTACTGCACAAAGGCTAATCTAAGAAGAAAGCTTTGCAGACTCACATCCTCTTAAACGAAGCCAACATATGGTAGCTTACTAGCCACATAGTATGGCTTACCAAACATGCTCGTCGGTGTGTACTAGTCAAGTAAGGAAGGAAAGCGTAGCATACTTACATCTGCCAAAGCAAGAAGACCACTGGGGTGGCACACTAGCAGGGTACCATGTCAGCCCAGCCTAGAATAGCTATTGAGTGAGTGTCGCTGAGGTTCCTTGTTTGTTTGTGTGTATCCAAAGATAAAAGATATGTTCTTATTTTATATGTTTGTGTGTAGTTTTTGCTTGTGTTATCTTGATGAATTATAGGATGCTGCTCGAGTTCCTTACACCTACCATAAACACATCATGGTGGGTTTCAAATAAGAATACTTTCAACATGGAAGAGAATGAATTCAGAATGGAATTTTCATTGATAATAATTATTATAAAACATGATTTATATATTTCTTTAAGTAGAACCCATTGATTGGAAGAATTGGGCACTCTCCCTTTTGATTAATAAGTTGATAAGATCCTCTTTGGTAGGCATTCTCTATAGAAAAAAGGCCTTACCATGTGGATTAAAGCTTGCCTCCCATCTTGCAATGGACAATAATTGGTCTCCTTAGAACTAAAATAAGCTCTTTTACTTGAAAAGCTCTGGGATGGACCAACTTGTTGTGAGCTTGAATCATTTTAGCTTTGTAAAGCTCAAGGTTTTGGCATGCCTATAGGTGTATCTCCTCCAAACCTTTGAGCACTTCTAACTGCAACTTAGCATTCTGCTATTATGTGGACATGCTACTCACAGTTATCCTTAGTGATGGGAGTTGGACTTCTAATGGTCAAACGGCTTCAGGCCCATACACTAAGGAGAAAGGAGTAAGCTAAGTTGGAGTTTTATATGTGGTGTGGTAGGCCCATAAGGCTTCAACTAACTACTCATGCTATTATCGCTTATTATTGTCGAGTGTCTTCTTTAGTATTTGGATGAGAGTTTTGTTGAAGGCTTATGATAAATTGTTTTTCCTATGGTAGTTAATGGTAGAATATCTCTAATTTATGCTGTGTCTCTAGGAAAAGTTATTGATCTTGGTGCTCTTGAATGCAGTATCATTATCAGATATAATTCGTCAAGGCACTCCAAACCTATATATGATAGGTTCCTAAAAAATGGAGCAAATGATGAGATGTGACCTATCTGAGCATAATCGACTTCGCCCATTTAGAAAAGTAGTTAGTAGTAGCTAAGATGAACTGATGACCCTTAAAAGAAGGAGGATCAATCAGACCAGCTATGTCAGTACCCCCAACACTCGGATGGACATGAGGACAATGTAGGAAATAGAATATTGGGTGGTTGGTGTAGGACCACATTGTATATTTGACATTGGTGGCATCGCCTAGCCATATCCATGCAATCTTTGATCATCAATGGCCAGTAGTATTCTAGTTTCTTGATCTTAGCTTTCATCTTCAAACCAGATTGGTTGTCTCCACATAATCTTGAGTGTACCTCAGTCAAGATCTTACGGGCTTCATTTTTGTCTAAATAATGTAACCACATTTGATCGAAAGACCACCGGTACAAGACACCATCCACAAGAGCATAGGAAAGTGCTCTACTTCACTTGGGACTTCTTTTAAGGTAGTTTGGCTTTACTTAGGCAATCCATTAATGGTTGCCTCCATTCTAACTTCTCATCCTTCTTAGAAATGGCAACTTCCACTTCAAGAGAGAACTTTTTGATGAGTTAAATATCAATAAAGGATAAGACTTATCTATTTTGGACCTTTATTGATATGGACTCATCCTCTGGACATGCCAACTCCTTGGAAGGCTTGGCTAAAGTATACGCTGTGATGTTCACTCCTTGAGAAATCTTATAAATGGTAACCTCTAGGTTTGGGTCAACAACTCCATGGTGTACTTATGGTAGTGATGGAACTTGGGGTTTATAACTTTATCGGACCCTGTGATTTGGTTGATAACTAGATGAGAATCCTCGAGGATGTTGATGTTTTGGATGCTAAGAGTCATGTCAAACTCCAAACAATCTTATATTTGGCTTATTGGTGCGATTGACAGATGATATGCGAATTTCATCACATCTTGGTCTAGAGTTAAGAGAACTACTCTTACCCCTGTCTTTCCTAGATTAGTAGATTATGGTTATTCTCCTCTTTCAGAGGAAGTCATGCCATCAAAGTACATCTCCCAGTGGTGAATGTTAGTATCCCCTCAGTTCATGATTTGTTCATTGGGGAGATCATCACTAAGCAGAGAGATAACACGAAGTTGGTATACTACTAAGAAATTAGCAGTTATCTTTTCATCGTACAAAGAGGTACGAAAGTAATGTCAAACTATAGGAGGATCATGGACCATCGTGCCAACAATCTAGATAGCATCGATCGTGTCACGAGATACTGTAGTCGATTGATCCTAAAGATTAAGTTCACCTAATAAGGAATCATGTATTGTTATAGCTTTTGGGATGCAAAGATTAAAGCAAGGCAATGCTTCTCAATGGCTGAATAATTAACCTCAGTAGGAATTAGATGATGACTAAGGTAGTAGAGTGTGTTTTCCTTCCCTTCATCATTGGCTTGGGCCAACAAAGCACCAAGGGTGTCATCTAACGCATCAGTATAAAGTATGAGTGGCTTTCCTAGGATAGGGGCTGCTAGAACAAGCGGCATTATCAGGTAATGCTTGATGTCTTTGAAGTCATGCTCACATTTATCATCCCACTTGAACTTGGCATCCTTTTTAACAAGTGTTGAGAATGGTTAACATCTTTCCGATATGTTGGATATAAAGCAGCTTAGATATGCCAACCACCCTTGGAATGATCTAAGTTGAGTTAAACTTTTAGTGGCTGGCATTTCTAATATAACCTTGATCTTCTCCACATTGATTTTGATTCCTTATTGTCAGACAAAAAACCCAAGGAATTTCCCTGAAGCTACTCCGAATGCACACTTTAGGGGTTTCATTTTGAGGTTAAATTATTGTTAACCTCACTTTTGGAGTGAGCTCTCTACTTCCTAATCATAGATCTATGACTCTTATAGACACTGAGAGCTCCTTAGTCATAAGACACTTCTAGTGATTAGGTGAACACTTAACCTAAGCCTAGAGACTTAGAAGGATTACACATGGAAATAGGTTATGCTTTAGGGACTTAGGAAAACTTGCCTACCCTATGGCCTAAACCCAACCCATGCTATCCTTCTCAAACCAAACCTCAAATTCAAATATCAATTCAAACTCGAATTCATAAATCAAATTCCAAGCTAAATGATTGAAGCCCTTGATCAAACCCTTCCTAAGCCCTTTGATTTCATCTTATGGACTTAGCCTAAACCAAATTCAAATAAAACCAACTTCAATTGATTTTCTTAAATATTAATTTAATCTTAAATTAAATATCAAATCATAAATCAATTCTAAACCAAACAAATCAACCTCAAATTAAATCTAAGATCAACTTTCCCTCCTATGTCTTATGAACCACTCTCATAAGATTAGTCAAATATCAATCTAAACTATCCCAAACTCAATTTATTTCTTTATAAATCAATTGTTCCTTCATTTATATTTACAAATATAAATGAAATCCGCCCTTCAATGACCAAAATCAAATCAAACTAAATAGGTTTCCTTTCTTAGCCCTTTTGACCTATATCCATAAGCTTGGTCAAATTTTCTTTCAAATTACTCCAAACGCAAGTGATTTTCTCATGAACCATTTATATTTTCATTTATATTCCCAAATATAAATGGAATATAAATTGAAATAGCCAAAAGCAAAACCCAAATCAAATTAAGTTTCTAATTTAGTATTTTTTACCCAATTTCTTGAACTTGGCTAAATGATACCCAAATCAATTCAAAACCCATGGATATCTTCATGATTCAATCATTCCTTCAATCATTGTTCCAAATATAAACATAAACTATAATTATGAAATCAAATCCAAGTCAACTCAAGTTAATCCCATGCTGACCCCTTTTGACTTGAAATTGTCATATGAACCAAAATCCATTTGACTCTAAACCAACTGCAATTAAATTTATATTTCAATCCTTGGTTCATATGTGAGTTCAACTAAACTTAAATCAAGCCATGATCAAGCCAATTGACCCATTTAGGTCCACTTGATCCAAAGTGGCCTAAAGATGCTTTTGAGCTTAATTCTAATCAAACCCAAATTAGATTGAACTAAGTCCATCCAAATCACATATCATGATCAACAATCATCCTAGGTTAATCAATTATCTTTAATTGGGTCAAACCAAGTCTACCTAAACCATTGACCAAGTCAACCTTTAGCCTAAATGAAACCTAAACTAGACAAAATACACTCTATGCAAAATTGATTGAAACTTTTGATTCAAACCAATACATAATCAATGATTGAACATGAACAAACCCTCAATTGATCCAAACTAAGTCTAATTGGCCATTTGACCCAAGTTGGCCCAAATTGGCCTAAAAAGTCAAAATAGGTCAAATCATAATCCAACCCTAATTGATTGCAACCAATGGTTCAAGTTCATCCCAAATTGATTATGGAACTTGACCAAAGCCATTATCGAGCCTAATTTGACCAATTGGTCAACCTAATGTAACCTAGCCCAAATTGACCTAAAGGGTAAAATTGGCCAAAATCCAAATTGATTCAAACCAAAGCCTACAATCATTTTAATTAACCAATTGAACTTGAACCAAACCCAAGCCAATTATTTGGTCAAATTAGTCAAGTTGACCCATTTCACCTATGAATCCAAAAGAGCCAAAATCAAATAAAGCAAATTGAACCAAACCAATGACACCAATACACTCCAAATAGTCATGTGAACTTGACCCAATCCTTGGTTTGACCCAATTTGACCAATTGGTCAACTTTACCCAACCTAACCTAATTTGACCTAAATAGGTCAAATCAAGCCAAATTAAACCAAATAAACTCTAAACCACTTGAAATTTGGGCTAACCGACTTTTGAACCATTTTAAATCTGCCCAAATCAAACCCATAGCCAAATGAATACTTTGCCCTTGGGTCTAGGGCATCCCATGAGATGACACTTGCACTTTTAGTCATTTCCTCCCCTTAACACCCATTCATAGGTCCACTTAGGCACTAAGGACTGTGGCTGACCTGACTCAAGGGTTATTGGGTCAGCCATGACTCATGGGGAGGTGAAATCACCTCTCCATTCCTATTAGATAATTTCAAACCTCTAAAGACACCCACTACTCCCATGCAGCCACTCTCACACCTTCCTCTATTCATGAGAGGCCAAGTGGAAGGATTCTCTGCCCAAACTGAGCTCCCCATGGTGACCATTTGATCAAAAACCCAAAATAATCATCACCATCTAAGCCAAGGAAGGAGTGGGTATACCCCCTCATTCTCACTCAAACACACACACACCCACTCTAGATTCAACCCTAGTAGCCAAGGAGAGAGATCCTAGAGCTTACCCTTGCATTCCTCAAGCTCCCTAAATTCCTCATTCTTAGTTTTACATAAAACTAAAATAAGGGAAAACCAATTGTTATTTCCCCATTTCTCAATCAATGTGTAATTAGCTTTGCACACACACCATCCATGCACCTAGATGAGAAATGAATCATTTCCCAAGCTTCCTAACAACCAGAGGGTGGAGTTCAATCAAGGACAATTGCATATGTGTCGTGGGTTGGTCTTTCGAGCAAACCACACCAAATCAAAGCTCGTGTGGCTCAACAAGGCTTCATTTCTACCAAAAGAAGCTTCCTCAATCATTAGAACCATTGATCATAAGCTTCGGTGTGGTATGCCATTAAAACTGATCCTTAGCTTAAAATAGGTTGGTCCTTTGTGAAGGAAACTTGCATCTCATACAATCTCCACCATTTGATGTGTTTATTGTGCATCCCCAAAGCTGTGGGATCAATTTGATCTCCATTTGAGCTCGGATCAAGTGATGATCGATGGATGGTATCCATCTCTCTTTGCTCGGGAGGAGACAGATCAAAGACCATCCATTCTATGTGATCAGAACGGATGTTCCTGATTTAATCACATGTAGGACCCCTCTTTTCTCCTTTGAAATTGCATGTTTAATCATGGTCTTCCGATTTTAGATCAGACGGCCCACACGAAAGCACATTCTACCACCGTCCGTGATAACTTAAATAAACAATCTCATCACGCCACATGGAAAGTGCACCGCGTCAATGCACCGTATCAGCATCCACATGGTGTTGATGGGATCAGGGGGTTAATTAGGTTAATTAATCCTTTATTAGTACTAAAACTTCTATAATTCATAAATACTTATAAAAAAACCAAAAATACAAATGAGTAATCATTTTAAAGGTATTTCAGAGGAGAATCTATTAAAATTATTATTAATTAATTTTGAACAGTAAGTTTTTGCTTAATTAAGATTTAATTGAAAACTTAATTAACATAATTACTCTCTAATTGATTATCCAATTAATTTCAAACTTTCAAGAGATGTTTAGGGGGATGACCTATACCTTCCCTATTTTCTTGGGATTTGTTGGATAATTAATTTGGAAAATTAATCAATTAAGCTTAATTAATCTAGTATCTAAATTAATGATAATTAAGCAAATTAATAGTAAATTAATCAATCAATTAAGCTTATTAACCTCTATGAATGGCAATGAAGTTTAGGGAAATGGATTGGGATTCCCTCTTCCAATATTTTCTTAAGTCTTCTCCATTCCTTCTTAGATAATTAATTAATTAAAAAAACATTAATTAATTAATTAACCAAATCAATAAAAATCAAAATCATACCTGAACTTTCATTAACTAGTTGAAAGGATTTAGGGATTGAGACTTAGGTTCCCTTCTTTGTCTCATTCCCTAAGTCCATTTCATATTATTGATTAAGGATAATTAATATTTAAGATAATTAATGAACTTAATTAATTTGACTAAATATACTTGTCTAATTAACTTGGGTAGCTCTTTGGGTGTTCACAACCCAAAGAGAAAGCTAATAAAATTATGGTTAGTTCACATGTGTGAGAAAATCATAAGAGTAATTAAGTGAGCTTCTTGAGCTTAATTAATTAATAATTATGAGCTAATTGCATTAGGCCCCTTTTGTTTCATAGGAGTATTGCCATTTACTTTCCATGTGGTTGCATATTATATTACCTCATAATTGTTTAATTGATTACCTTAAGGTGACATAGGTATGGGTTAACTAATTGATTTAATTTATGCTTAACTTAATCAATCCAAAAATCAACTTAATTGCTTTTAATTGAATCAAATTAACTCACATATATGGGAATCTAGTAAACCTCTTTCACATTTCATAAAAGCAAATCAAATATGAAATTAAAAATGGCTTTAACAAACTTTGGTTTATTTAAATAAGCTTGTTTAATGTGATGCAATTATATGCTTTAACAAACTTTGGTTTATTTAAATAACCCTTAGGAATTAGTTGGATTGAATGAAATTATATGCTTTTGCTTCTTTATTTCTTTCCAATCAGATAAAAAAATGTTGTATGCCACTTATAGTGATGCATTCATTCTTTTCAAAAATTAATTAAGAAATGGTTTCCTTTATGCCAATTTGCATGTGTTGACATTAAGAATATATGTGGCTATTATCACTACTAAATCTTGAACATATTTTCAAAAGCTTCTTAATGAATAAGAATATGTGTTGTGACTTCAGTTATATATATATATATATATATATATATAGGAAGTGCATGTGAATATAAACTTAGTGCATGATGTGAAGTTTCTTTCTTATATTTGTATGTTCATTTTATAAGTAAGAATGTTAGCTGGTATATTAGTCTGGGCATCCCGGAGATGCACGGCTTTAAGTAGTCATAAGGAGGTTCCTACCTCACTCCCTTGGTGTAGAACAATGATGACGTACCTACTTGATTTCATTCTTATACATTTTTGACATTAGAATTTAGATGGAGCTTTAACTCATTTACCCAAAAAAATCAATTAAATTGAATCCAACTTTTGTATAATTTTTATTTCTAAAGTTTCTTGTACATTCAGATATATATAAGAATAGTGAGTATATTAGTCTAGACAGCCCAAGGATGCACGACTTTAAGTATCTTTAAGGGGGTTCCTACCTCACTGCCTTGATATGAAATAATGGCATCGTACCTACTTAAAATTCTTATATATATATATATATATATATGTATGTCTGATACAGTTAGTGGATGAAACCATAATTTAATCAATTCAATTCTACTTTTTCATGATTCTCATTCTTATAATTGCTTATACATCCATATGTATCTGAGGATAGCAGGTATATTTTTTGGATATCCCAGAGATGCATGACTTTAAGTAGCCTTAAGGAGGCTCCTACCTCAATCCCTTAGTTTAGAACGATGGTGACATACTTGCTTAAAACTCTTATACAATTGTATGTACATTTGGCTAATGAATGAAAATCTTCTTTCCCATTAAAAGGAAACATGCATTCATACTTTGTTCAAGTGTTTGAATTGATTTATCATGTACCTTAAAGCTCTTTGCTCATGCTTTTGCATAGGAATTTAGATATAGCTTTAAATTAATATGACAAAATAATTCAACCAAAGGAAACATCAATTCCAAATACATTTCTTTGCATTCATCATTCAAGTATGCTAAAATATAAATTGTATGTATATGTATGTTTAGGACTTAATCATATGCATGTTATATATGAAGGAAAGAAATAATCAAACATGTGTTATGTGATAGTAATTTATTCCAATTAATCTTAAGATGCCTTTCTTATTGAATGAGTTTATTTAAAGGGAACCTAAACTTATGATTAATTAAAATATGTAATATGCCATTCTCTAAAAAGAATTGTTTAACTAATTGGATTTAGAAATGACTAAAGGAAGGGATAAAAGAGAGTGATCCTCTCTTTCCTTCTCTTTATAACACTTAGTTGTTAACTGTAAATCAAATGAAATTAAAGAAAACATTAAGTAAAACTTACAAATTAATTAAACCACTTAAAGTGAAACCACCCTTCATGATCAAATCTCTTCATACTTAGGAAACTATAGCCTTAAAACCTAGTTAGGACATGTCACACAAGCCTTAATATACACACATTAGATCAAGTCACCACTTCTAGTCTTATGTTAGGGTGGTGCATGGTTTGATGTATGTTTGATTTTATGATGTAGTGTTTTAGATTGGATGTTAAAGTGTATGTTTCAGAGGATGTATATAAGCCTAATTATGTCTTTTGTAGGGGATTATGCTTAAGGGGCTGCTCAAAAAATAAATATAAATGCTCCCTTTTGCAGGTTGCTTAAGACCCTAAGCATAATCCAGTTAGGATAGGTAGGCTTGGTTACCCATGTGCAAGGTGCTAAGTATAAATTTTAAATATAATTGCTTCGATGAAATGTATGATTAGCTAACCTTTATTTTGTATGTGTAGTTAGATTTACTCTTTCCATTTAAATGTAATTTTTCAATTAGGAATTAGAATTAGTGGTTTGGGGGGATAAAGATGAGCAGTAAATAGAGTGCTTTGTCAAGGGAGGCCATGTGATTCTTTTGAAGTGAAGCAAATTAAATCAAATGGAGATATGAAGAAATGAAGGAGACATGAAGAATGAAGATGAAGACTCCCTTAGCATGTATTCATCCTTAATTGTAATTATTCTTTTGTAATCTAGGTTGTATAAGGGTCGAGCTTGGCTACCTATTTTTCTTTTCGGGTTGTACACCGATACCTGACCGCACTGACCTCTTATAGTTTCTTTCTGTATTGATGTTTTAATGTGTGGCCTGGATACAATTAAGCTCTCAAAAAAAAATTAATTTTTCTATCCCAACTACAACTCATGACTAAAATTCTCTATAACTCATAACTTCATCATAAAGCCTAGGTATTAAATCAAGATAATTAAAAGATTTAGCAACCCCTTAGCTGAATGTTGTATGTTTCACATCATGCATGCATATTCTTTCTCTCTTGAAAATAGAAGATTTCCATCCTTGCATGATAGGGGAATGCTTGACTTGTGAGGGCATCCCTTGTGGTGGAAAACACCCCTTCTTGTTGATTTGGCTCATAACTCATTTTCATCATACATTTAGACATATGAAAATCTCAAAGCCTTTGTCAAAATGAAATGTCAAATACAAATAAAAAATTGTAAAGATTTGCATTAGGCTAAGTCATTACTGATACCACTCATGCTCGAGTCTCTTTAGGGAGTAGGTTTAAGGACTTTAGCCTCTTTCTAAATTATAACAACCTAACTATCTTGCAAAAACATAAGACTTACCTATATGGTTTTAAAGCATAGGAGGAGTTGGTTGGCTACCACTCCAGTCGAGTGGTTTATCCTCTCTTGTGGAGGTAAACTATATACCCATCTTCGATTAGATTTAGGTCACACTTTGGTTCTTACTAAAGCTCCCTAGATTTAGGATCCGAGGTAGTTGTTTCCTTCGGTCTATAAGCATAAATCCACACCTCTTAGGCATTTCCATAATATTGTATTGTATGATTATACATTCTAGCCTTCTAATAAATTTTAACTCGAATACATAATTCTCTTCAATTTTAAACATATAAAGCCCAACCATGGGATAAATTGGAACGTTAACTAGGTTTCCTAGTATCATGAGCATCCCCTACTCATCTCCTTTTGTCTTTGATAATAAGTCTCTCTTTTTGATCTATCCCACTTGATTTTCCAAATGTAGCCAACTTATTGATAGTCTTATCTTTGACATCTTTGGAGACAACAATTGCCTACTTTAATCGAGAGTATTCCTAAGAAACTCACCTTCCTTGGAATGTAATTAACTATGGGGGCTTGCCCCCATAGGGAACTTTAGAACTCAATTTAAATAAATCCTACTTTATTCATCAATGTAAACTAGGGGAAAAATCTATGGTGTATTCGAAGACCTATCATTCCTTTGGAGTCTTTATTAGGTGATTATGTCTATTGTAGGGTGATTATTTTTATCTTGTGAGATAGTGCACCATTCCTTAATGTCACACCCGATCACCTCAATAAGTATATCTTTAGATCTGCGTGGTATCCCTCATACACATAATAAAAAACAAACAACACAAATTTTTCTGGCGACTTCACTAGGGAGGGTTCCTTTCTCCATCTCGAGTAGACAATTATTATCTCAAAGCATCGATAATGGATATGCATTTCATATAAGTCCAAGACTATCTTTCCTTCTATTGGCACTTAGCTTATTTCATTCTTAGGCAAAGCTAGCCAACTTCCTCTAGGTTTTAGGATCTCACTCCTTATAGGTATTGGAACCCCATGTTGGGTCCCCCAATGGGTGAAAGATAAAATTAACTAATAAAAGGAGATGAATAAAATTTAGAACTTCCTTACCACTAGCTTGGTGAGGCAAGATTCATCTTATATTTAAGGAAATAAACTCTTTTGCAAAATATCACTTTCCAAAAACACTTTTTCAAAATTCACATAGTAAAAGATCTTGCATAAATTTCATAAGAAATTTTCAAGAAGCACAAAACTCATATAATCAAACCTCATCTAGCAATCCCTATGATTGTTATAGGCATGTTCTTTTCAAAATCAAAATCAAAATCTTTTTTCAAAAATATCATTTTGAAAATAGTTATCTTCATTTAACATACCTAAACTTGTTGAATGAAGATTCTATTTTCAAATAAAATCATATCATAAAATTGAAACTCAACTTAACATATTTCACATATGTTAGAGTTGGAGTCTCTCTCTTTTTCAAAAGTACACTTTAGAAAATGACCACCTTCATTCAACATACCCAAATTTATTGAATGAAGATTTTATTTTCAAATCGAATCATATAATGAAATTTGAAACTCCACTTAACATATTTCACAAATTCTAGAGTTGGAGTTTTCTCCCTTTTCAAAAGCACACTTTTTAAAATGGCCATCTTCATTCAACATACTCGAACTTGTTGAATGAAGCTTCTACTTTCAAATAAAATTATAGCATAAAATTGAAACTTCACTTAACATATCTCACATATGCTAGAGTTGAAGTTTCCATCTTTTTATAAGCTAAAAATCAACCATTTGTCATACCCAAATTTGTCAAATGAGAGTCCCATTTCCAAAATTTAGAAAATCAAATTGAACTCGATTTAACATACTCTAATTTGTTAAATATATTTCCGCTCTTTCAAAAAAATCATAATCACATTTGATTCCTACTTAACATACCAAATTTGTTAAGTAAGAATCCCATTTTTAAATCATATCACATTTAATTTCTACTTAACATACCAAATTTGTTAAGTAAGAATCCCATTTTTCAAAACATATCACATTTGATTCCACTTAACACACCAAATTTGTTAAGTGAGAGTCTCATTTTCAAAATATAAATCAAATCAGATTTGGCTTCCACTAAATATGCCAAATTTGTTAAGTGAGAGTCATATTTTCAAAATACAAATCAAAATCATATTTGGCTGTCATTTAACATACCAAATTTGTTATGTGAGAGTCTCATTTTCAAAAATAAATCGTATCACATTTGATTCCCACTTAACATACCAAATTTGTTAAGTGATAATCTCATTTTCAAATCATAAACAGAGGTTGTTCTTACTTAACATACCAAATTTCTTAAGTAAGAGCCTCATTTTCAAATCATAAATCCACTTGACTCCCACCTAACACACCAAATTTGTTAAGTGAGAGTCTCATTTTCAAAATACAAATCATAATCTTATTTGGCTCTCATTTATCATACCAAATTTGTTAAGGGAGAGTCTTATTTTCAAACAAATATCAAACACGCTTACCCTACTTAACATACCGATTTGTTAAGTAAGAACCCCATTTTCAAATCACATCAACATATATCACAAACATAATCAATCATCACAAGCAATGATTTTTCACAAGAATTTTTAAACATAAAATTATACCCTTTCCTTAACATACCTAAATTTGCTAAGTAAAGGTTTTCCAAATCAAACTTTTCAAACAAGATACACAACACAAATATCTTCAAAGGTCTCTCCAAAAATTTGAACCCCACTGAACCTACTTACACTGGTTGAGTATGGGTACTAAATCAAAATTATATGGTAAAGACTCTCCTCACATATCAAAATCTCTCCAATGATCCCCACTTAACATAACTAAATTTGTTGAGTGTGGGTTCAAATTTCAAAATCAAGTCTAGAATTTATTTCTGAAGGTGAATGCCATGGCAAGAGGGACTGATTCAGTAATGTTTTCAATAAATGCAGAGTTTCAACTCAGTCAATTTTTGTTTAGCTCAGCACAGTACACATGGCTCCTAGCAAGTTTGTGTTCTCCTTCCCATCTAATCTTCACTTGGCCTTGGATCAGGCCAAGCTCACCACTCCCATGGTGCATCTGATTCAGTTTGGTTGTGGATTTGAGGCTTTACAAATTACATGTAAGAGGACAATCCTCACAATAATCAATAAGGAGAAGGTGGTGGGGCTGATGCCACTCATTCTCCTTGACATGCATTCTGACTTTGAGTTTCATCCATTGAAGAGGAAGGTAGTAGGGATCCCCATAGTAAGAATAGTAACTTCAGCATGACCAGTTCTACTGGTAGCACAAGCAGTGTCAGTGGTTCCTCTATCTATTTCATTAGTTGCTCATCCTGTTGCCCCTATAAGGGCTGACACCTCCTCATTGGTCCCCTCAAAGGGGAAATCTATCTTGGCCTCTGAGGTAGTCTCCCTTACCTTCGAGGTAGGTTCCAACTCTTGCCCTGCTCGACTCGCCCATACTCAGTGCCATAATAAGAGCTGTAAGATTAAGTGGCATCATGAGCGAACAGTGGCAGAGGCAAAGGTAGCATCCCATATTGTAGAGGCAGAGGTAGCATTCCATGTTATAAAGGAGGTTTCACCCTAGGCGATCTCCCCCTTACTTGGTGACAACAAGTTTTATCCTCTCTTAGGCTCAGATGGAGAGGAGGAATACAGATTGATCACCTCCACCACCAAAGATATTATGAGGTACCCAAAGTGAGGAGGAGGCCCTATGTTGGATTACATTCAATTATTTGCCAGATAAGAAAAACCAATGGATGCTCGAAAGATAGCAATAGCTTGCATACGAAGGTGGTGGATAGTAATTCCATGCATGAGAAAGATATCAAACACATGGGAGAACAATAGGTGAGGGAGCACTGGCTCAAGCTCAACATGGCTCATCTATTCCAAAGGGTAGACCCTACCCATATGAATATAATGTATTCTAATATCCTAAGGGTTTCATGCTTCCTTCCTTCAAAATCTTTGATGGCAGTGGGAACCCTCACTATTATATTGCACATTTCGAGGCCGGTTGCTGCACCACTTGGTGGTAGTGACTCCCTTCTTTTCGAAATATTTGTTAGCAGTTTAGTGGGTGTTGCATTCGACTGGTATGCCAAATTGACCAATAGTTCGGTAAAGATATTTGTTGAGTTAGAGCACCTCTACATCAAGAGGTTTGCTGGAGCTCATCAAAGGGTTACTATAGGCGATCTTGTTATAGCGAGACAAGTTTCCAATGAGTCCATTGTTGATTACATTCTCAGGTGGCAAAACCAGAGTATGAAATGTAAACCTCAGTTGTCTGAACAACACACCATAGACATTCTCCTGAAGAACATTCATGGCCCATTTACTTTCATGCTCAAGGGTTTTATAATCAAAACCTTCAAGAAATTAATCAACAAGGTGGCTAGTCTACAAGAGGAAGTCAAACAGTTACCTTTCAAGGACCAGTCAGCTAAGCTTATTGGATTACTTAATTTTAAAAAAACCCTAAATCCTAAACCCTAAAAACTAAACCCTAAACCCTACATCTTAAACCCTAAACCCTAAACCATAAAACTAACCCTAAACCCTAAAACCTAAACCTCCAACCCTAAACAAACCCTAAACCCTAAACCCTACACCTAACCCTAACCCTAAACCCTAAACCTTAAACCTTAAAACTCTAAACCCTAAACTCTAAACTAACCCTAAACCCTAAACCCTGCACCTTAAACCCTAAACTCTAAACCCTAAACCCTAAACTAACCCTAAACCCTAAGCTAAACTATTGACCTCATTTTTAGAATGAGCTCTCAACTCCTCCATCTTAGACATAGGACTCCTCTTAGACATTAAGAGTTCCTTAGTATTAAGAAACTTCTATTGATTATGTGAACACTCAACTTAACCCTAGAGACTTGGAAGAGTTAGCCATAGGAATATGTCATGCCATAGGGGTGTTAAGAAAACTTGCATACCCTATATCTTGAACCAATCCTCATTTCCTCCTTTCAAGTCAAACTCCAAATCAAATGAACTTCAAACTCCAAATCAAATCAACTTCAAACTCAAATCAATCCCAACTTGATGGATTTTCTTAAATCATGAATCAATTCCAAATGATTGAAACCCTTGATTGAATTCCAAATTCTAAAAATCTTTCTTACACACTTTGATTTCATCTTATGGACTTAGCTTGAATCAAATTCAAGTCAAATTAAATTCAAGAGATTTTTCAAATAACTTATTTATATTCTCATTTATATTCACAAATATAAATGAAATATAAATTCGAATATCCAAAAATCAATTCAAAAATCAAATCAAAATTCAACCAAAATTCAATCTAAGCCTTTCAAGTCAAATTCTTGAACTTAACCAAATCAAATTAAATTCAAGCCAAACTCTTGATTTTTCTTCATGATTCTGTTGGCTTAATTAGCCTCATGTTCAATTTAATTAATTTTGATGATAACAAACAAATGCTTGGATGTTCTAATGAATATTTTTATGTGTTTCAGATATATCAATTGCTAATTACATATCCAATACATCTCAAAATATGTTTGAGAAAATTGCAAGAGTAGAAGAATGAAAAGGATAATGTGAAGCTCAAGATACAATATTTTGGGTTATATGACTATTCATATGAGTTCATTGGCATGAATCAATTTGCTCAAACTTAAAATATTATTTTAATGAGGTTAACTTATATAAATCTTTATTTAATTAACATTCCATTATATGGTTCATACATAGCATTAAAATTGTCAAAGTAATAAATGATAAAAGCTATTAAGTATAATTATTTTATTTACTTAATATAATTAAGTATTTTAATTTAATTTGTTGGTTATAAGATAACTAACATATTTATGATTATATATAAATTATATCATAATTTTTAAATGTTACATATCAAAATTAACAAAAATATATAAAATTTTGTATTTTAGCCAAAGTCATTTTCTAATCAAAGAATTCATATCTGATTTCATCTCCAATGGATTCCTTGGATTGTTTCCTTTAATTTAAGAGGTTACATGACCCAATTTTGATTAAAATTGAATTTATTATGATTTTTTAAACATTAGCTGATTTTATAATGAATGCATGCTACATGCTTTGAATATATTAAGAGCCATATTTGATTACTTTTGACTTACCCATGTGAATAGCCAAATTTTGGCTGCTAAATTTAATATTTATTTAATATAAATTATATTTTATTGAATATTAAATTATTTGATGATAACATGAGGTTTGCATGATATATTTTTAAAATATGATCTTCTTGCCTATAAATAGCCCTCATTCTCTTCATGAAAGCAATTCCTCATTCAAAATTCAAAACCCCTCCAGCAAATCTAAGAGAAAAACTATTGGATTTTTCTTCCAAGTGTTCTCCAAATATTGCAAGATCAAATCCTTGGTTTGGAAGCTTCAACATCTTCAACAAGAAGCCTTCTCAAATTACTTGAGTTTGTTTTCTTGATTTTAATCCTCTTTAGTTGTTCATGCTATTTTCACCATCTATTTATTCTTTCCAATTTATACTTTTTGGTGGATTAGTCTTTGGATATTATTTTTCACATCAAAGTTTCTCAATCATTTTCTTGATAACCTCTTGTGATAGTTTGTAGGATCTATTTCAACTTGTTGAAAATTTTAACTTCCTACAAATTTATTTTGGTTTCTTGAAATATTTCTTCATTTGTCTTATTTTGAAAGATCATTTATTCTTAGATCTATTTTAAAAGTATATTTTTAAGCATTTAAAAATAAATTATTGTGCTATATTTACTAAATCTCTTTTTTTAATTAAAAGCTTACTAGCATACTTAGATCTATCATATACTCATTTTATTTAAGTACTTTGTGATCATTAGCATTAATTAAAAGAATCTTTTTGGAAAAATAAAATAAATTATTCCTTAAAAATTTATTTTGAAATCATTTTAAACATCTTAGTAAGATCACTTTAAGATATTTATTTCAATATTAAGTGAGCATATTATCTTGCCAAAATTTTTAAGTTGTAAGTGATCATTTATAAGTTGTGATATCATTGGATAGCTTGGTATATTTGTGAGAGATTTATTTTATCAAAATTTATTATTTTGTATTTTTCTTTTTATGCTGTAAAATTTATTTTGGGGTTGTACTCTCCCCTTTATAGGAGAGTACATATTGTTGTAGGGGTTGTACTCGCCCCGTTATAGGAGAGTACTATTTGTAAGCTATTTTTGCATTTAGTGGATTCCTAGCCAGGGTTGGCTAGGCGTGGATGTAGGCTGGTTTTGGGGTTTGTCCAAACCACGTAAAAATTGTGTGCCTATTGTCTCTCTTTTACTTGCCCTTTTATTTTTGTTGCATTAAGAATTGTATCATGTCATTATAAAATCAAAAATTAATTTTCTACAAAAAAATTAAAATTTAAGATTTAAGTTTTAATCCTTTTAATATCACCCAATTCACCCCCCTCTTGGGTGCTATAGTGACTCACAATTAGTATCAGAGCCTAGGCTCTTTTATTGGCTTAACATCCAAGAGTAGATCTTTTCACTATGGCACAAGGTTTCCCAAAGGGTTCACTACCAGAGGGACAATCCACTCATAGACCTCCACTTTTAGATAGTGTACCATTTGACTATTGGAAAAATAGAATTAGTACATTTTTAAGAGGTCAAGATGCACGCATGTGGTATATTTTGACACATCAATATCATACACCCACAAGAAGTAAATGAATTAAAGTAGAAAAACCTTTTGAGGAATGGTCTCAGAATGAAAGAGAACTTGATGAATTAAATGCTGGGCTTGTAATACTTTATGCTTATTATTGATGATTACATGAAAATTTCTATGTTAAGTGCAACAAAAGAAATATGGGATAAACTCATTATAACTTATGAAGGAACTAGTAAAGTTAAAGATGCTCACATAAATAGACTTATTCATGAATATGAGTTATTTCATATGTCTCCTTCTGAATCTATTTCTGATATGTATACTAGATTCATGAAAATAATTAACACATTGCATTCTCTTGAAAAAACATATAGGAATCAAGACTTAGTCTATAAGATTCTTAGATGTCTTTCGAAAGAATGGGAAGCTAAAGTAACAGCTATTAGTGAAGCTAAGGATTTATCTTCTTATCCACTTGATCAGCTTTTGGGTTCTTTGATAGCACATGAACAGATTATTGCTCAAAGGGATAAGATGGATAACTCAACAAAAAGGGAGAAGGACAAAGGAAAAGCCATTGCATTACAAGTTGATGTTAGTGATGAGAATAACACCTCAAGCTCAGATGGTGATAGTGATGAGGTGGTCATGCTATCCAAAAGGCTTGGGAACTTGCTAAGGAAGAAGAATCAAAGGTATAATAATTCTAAAAACTATAAATTTTAAACTAAAAAATTTCCTACAGGTGAGGGGATCATTTGCAATCATTGTTAAAAGCCTGGACACATAAGAGGTGATTGTCCAGAACTTCCTGAATCAAAGAAGAAAGAGATTGATGTAAAAAGAAGAAAAAATATGAAGGAGAAAAAGTACCATAAGAAGAAGAAGACGGCTTTATGGGCCAATCCAGATTCAAATGAATCAAGTGCTTGGTCATCCGATGAAGAGGTCAACGTATGTCTTATGGCAAATGGAGAATCTGACTTAGATTCTCAAGAGGCATGTAATGATATATCTTATGATGAATTAGATGATGCTTTTAATGATTTAGTTATTGAATATAAAAAATTAAAAAGAAAATACAAAACTTTAGAAAAAGAACATAAAAATTTAGATATGCATTTTTGTAATTTAAAAAATGAATGTGATAATTTAAAAAGTAAAAATACTTCTTTATTAAATTGTTCCTTACTTGCATGTAAACTTGAAAGAGAGAATATCTTGTTAAAAGCAAGATTAGAATTAAGTTTGAAATCACAAGTTCATTATTATACTTCATCAAGAAAAACATTTAATTGAAATTATTTGCATCATACACATCTCACTCATATACCTTATAATTATCGTGCTAAGTCATATGCAAACACTAATGTTTGGTGCAACTATTGTGATAGAAAAGGGCATATTTCATTTGATTGCTATGCACGTAAATTACAAAACACTAAGCAATCATCTTATGTATGGGTACCAAAAGGTACAAGCACTACACAAACCACGCATGATAGATATCTTTCTTCAAATGTAGAATGTGGACCCAAACATGTTTGGGTTCCAAAAGTTAACATGTGAGTTTCTTTTGTAGGAATGCCTAAAAGCAAAATCAAAGAAGGCATGTGGTACTTGACGTGGATGTTCAAGACATATGACGGAGATAAAGATAAATTCACAACTTTAGAATCAAGTGATGGAGGATTTGTTACATATGGAGATAATGCAAAGGGAAAGATCTTTGGCATTGGTTCAATTTGTAAGAATTCTATCACTTTAGATAAACTTTTTCTAGTAGAAGGATTAAAACATAATTTAATTTCTATTAGTTAATTATGTGATAAAGGTTTGAATGTAGTATTCCATGCATCATATTGCATTATAAAAAGAATGAAAATGTTTTGTTAGTAGGACAAACATATAAAAATATTTATGTCATTGATTTAGATAGCTTTCATGATGTGAATTTGAATTTACTTTGTTTTAAAAGCACTCATGATGATACATGGTTATGGCATAGGAGACTATGTCATATTAACATGCACACACTTAATAAAATTGTCAAACTTGATTTAGTAGTTGGATTGCCTAAATTAAATTTTCATTCAAACTATGTTTGTGATGCATGTATTCATGGTAAGCATTCTAGAAGCTCATTTAAAAGTAAAAACATTGTTTCTACTTCTAGACCTCTAGAATTATTGCACATGGATTTATTTGGTCCTATTAGCAGCACTAGCTTAGGTGGTTTTGTGATTGTTGATGATTTCTCTAGATATACTTGGATTTTATTTGTAACTTACAAGGATGATGTTTTTGGTGAGTTTAGAAAGTTTTCTAAATATATTCAAAGAGAACAAGGCCTTTTGATTAATAGGGTTCAAACCGATCATGGTGAATTTGAAAATAAATTATTTGAGGATTATTGTGATAAACATGGGATTAGACATAATTTTTTGCACCTAGAACTCCCAATAAAATGGAGTAGTAGAGAGAAAATAGAATATTAATTGAATTAAGTAGATCTATGCTTGATGAGTATAAATTGCCAAAATATTTTAAGCGAAATACTGCATGTTATGTAATGAATAGGATCTATTTTAGACCAATTTTGAAGAAGACACCCTATGAATTGTTTTTTGGAAAGAAGCCTAAGATTGAACACTTTCATATATTTGGATGTAAATGCTTTATTTTAAATAATGGAAAAGATCATTTAGGTAAGTTTGATTGCAAATCGATGATGGTATTTTCTTAGGATACTCTCTTCTAGTAGAGCTTATAGAGTTTACAATAAAAGAAAAATGATTGTAGAAGAATCAATACATGTTATTTTTGATGAAAATTTGATTGATCCTATTAGAAATGAAGTGATTGATGAAGAGATTGATAACTTTAAGAAAATATCTTTAGAAGATAATATGGATGATTCATTGCCTAAAGAATGGAAATATAATAAAAATCATCCAAAGGAACTAATTATAGGAGATCCTTCAAAAGGAGTTATGACTAGAAGACATAGTAGAAGTTGTAGATCATTCATTTTATCGAGGTTGAACCTAAAATTTAGAAGAAGCATTAAATGATAATTTTGGATTATTTCTATGGAGGAGTTGAATCAATTTGTAAGAAATGATGTTTGGGAATTAGTCCCAAGACCCCAAGATCAAAATGTCATTGGAACAAAATGGATCTTTAGGAATAAGCTAGATGATTCGGTTTTGTATTGTTAGAAATAAAGCTAGGTTAGTTGCAAAAGAGTACACAGTTGAAGGTATAGATTTTGAAGAATCTTTTGCACCAGAAGACTAGAAGCTATCTTTTCCTTGCTTATGCTTGTTTTAGAAATTTTAAACTTTTCAAATGGATGTCAAAGTGCATTTTTGAATGGATTTATTGACCAAAATGTATTTGTAGAGCAACCACCTAGATTTGAGAGCCTTGATTTTCCAAATCATGTGTATAAATTAAAGAAAGTCTTATATGGTTTAAAACAGGCTCTTGGTATGGATGATAGGTTAAGTAACTTTTGATAGATCATGGATTTAGAAAGTAGTAGATACCACCTTATTCCTTAAGAGCATAGATGATGATTTGATTGTGGTACAAGTATGTAGATGATATATTATTTGGAAGTACAAATGAATCTTTATGCCATGAGTTCTCATCTTTGATGTCTAAAGAGTTTGAAATGAGTATGATGGGAGAACTTAATTTTTTCTTAGGTCTTCAAGTGAAGCAACAAGAAAATGGCACATTCATCTGTCAAACTAAGTATATAAATGAATTGCTTGAGAGGTTTGACATGAAAAGATTTAAATCTAGTAAAACTCCTATGAGCCCATCTATAAAATTGGATTTAGTTGAATTAGGAAAATCTGTTGATCAAAAACTTTATAGTATGATAGGTTCACTTTTATACCTACTACTAGTAGGCACGATATTATGTTTTCTTGTTTGTTTTCTCAGGCCAACCAAAGAATCTCATTTAATAAAGCGTATCTTTCGATATTTGATAGGCACTACTAGGTTTATGGTATCCTAAAATTCTTTATCATGTGATTTGGTTGCTTATTCGATGCTGACTTTGGGATGCAAAGTAGATAGAAAAGTACATCGGCACATGTCATTTTTTAGGATCATCACTTGTGTCTTGGTCATCTAGGAAACAAAATTACGTAGCATTATCCAGCGAGTGTACATAGGGTAGTTTCTTCAGTCCTTTGGTTAAAGCAACAATTAGAAGATTTTGGTATTAAGCAAGATCACATTCTAGTTGTGACAATACTAGTGCTATTAGTTTGACTAAAAATCCTATCCAGCACTCACGAACCAAGCATATAGAAATTAGACATCATTTTATTAGGGATCATGTTTTGAAAGGTGATGTTAATATTAATTTTATTAGCACCGATTTATAAATTGCAGATATTTTTACAAAACCCTTACCAGAAGAACGTTTTTGTACTTTAAGACGGATGCTTGGAATGTTAGATCCTAATATTTAAAATTGTATGTAGTTTGTTCTCACTTTTTGATGTTGTCAAAAGGGGGAGAAGAGTAAAATGTTGGTTAATGATTAATATTAAGTCTATTTAATGCATACATTTTGGGGGAGCAACATTATTCATCTCATATGCATAATTTTTTTTTAATAGAATTTCTTTCAAAAACTATGATGAAAGGTCAATTTGCACTTTCATCAAAATCAATACAACATTAGTTTGTCATCATCAAAAAGGGGGAGATTGTTGGCTTAATTAGCCTCATGTTCAATTTGATTAATTTTGATGATAACAAACAAATGCTTGGATATTCTAATGAATATTTTTATGTGTTTCAGATATATCAATTGCTAATTACATATCCAATACATCTCAAAATATGTTTGAGAAAATTGCAAGAGTAGAAGAATGAAAAGGATAATGTGAAGCTCAAGATACAATATTTTGGGTTATATGACTATTCATATGAGTTCATTGGCATGAATCAATTTGCTCAAACTTAAAATATTATTTTAATGAGGTTAATTTATATAAATCTTTATTTAATTAACATTCAATTATATGGTTCATACATAGCATTAAAATTGTCAAAGTAATAAATGATAAAAGCTATTAAGTCTAATTATTTTATTTACTTAATATAATTAATTATTTTAATTTAATTTGCTGGTTATAAGATAACTAACATATTTATGATTATATATAAATTATATCATAATTTTTAAAAGTCACATGTCAAAATTAACAAAAATATATAAAATTTTGTATTTTAGCCAAAGTCATTTTCTAATCAAAGAATTCATATCTGATTTCATCTCCAATGGATTCCTTGAATTTTTTTCCTTTAATTTAAGAGGTTACATGACCCAATTTTGATTAAAATTGAATTTATTATGATTTTTTAAACATTAGCTGATTTTTATAATGAATGCATGCTACATGCTTTGAATATATTAAGAGGCATATTTGATTACTTTTGACTTACCCATGTGAATAGCCAAATTTTGGCTGCTAAATTTAATATTTATTTAATATAAATTATATTTTTATTGAATATTAAATTATTAGATGATAACATGAGGTTTGCATGATATATTTTTAAAATATGATCTTCTTGCCTATAAATAGCCCTCATTCTCTTCATGAAAGCAATTCCTCATTCAAAATTCAAAATCCCTCCATCAAATCTAAGAGAAAAACTCTTGGATTTTTCTTCCAAGTATTCTCCAAATATTGCAAGATCAAATCCTTGGTTTGAAAGCTTCAACATCTTCAACTAAGCAAGCCTTCTCAAATTACTTGAGTTTGTTTTCTTGATTTTAATCCTCTTTAGTTGTTCATGCTATTTTCACCATCTATTTATTCTTTCCAATTTATACTTTTTGGTGGATTAGTCTTTGGATATTATTTTTCACATCAAAGTTTCTCAATCATTTTTTTGATAACCTCTTGTGATAGTTTGTAGGTTCTATTTCAACTTGCTGAAAATTTTAACTTCCTACAAATTTATTTTGGTTTCTTGAAATATTTCTTCATTAGTCTTATTTTGAAAGATCATTTATTCTTAGATCTATTTTAGAAGTATATTTTAAGCATTTAAAATAAATTATTGTGCTATTTTACTAAATCTCTTTTTTTTAATTAAAGCTTACTAGCATACTTAGATCTATCATATACTTATTTTATTTAAGTACTTTGTGATCATTAGCATTAATTAAAAGAATCTTTTTGGAAAAATAAAATAAATTATTCCTTGCTGAAATTTATTTTGAAATCATTTTTAAACATCTTAGTAAGATCACTTTAAGATATGTATTTCAATATTAAGTGAGCATATTATCTTGCCAAAATTTTTAAGTTGTAAGTGATCATTTATAAGTTGTGATATCATTGGATAGCTTGGTATATTTGTGAGAGATTTATTTTATCAAAATTTATAATTTTGTATTTTTGTTTTTGTGCTGTAAAATTTATTTTGGGGTTGTACTCGCCCCTTTATAGGAGAGTACATATTGTTGTAGGGGTTGTACTCGCGCCGTTATAGGAGAGTACAACCCCAAAATAATGGTTTAAAAAATTAAAATTTAAGATTTAAGTTCTAAACCTTTTAATATCACCCAATTCACCCCCCCCCCCCTCTTGGGTGCTTTACTGACTCACGATTCAATCAATCCTTCAATCATGAATCTAAATATAATCATAAACTTCAATCATCAAATAAATACTCAATTCAAAACTCAAATCCAAATTCAACCAAAATTCAACCTAAGCCTTTCAAGTCAAATTCTTGAACTTAGCCAAATGAAATTCAAATCAAGCCAAACTCTTGATTTTTCTTCGTGATTTAATCAGTCCTTCAATCATGATTTCAAATATAAACATAAACTTCAATTATCAAACCAATACTAAATTCAAAAATCAAACTCAAATCAAACTCATGTTCACCCTTTTGAACTTGAAATTGTCAAATGAATCAAAACCCATTTGACTCCGAACCACTTTCAAATGGATTTATATTTCAGTCAAAAGTCCATATATCAGTTCAATCAAACTTGATTCAAGCCTTGATAAAGTCAATTGACCCACTTAGGCTCACTTGACCCAAAGTGACCTAAAGTACCCATTTTGAGCTAAATTCTAATCCTACCTAAATTGGATTGAACTAAGCCCAACTAAGCCTCACATTGTGAGCAAAACTTATCATGAGATGATCAATCACTCAAATTGGGTCAGGCCAAATCAAATCTAGGGGTTGACCAAGTCAACACTAAGCCAAAATGAAACCTAAACTAGCCAAAATCCACCATAGGCCAAATTGATTGAAACCATTGATCAAAATTCATTAATGATCAATGTTTGAACTTGACCAAGTCATCATTTGAGCCGAACCTAGCCCAAATGGCCACTTGACCCAAGTTGACCCAACTTGACCTAAAAAGTCAAAATGTGTCAAAACTTGATCTAAGCCAAATTGATTGAAACCAATGGGTCAATTTCATTCCAAATCACTTATTGAACTTGACCAAAGCCTCAATTAGCCAACTAGACCCAACCTAGCCAAATTGACCAGAACCCAACATGACCTAAAAGGTCAAATTGAGCTAAAATCAAATCAAATCAAAATTGATCAAAAAAAAAAGATACCAAATCATTTCAAATGATCAATGAAACCTAAACAAACCCATGACCTAACCCAAATAGGTCAAATGGGTCAAATTGGTCAATTTGACCCATTTGACCTTAATGAAATCGAATGAACTAAATTCAAATATAAACCAAATTGATTAGAAACAAAGATACGAAATAAATTCATAAGATCATTTAAACTTGACCAAACCCTTGATTTGATCGAATTTGACCAATTGGTTAACTTGACCCAAGTTGACCCATTTTTGACCTAAATGGGTCAACATGAGCCGAATCATATCAAATAAATTCCAAATTCATTGAAACTTGGCCCAACCCATTTTGATCATACCAAACATATTCAAACTGAAATCCAAGCCAAATGGCCATTTTATCACTAGGTTAAGGGGTAACCTATGACCAATTCCACTTGAAATTTGGTCATATCCTCTTAATGGCCACTTGGCACCCTCTTAGTGGACCAAGTGGACACTAATGATCATATGACCTGGGTCAATGCCATCCCAACCCAATGGCCAAACCAACCACTCCTCTCATTTCAAGCACATGGGATCACTCTCACACTCCAAATTAGCACATAGGAACTTCTCCACTACCTTCCTCTACCAAAACTAAACCATGTTCCATCTCAAATGACCTAACAAACCAATTGCATTTGATCAATTGATCCAAAATGGAAGGATAGCTTACGACCATCCGATCCATCTAAGGGGTGATATACTCTACCAAATCACATTTCATTTTCACACATACACACACTCGATAGAAGCTATGGAACTCAGAGCAAGCATCCTCGAGCTCCTCCAAGCTTCTTAGAGCCATTTGGAGTTCTCCATTTTTCTCAATCCAAAAATAGGGAAGCTCCATTGGAATTTCCATCTCACTCAATACCCAATATCAAGCCAATTGCTCTTGCAAGCACCCTTAGGGGACTCAATCGAGTTGATCCAAAGCTTCTTTTAAGCTTCCATGGCTTGGAAGGTGTAGACCAAAGTCATAAAAGCAGAAGTTTGGCCAATTGAGCAATCCAGTTCATCCTAAATCTTGAACCCTTCAATAGGGCTTCTTCTCCACTAGATAAAGCTACCTCGATGATTGGGAGCATCGGTGGTAGCCTCTGGCAAGGTTTTATTCAAAATAGAGCATAATGTAAATTTTTCTTGGTCCTTTTCAAAGGAAAGTTTCACCCCAAGTGAAATGGACCATTAGAACTTCATCCCCTTGCATACTGATGGTGTGGGTTGAGTTTGAGCTCAATTTGAGCTCAATCAAGCTCAAATCTTTCCCTAAGGAGTGGACATATGCCCTCTCCCCTAGGAGCTCAGTGATGGATCGTGGATCGTCCATCTACGCATTTTGGATGGACGTTCCTGATTAATCCACAGTAGATCTGTTATTAATCCGTTTAGAAATTGTAGGCTCGATCTCAACTATCGGATCTTTGATTAGACGATCCAGAGAGAAAGTGCGTAGTGCCACCGGCTGGCTGTGCAGTCGATGTGATAACTTAAGGGATGAATCTGGTCATACCACATGGAAAGCGCACACCACATCAGCGGTCCATGCGGCGCCGATGGGATTAATCATATAATTAGGGATTTAATTACCTAATAAACATAAAAACTTCAAAATAACTTATCTAAATGTAGAAAAATATAAAATAAAATGCATTGTGAAGATAATTCAAAAATAATAATATAAAATTAAGTTTGATGGATTTTGAATAGTGAATTTTATGCAATTAGGGTTATTGGGAATGTAATTATATTAATTACTCCTTAATTCTTTCATTGATTAATTCCAAACTTCCTATGGTTGATTAAGGGGATGACCTCTACCTCCCATGATTTTCTTGGAATTTATTAATGGTTTGATTAGGATAATTGCTTGATCCACTCTTAATCACTCCCTTAATCAATTAAGTGATTAATTAACCTATTAAATTGTGATTAATTAGTTAATTAAGTTTACTAATTATCTTAGAAGAGTGAATGGACTTAGGGAATGAAATTAGGAGTCCTCTCCCAAATCTTTTCCCCTAAGTTCATTTCATTTGGATAAAAATCTAATTAAAGTGCAAATTAATTAAATAGTTTAATCACTTAATTAAATGGCTTAATTAATCAAAATTTTAAAATCAAGTCAATCTGAACTTAATTAGTTCCTTCTTGGGTAGATGCTTAGGTGTTCAATAACCTAAGTAACTTAAGGAAATCATATCTAACCCATATGTGTGAGAAGGGTTATGAAAGTACTTAAATTAAATCTTTTAGCTTAATTAATCAATAATTGTGAGCCAAATGCATTAGGACACTTTCTTTCTTAGGTGCATTACTAATTTAAATTCCTTGTGGTTTTATGTCATACTTTGGATCATAATTATTTGGTTAAATATGTTAAAATGATGTAGGTAAGGGGTAATTAATGAACTTAATGTACACCTTAACCTAAACAAAATATAAAATCAATCTAATGGTTCTAAAAACAAACTAAAACATCATACACATGTGGGAAATGTGTTAGGACTAACAAACCTCTTCACATTTCCTAAGTTCAAATCAAACTCAAAATAAACAAAAATCTCTTTAAAATAATTTGATTTACTTTAAATAATCTTATTCCATAGTATTGTCTTTAGGAGTTAATTAGGGTGAATGAATTTACATGCTTTCATCACTTTATTTCTTTCCTAACATGATAAATGTGTATGTCATATGAAAATCATGCATTCATGTTTTTTGAAAAATCAAATTAAAATGAAATGTTTCCTTTATGTCAAATTGTATGCTTTTGCTAAAGTAAGGATATGAATGGCTATTATCACTACTGAATCTAAACATATTTTTGAAAACTTATAAATCAAACATTACAAGTAAAGAGTATGCTATTTACAATTGCTTATGAGTTTGCATATGAATAGTATAAAATGTGTTATGTGATTCTCCCTCTCTTTCTTAACATAGAACTATATAAGGTTTACAAAGTGTATAGTGCATTTGAAAAGGACATAACACTTTCTTAAATCCATTCCTATACACTTCTATGTCATGACTTAAGAAGGAATTTCACATCACACATATAAACTAAACAATCAAACAAAAATAAAACAAACATAAACTTTTTGCATGATTCTTTTTCCATGCATTTCTTTTTGTACATGCTGTTTACCTTATTTTAGGATGAGCTCTCAACCCCTCCATCATAGACATAAGACTTCTCTTAGACTTTAAGAGTTCATTAGTCTTAAGACACATATAGTGATTAGGTGGACACTCAATAGAAGAGTTAGCCATAGGAATAGGTTATGCCTTAGGGGTGTTAGAATATTTGCCTACCCTATAGCTTGAACCAAATCCTCACTTCTTCCATGTCAAAACTCCAAACTCGTATCAACTCCAACTCTAAAACAAACCTTAAACCAATTCAATAGATTTTCTCAAATCATGAATCAATTCCAAATAATTGAAACATATGATTGAAGCCCAAGATTGGATTTCAAACTCCAAAATATTTTTCTGTCCTTTTATTCCCTCTTATGGACTTAGACTAAATCAAATCTAAATCAATTTAAATTCAAGGAATTTTCTCATAACCCATTTATATTCTCATATATATATTCATATGTATAAATGAAATATAAATTCAAATCAATCAAATCAAATTCAAAATTCAAATCCAAATCAAAAATCTTTCTTAAGTCACTTTGATTCTATCTTATGGACTTAGCCTAAATCAAATATAAATCAATTCAAATTCAAGGAATTTTTTCATAACCCATTAATATTCTCATTTATATTCACAAATATAAATGAAATATAAATTCAAATTTCTAAAAATCAATTCAAAATTCAACCTAAGCCTTTCAAGTCAAAATCTTGAACTTAGCCAAAACAAATTCAAATCAAGTCAAACCCTTGATTTTCTTCATGATTCAATCAATCCTTCAATCATGAATCTAAATATAAATATAAACTCCAAACGCTAAAACCAAAACTAAATTCAAAAATCAAACCCAAGTCAAACTCATGTTCACCCTTTGAAATTGAAATTATCAAGTGGATCAAAACCCATTTGACTTCAAACCACTTGCAAATGGATTTATATTTCAATCATAAGTCCATATGTGAGTTCAATCAAACTCAAATGAAATTTCGACCAAACCATTTGACCCACTTAGGCTCACTTGACTCAAAGTGACCTAAAGTACCCTTATGAGCTAAATTCTAATCCTAACCAAATTGAATTGAACTAAGCCTACCTAATCCTCTGTGAGCAACAATCATCATGAGATGATCAATCACTCAATTTGGGTCAAACCAAGTCAAACCTAAGGGTTGACCAAGTCAATATTTGACCAAAATGAAATCTAAACTAGCCAAAATCCACCATATACTAAAATGATTGAAACCATTGATCAAAACTCATTCATGACCAAGTCATCATTTGAGCCTAAATTAGCTTAATTGGCCACTTGACCCAAGTTGACCCAACTTGACCTAAAAGTCAAAATGTGTCAAAACTTGATCTAAGCCAAATTGATTGAAACTAATGGGTCAAGTTCATTCCAAATCACTTGTTGAACTTGACCAAATCCCTAATTGGCTAACTAGATCTAACCTGGCCCAATTGACCTTGAACCCAACTTGACCTAAAGGGTCATATTGAGCCAAATCCAAATATAAACCAAATTGATTGGAAACAAATAGATCAATCCATTTTAAATGATCAACAAAACATAAATCAACCCATGACCTAACCCAAAATAGATCAAATGGGTCAACTTGGTCAAGTTGACCCATTTAATCTAAATGAAATCAAATGAACCAAATCCAAATATAAATCAAATAGAACCAAACCAATGATGCCAAAACATTTCAATTGGTCATATGATGACCCTAACCCTTGGTTTGATCCAATTTGACCAATTGGTCAATTTGACCCAAGTTGACCCAATTTGACCTAAATGGGTTAACATGAGCCAAATCATAACAAACCAACTCCAAATTCAATAAAACTTGGCCTAACCCATTTTTTAATCATGCCAAACATATTCAAACTAAAATCAAGGTCAAATGATAATTATACCCCTAGTCCATAGGGTAACCTAAAATCAAAACCACTTGGAATATGATCAATTATAGTGGACAAAATGGTTACTAATAGACATGGTGCACATGACCCATTGAGTTTGGGTCAGCCAAACCCAACCCTAAGTGGAAACTCAGCACCCCCATGGAAATGAGAACATGGGATACCTTCCACCACCTTGTTTTGCACATGGCAAACTCCTCCACTACCTTCTCTAGACAAAACTGAATGCCATTGCTAATTAGATCAAAATGGCAAAGACACTTGCATTTGTTCGATCCTTCAAGGGGAAGATATACTCCCCCTAATTTCATTCCAACTCACCTCTCTGGTGTTCGATTGAGTAATAGGAAGTCATAGATAACATCCCAGAGCTTATCCGAGCTTCCTAGAGCTAATTCAACCTCTCCATTCTCAGTTTCTCCAAGCCAAAGATAAGGGAGGTAGCTAGGAAATCCAACTTAGCCAATACTCAAATTAGTCCAATTCACTTTGCAAGCACCTTGAGGGAACTCAATCAAGCTCACCCAAGCCTTCACATAAGTTTCCCAAGCAAGTGAGGAGTGCTCTTGATCAAGGCTAAGCCCAATTGAAAGAGAGGTTGGTCCATAGGAATATCCACTCAACCAAACCACCTTAAAGTTTCAATCGGGCTTCACCTCCACTAAACGAAGCTACCTCATCAAACTCGAGCACCAAAGATAGCCTCCAGCGAGGTATGCCTTCAACCCATTGGATGTGTTCTCCTTGCATGATGATGGTGTGGGTTGTTCAATCAAACCCAGCTCATTTTGCGAAGGGCGGCTCCTCTTTCCTATAGGAGAACTTAGAGAAGGATCATGGGCCATCCATCCATGCATTTTGGATGGACGACCATGATCAAGATGCGCAGGATCCTTGATTTAATTATATTAATACTGCAGGCTCGATCTCAACCATCTGATCCTTAATCGAACAGATGGAGAGAAAGTGCATAGCACCATCACTGATGTGGCGCTACAATGTGATAACTTAAATAGCCTATCCAATCATGCCACATGGAAAGCGCGTGCCACTTCAGCCTCCATGTGGCATCGACAGGATTAGCTATTTAATTAGGAGATTAATTACCTAATAAGCTTTGGAATTTCAAATATTCATAACTAAATGAAAAAAAATCATACAAATATGAGGTAAAATGCATATGAAAAATATTTCAATGTAGAATAATATAAAATTATTTTCAATGGATTTTAAATAGTGACTTTTCTTGAATTTGGGTTTTATTGGGAGTGTGATTATGCTAATTATTCTCTAATTATCCCACCGATTAATCCTAAATTTCTCATGTGCATTTTATGGGATGACTTCTGCCTCCCCTAATTTTCTTGGGATTTATAAATGTTTTAATGAGGGAAATTTCTTGATTCATTCTTAATTACCCTCTTAATGTAATTAAGCCTAATTAGTGTGTTAATTAATGGGAATAATTTTGGGATATTTTCCCTAAGCTATTCCTTAAACACCTTTTCTATTCCTTAATCTAAATTCAATTAAAGGTTAATCCACTAATTACTTGCTTAACTAACTTGATAAAATAATCAAAATATTCCAAAACTTAATCAATCTATTTTGGGTGGATGCTTAGGTGCTTAATAACCTAAGTAGCTTAAGAAATTCAAAACTTAATCCATATGTGTGGGAAGGGTTATGAAAGTACTTAACTTAAACCCTTTAGCTTAATTATTCATCAATTGTGAGCCAAATGCATTAGGCCCTTTTCTTTCTAGGTGCATTACTGATTTAAATTCCTTGTGTAGTTTTATGTCATATCATTGTCTCATAATTATGTGATTAAATATGTCAAAGTGGTGTAGGTAAGGGGGTAATTAACACACTTAATTCACACCTTAACCTAGCCAAGGCATAAAATTGAACTTAAATTACTCACACATGGGATAATGAGTTAGGACCAGCAAACTCATCTCAGATTTCTCAAATTAAAGTCAAACTCAAACAAAATTCAAACTCTCCTTAAGATAAATTTGATTTACTTTAAATAATCTTATTCATAGGATTGCCTTTAGGAATTAATTAGGGTGAATGAATTTACTTGGTTTCATCACTTTTTTCTTTTCTAATATGCCAAATAAGTATGCCATATGAAAATCATGCATTCAAGCTTTTGTAAATCAAATTAAAAATGAAATATTTCCTTTATGTCAAATTGCATGTTTTGGCTAAAGTAAGAATATGAATGGCTATTATAACTATTAAATCAAATTTTTTTAAAAAACTTATAAATCAAACATCAAAACTAAAAGGTATGCTACTTATGATTATTTATAAGCTTGCATGTGACTAAAATACAAAGATGTGCATAGTGTGGTTTTCCTTCTCTTTCTTTTTTAGCATAGTTTTGAATAGGATTTTCCATAGTGTATAGTTCATTTGAAAAGAACACAACACTTGCTTAAATCCTTTCATATTCATTCCTATGTTATTACTTAAGAAGGACATCCACACTTGCATATGTAAATTGCATAAACAAATCAAAAAAATAAACATAAACCTTTGCATCTTTCTTTTTTCCATTCATTTCTTTTCTATGTACATACGTATTTAAGGAAAGTGGTATATTAGTCTGGACAACCTTGAGATTGTGAGGCTTTAACTAGCCCTAAGTGGGTCTTGTACCTTACACCCCTAGTGCTAACAATGACGTTGTACTCACTTATGCCTTTCATACATATAAATGTGCATGTGAAAAATGGATAAAAAGAAATCCCTCTTTTCTACATAATAAAAATCATGCATCATAAAGCATCCTAATTTTCTTAAGCAACATTACTTAGCATTCATGATTAAGGTGTGCTAAACATTCTCATTTTCATGTATAAATATGCTTAGGATTCATTCATATGCATGTTACACATGTTGGGAAAGAAATGAAGTGATGTGTGTTATGTTATGGTATTTCACTTTACTTAATCTTAAAATGCCTTTCTCTTTGAATAGGTTTGTTTAGGGAAAATATAAACTTAGGATTAATTAAAACACATAATAAAATATTCACTAAACAAAAATCAAACATGAATCTATTTTAAAAATTACTTAAGGTAGGGAGAAAAGATAAGTTCCCTTCTCTTTTACTCTCATTACAACTTAGTAATTAATAGTCAGATTTACTTAAACTACATAAAAATACAAAATAAAATCAACCAAAGCAACTAAATTACTTAAATGAAATAACCCATCTAAGTTGAACGTGTTTCATACTTTGAAGATCTAAACCTTAAAGTCATAGCTAAGCATACCACACAAACCTTAACTAACACACACATTAGGCTGAGTCACTATTTCTAGCTTTAGGTTAGGGTAGTGCATGGTTTGTTGTTTGCCTTTATTTTTTGATGTGATGATTTAGTCTGGATATTAGGGTGAATGTGCGTAGAATGAATGGTAGGATGATCTTGTATAATCATTATCTTCTACAGGGGATTGTGCTTAAGGGTCTGTGTAATAAAAATAAAAAATTATGATTTTGTTGTGCATGTGCTTATACCCCTAAGCATAATTTAATAGGCTAGGTGGACTTGGTTACCCATGTGTGGGGTGCTAAGTCCAATATGTGCTCATACATCCTTGGGATTTGTATGATTTGTTTAGCTAATCCCTATTTTGCAGGTGTTAGTTAGATTTACTTTTCTTTTTTTATGTAATTTTGTAATTAGAATATTGGATGATTGTTTTGGGGGATTAGGATGAGCATTGGTCATAACATTTCATCTTATGTACCATGTGATGCTTTTGGAGCAACGACATTCCAACCATCCAAAAGAAGGAACCAAAAGAAGAAAGAAGAAAAGAAGAAAAGAAAAAAGAAGAAGTGAAGAATGAAGACCCCCATAACATTAATTCCTTGCTTTATTGTAATTTATTCATTTGTAATCTGGGTTATATAAGGGTAGAGCTTGGCTACCCAATTTGTTTTTTTGGGTTTGTGTGGTGGAAGCCGACCACAAAAGGCCTTTTACTCTTTTGCACTAGCTTTATAAATGATTGATGTTTATTTAGCTTGTTAAGATGACATTTTCTAGTTTCTTCCTTGCTTTGATGTATAACCTGGATGATTAAGCTCTAGGGAGAAAATAAATCTTCTACCAAATTAATCAACTCAAAATTACAAAAATTACTCATAACCTCATTTAAAGCCCAAGTTAAAATCAAGATAAAAAGAATTAGCAACCCCGTAGCTGGATGTGTACCTTCTTTTCTAACATCGTGCATAAAAAAGCATATTATTTCACTCTAGATTGGAGGGCTTCCACCTTAGTTAGAGAATTTGGCTTGACCAGAGAGCCATGGTGGAAACACACCTCTTTATCTTGATTTTAGACCATAATCTAATTTCTCATGCATTAGGCATAAAGATCCTAAAAGTGTCAAATTGATTGTCCAAAAAAATAAAAAAACTATATATGAAAAAATTTGCATTAGATTTAAGTCATTAAAGCATACCCTTACATGATCTAGTCTCTTAGGCAGTATGTTTAAGGACTTAGTCCCTTTCTGAATAAATAATAACCTTGCATAAACATATGACTTATTTACATTTTTTTAAAAATCATATGAGGAGTTAGTTGGTCACCCCAATTGTAAGTCAACGGTGTGGTTTATCCTCTCTTGTGGAGGTAAACCAAATACCCATTTTTGCCTTAAATTTAGGTCATGCTTTTTGGCCCTCAAAGCTCCTTAGATTTAGGTTAGAGGTTGCTACTTCCCTTTGTAGGGTGAGCATAAATCATTACCTCTTAGGCATTTTTTTGTGACCTTCCATCATGGAATTATAAGACATTCTAATAAAAATTTCAAACACATTAATTCAATTTCAAAATGTAAAACCCAACCATAGGGTAGTCTGGGTGCTTACTAGGCTTCCTAGTATCTTAAGCATCCCCTACTTGTTTTATTTGGCTTGATAAGAACTCCCTCTTCTTGATTGATCCACCAACTTCTATAAACTAATTGATTGATAGTCCTACCTTTCAAAATCTTTGAAGATAATGATCATTTACCTTAATCGAGTATTCCTAAGAAATCATTCCTAAGGATGTAATTAACTATGGGGCTTGCCTAGGAAACTTAACAAACGTTTAAAATAAACCCTACTTTATTTTTCCATGTAAAGTAGGGGAAGAATCTTTGTTACATTCCGAAGACCCATAGTCCATATGAGTCATTATTGAGGTGATTAGGTCCATTGTAGGGTGGTGACTTCTATCTTTCAAAATAGTACACCATTCCTCAATGTCATACCGGATCACTCTAATAAGAACATCTATGGATTTGTGTAGCATCCCAACAAGGCATTTTATATTTATATTTTTATTTATCCTCTCTTTCAAAAAGGGATAGATGACGGCAGTGATATAAAAGTTTTCACCATATGTTTTTTTTGGCAACTCCATTGGGGAAGGTTCCTCTCACCATCTTTGGTAACTGATCGTTGTCTCTGAGTATCGATAGTGTGTTTATACTTTTGTTTGAATCCAAGGCTATCTTTCTTTCCATTGGCACTTATTTCATCCTTAAGTTAAGCTAGCCAACATCTTTAGGTTTTAGGACCTCACCCATGTTGTTCTTAAAACCCCATTGGGTTCTCCAATGTGGAAATAAAAGTGAATAAAAGAAAATAATCAAACTTCCTCCTTACCATTTTATGGTAAGGTAAGGTTCTTTCTAAAAATAAAGATAAAATAAATCCTTCATAAAAGTCTTGCTTTTCAAAAGCACTTTTTCAAAATACACTTAATAAAATATTTGCACTACATCTAACAAATTTTTATAACTGTTACATGTAGAAACATTTCAAAAATAAAACCAACACTCATATTTTCTAAACACACAAATGAACTTCTTCACCCAGTTCATTTTGATGAAGAATTCATTTGCAAAAATAAAATTCCAACAATCATGTTTTCAAAAGCATAAAATTTGAAGATGGGCCTTTCCATTCAATACATTCAAATGTGTTGGATGGATATTACATCTTCAAGCAAAATCACAACTTTGAAATTCTACTTAACACATTTCGCATGTGTTAAGTTGGAATTTTCACCTTTGCAAAAAAGTACATATGAAACCTCTCCATTCAATATACACACATTTTTTGAATGGAGGTCTCCAATCAAAATCAAAAAAATAAACTTTCAAAAATCACATATGAAAATCTCCATTGAATATACCCAAATTTATTGAATGAAGATTTCATTTCCAAATAAATGACATTTTTTTGAAATACCACTTAACATATTCCATATATGATTAGGTTGGAATTTCCTCTTTCAAAATCAATAATCATACACTACATCTTTGAAAAAAATGAAACATAATTGATTTTCATCTTACATACCCAAATTTGTTAAGTGGAAATCTCTCTTTTCAAAACCACAAAATAAAATTTTTAAACACATTTGGAACTTCATTCTAGCATACCCCATTTGCTAAAGTGAAGTCTCCCTTTCAAAGCAAAATTTGAAACACTTTTGGAACTTCATTCTTTAGCATACCACATTTGCTGAAATGAAGTCTCCATTTTCAAATAAAATTTTTTAAAACACATTTGGAACTTCACTCTAGCATATGTTTTTTAAAGTGAAGTCTCCAAATCCAAAACAAAAAGAAACACAATAGGATTTCTTTAGCATATCCAAATTTGCTAAGGATCCTATTTTTCAAAATCAAAATCTTTAAAAACAAAAGAAAGACATTAGGATTTCTTTAGCATACCCAAATTTACTAAGAATCCTATTTTTCAAAATCAAAATCTCTAAAAAAAAAAGAAACAAATCAGGATTTTCTTAACATACTTAAATTTTCTAAGGATCCTATTTTCAAAAAAATTTTAAAAAAAAACAAAACACACTTAGATTCCTCATTTAGCATACCCAAATTTGCTAAATGAGAATTCCTTTTTCAAAACACAAATGATTCACAAAATAGAGAAAATAAAGAAAATAAAGAAATTATTTTCAAACACCCCACTTAGCATATCCAAATTTTCTAAGTCCAAAAATCTCAAATAAAAATCAATTGACTCTTTACCTTAACATGTCCAAATTTGTTAAATAAAGGGGCCTCAAAATCAAAATCGAAATTCAAAGATGAACCTATGGTAGTATCTCTTCAAAAATATTAGAACTCATTTTCAACGTATCCAAATTTGTTGAAAGTGGATTCTACATCCAAAAATTCCTCTTTCCAATCAAATCTCAAAATCTATTCTAAATCATTTAAACCTTAACACTTTTAAGATGTTGAGTATGGGTTCAAATTCTAAATTCAAATTTAAAATCAATAAAAAGAAAATTTATTCAAGTTTGTTTTGACATTGTAGTTACGTCAATCAATTTTTTTAGTCTTATTTTATTTGATTCAATGGAATCACCCAAGTATGTATTCAATTTTCCCCATGGAATGGATCTGGCCCTGGATCAGGCTAGCCTTCCTCACTCTGACTACACCCACTTCATCCACTTTGGATGAGATTTTGAGGGGGCCTGGATTAAATGTGAGGGGACCTCCCTCATGATTATTAGTAGGAGCATAGTGGTCAGGAAGGAGATGATCATTCGGGTTGATATGCCATCAGATTCTGAGATTCCATCAATTAAGAGGAAGCCTGTGGTAGTTCCATAGCAGTTAATGCAGCCTGTGCCCCATGGTTCCCCGTGTTGCCCTAGTTAGGGCTAGCACCCACTCACTAGCACCCTCAAAGGGGAAGGCTCCCCTAATCCTAGAAATTGTCTCTGTTGGTTTTAAGGTTAGGTCTAGCTCTTACTCTTCTTGCCCTAATAGGACACAAAAGAGAAACAAGAACCACATGATAAAGTTGTACCACACCTGCATCACTAGGGAGATGGAGGCAGCGATGCAATTTATTGTTGAGGAGTTGCCCAAGTTGGTTTCCCCATTGGTTACAGCAAACTAGTTTTATCCTCTCTCTAAGTCTGACAAAGAGGATGTCAGAAGGATTTCTGCTTCACCTCCACCAGTGATTTAGTTCCAGCCACCAGTCAGTTAGAGGAGGAGGTCATATGCTGACCTCGATCTATTTTATGCCAAGTAGGTAGAGCTTACAGATGATCTGAGTCTAGGGCTCAGTTTGATATGAGATCTATTATCCCTCACAGTGTGGGGAAGCATATTAGATAGAAGAGGGCCACGGAGGCCCATACCAGTTCACATCACCATTTGAGAGGTTGGTCGACGGTGGCCCTCACTCATTTTTCTTGTGCACTTTTTTCATCATCGAAAGAATTGCTCGGGGACTACACATCATGGAGTAGCTCCTATCCCAAGAGTCGAGTGGTGCCTCCACCACACCACTCTACCCCCCATCCACCATCTTTGTCCATGTTCCAGCATCTCCAGTTCCACCAAAGGCCATGAAGGCTGCTTTTGGGGAGAAGAGGACCTGGGTGATCAGATCTGCCAAGAGATCCCATCCATTTACACCACCTATTGTGGCAAGGCTGAGCTCTCCTGCTCAACCTTCTGCCCTAGTAGTGGTGAAAAAGGAATTATGACCTCTTAGCATAGTGGTTATCCCTTCACCACCACTACCACAATAGGGCATAGAGATGGTTGCAGTAGTTGTCAAGGGAGAAGGTGATAGCACAGTTGCACCTATGATGATGGATCCTCTGAGGAGTGTCATCCAATGCATATTCAGTGATAGTTAGGAGAATATTTCTTCCAATGAGTATATGCCTCATAGGATTAACTCTCCGATAGCAGGGGAGGTCGGTGCCTCTACATGATAGTGATCCAACCACCGTCACTAAGTCATTTGTGCTTTTTAGATCATTCTCTAGATGACATAGTAGCCTAGTATTTCATGGATAAGAAAGAGATACTAGGATATGATTGGTCTGATCAAGAGAAGATCATCTTTGATCCCAATGAAGATGATTTATTGGGAGATTCAACAGGGGTTTGCATGGTAGATACCAGGGAGTCCCTCCTTAGAGAGCAGTAGACTATGGAAGGTGTTGAGGCTGAGCAAGAAGACATAGCTTACTCGACTCAACACCTCCTTCAATAGATAAAGTAGAAAGATTAAAAAAATATATAAGATGGAAAAGATGCTCGAAGATCTACTAGCAGCTATCGTAGTACTTCAAAACCAAGCATTATTAGTCCATCCTACTATAGCTAAGACCATTCAACCATAGTTAGTGCATATCTTGGATCCAGCCAAGACTTAACTTCTAGTAGAGTAAGGTCAAACCAACATGTATAGGAAGGTAGTGGATAGTACCTCCATACAAAAAAAGATATCAAGAGCATGGTTGAGCAGCAAGTGAAAGAAGCATTGGCTCAAGCCTGAAGATGATCATTAGTTCTAAAGGGTAGACCCTACCCAGAGGAATTTGATGCAATCCAATATCCTAAGGGTTTTGAGCCTCCTTCTTTCAAGAGTTTTGATGGTAGTGGGAACCCAAGGAAGCACATTGCACATTTCATAGCTAATTATTGCAAACTTGTGGCATTAATGCTTTACTTTTCTGTCTATTTGTTAGTAGCTTAGCAGGTATAGCATTTGACTGGTACATTGAACTTCCCAAAAGTTTAGTGAATACTTTTGCTGAGTTGGAGCAATTGTATATCAAGAGGTTTGATGGAGCTCAATAAAGGATCACTGTTAGAGATCTCGTTGTGGCTCAATAAAATCCTGGTGAATCCCTCATTTATTACATTCTCAGATGGCATAATTTGAGTATGAAATGTGAACCACAACTATCTGAACAACACTCTATTGAGATTCTATTTAAGAATATCCATGGCCTGGTGGCCTTCATGCTCAAAGGTTTCACCATCAAAACTTTTGAGAAATTAATCAACAAGGCGGCTAGTTTGCAAAAAGAAGCCAAACAATTGCCTTCTCTAGATCTACCAACAAAGCCAAAGTTGTAGAAGGTATATGAGAAGAAACTAGGGGTAGTGATAAGGGGGAAACAATGTGAGAGAGTTTGAGAGACCTATGCTACGTCATCACTTACACCTCCTCTACCACCATCGAGTAACCCCATCGCCATAGCCTCATCCTCCAACCGCCTCCTCCTTAACAACATCACCAACAATAGTGGTATACATACCTGTTTCTAGGTAGCTATGGTCCACCTACTCTTTTGGATAAACTTAATAAGACTTATTCATTTAAGATGGAGGTAATCAAGAAGAACTTTAAGAATCTCTTAAAGAAGCCTAATTTTTAGCTACCCAAACCTAGGAGATTAGAGCAAGTGGGCAAAACCCATGATCCTAACTTTTGCCCCTATCACTGTATGCTAGGTTATGTTTTGGAAGATTGCTTCACATTTAAGGACTGGCTTGAACATAGCTTGAAGACAAGTACTATAGTTATCTCAAAGGATTACCTTGTGGAACAACCATCCAGTTCCATTAGGGTAATCCTTGGAGATACTTGCGATCCTTCCAAAATAATAGAAGTTTGAGATATCTCCTTATCCAAAACCTCTAAGAAAATTGTATCGAAGATCAAGAAACTTTCCTTACAGATACCTGAGTCAGCTCAAACCTCCAACATCAAGGAAGGTTTGCAAGTTGCGAGATCGAACTCAAGGAAATGGGGAGCTTAGCAGCAGCATGTGCCAGCCCGGGATAGCCTAGTAGCACAACCACCGACCAAGTCTATCCTCCAGTCCATCATTACAGCTACCACATCAGTGACTACTACTACTTTAGCTAGCTCATTTTCTTCTAGTAAACATCTTGTATCGGCGGATGAGGGCATCAAATCCCTCACTCCTCTTACTTTACTTGATTTCTATAATATACCTCCTATCAAATCCAAGAAAATGAAGAACAAAGCTAGCATGAATTATATTTGTGTCACTTCTAATGGGTTATCTGAATCTATTCCTAATAACTCTTCAAGTCTAAATAACAACTATAATAATTTTGATCTTCCCCTTTCTATTTTAGAGTTAGATTTTTGTACTCTAAATACTATGGGTTTGCCTCTTGAGATAGACTTGGAATCATCCAATTCTGATGATCCCATAGGAGAAGTCAGGTGATGTGTAGAACCTTCCATTACCCTACCATAAGAGCTCACCAAAGTCAACCTCTATAGTGGAAAGGTTCTACTTTGTAGGGTAGCATCTCTAAATAAAGGGAAACAAGTCATTAGTTCAGAGGATTGAGAAGCCCCTCCACAGGATGCTCCACCCTTGGATAGGTTTGTGGAGGATCAAGCCAAGGTGGACCACAATGTCTTCTCTCAACTAAGAAAGTTTCCATCTAAGCTAAGCATATATGATGCCCTTGTCTTATCCAAAGAGATGAGGGAATCATTAATCAAGGCTCTGCTTGATCCCGAGATATAGCTACTACCGCTATTGGTGAAGGAGGTACATTACTGAGAAGCTAAGAGAATCTTTTCATAGATGAAGACCTACTGGGACATGGAGCACAACCGCCTCTACATTACAAAGGGACATGGGTATCTGCACTGCCAGATTTCATTGATCTAAGTGCATCGATGAACATTATGAGTCTAAAGACCCTTGCCTATTTGAGGATAGACTTCTCCACACTCTAAGGAGATCGGATGATGTTGAGCGGATTCAATGAACAAGGCGAGAGGGCTTTAGGTTCCATAGTGGTACCTTTGGACATAGGTGATTGGAAGAGTTAAGATAAGTTTTATATCATTGAATCAAATACTTCATTCACTGCTTTGCTTGGTAGGCCTTGGATACACCATAAAAAGATGATTCCATCCTCCCTCCATTAGTTCATCAAGTTCAATAAGGATTGGATTGAGTACTATGTCAAAGGAGATAAAAACCCATTTTTTAGTTAGAGAGGTTAAGATATATGAGGATGCAACCTACTATCTTTCTCAAAACACCCTTTCTCATGAACTTGGACAAAATTGAAATTCAAAAGAAAAAGAAAATGAAGAAAAAGGAAAAGAAAAATAAAGAGAAAAGAAAATTGAAAATCCAAGTGAACAAGAAAGGGAAATTGAAGAAGAAATAGAGCCGCATATCACATTCCACCCATAGTTCATTCCATCATATGGACATGTGGGTAGAATGACTCAACCTCCACCGTGAGGTGAGGTAGAGAGGCGCCCAGGTGAAGACCCCTGGTTGGCCATCACCAACAGGGTTATGTTCCATTCAGGAGTACCCTACTATTCACATAGACGGGAATCTAGCTCGATGAGTCTAATGTGATTAATGATTAACATACCAAACCCCTGGGTTTCATTGGAGGTGACACTCGGCATAATGAAGATTGGGCCTCTAGATAATGGAAAGTATTTGAATCAAATGTATGAGAAACTATCAAGTAGTAGTTAGGAACCTTAGCTTTAACCTCACTTTCATCTAAAAAAATTGATGTTTAGTAGTTAAGGAAGCCTCTAAGTCTTTCAGTAATATGAAGCCAAAGAGATTCTTTTTAGGATCATCCTCCTCAAGTCCTGAAGTTGGTGTAGAACTTGAGGAGAGTTCAAACAAAGAATTTATGGAATTACCTTTTGATTGGTACTCGCCTTGTGTTCTTAATCTTACAAAGCAAGGTTTGATTCTTTATTCATGGTCTAAGCATAAGTTGGGGTACTTCAAAAAGCTATGGACCAGCATAGGCAGAGATGCACAATCAAGATCAGGATTACGATTTGGTATAGTGGGTCCATTTGACGATGATGATTACTGCTTAGTTGTCAACAACCATTTGGAGTATGAAATGTTCTTTTCACACCAAACTAACTCTTGTGAGGATGTGTGTTTAGAAAACTTAGATGATCTAGATGGTCTCCAAATTAAAGATGCACCACCAGAATTTGAAGAGGAGATCCATTCAACAATTAACAAGCTTAAATAAATCTACCTCAGGGTAGAAGAAAATTCACACCCGACATACATCAATTCATTGTTGAATGAAGAAGAAACTAATAATTTAGTTAGGCTATTGACTAAGTTTAAGGTCTTCTTTGCATAGAGTTATAAAGAGATGCCCAGATTATCTCCTAACATAGCAGTCCACAAACTTGCAATAGATCATAGCGCTAACCCTATCAAACAAGCTCCTAGACGCATCCAATTAGAAATCGAACAATAGGTCATTTCTAAAGTCAAGAAATTGATTGATGCTAGTTTCATCAGAGAGGAAAAAGACCCTACCTAGTTAGCCAATGTTGTACTAGTTAAGACAGAGAATGGCCAAATTCGCATATGCGTCAATTTCAGGGACTTAAATAAGGCATGTCCTAAAGATGACTTTCCTCTTCCTATACAAGAATTAATGGTAGGCATCACTTCATCTCATGCAGTATTCTCCTTCATGGATGGGGCATTTGGCTATAACCAAATCAAGATGGCCCCTGAGGATGAAAGAAACACTTTCTTTCAAACCCCGATCAGAATCTATTGTTATAGGGTCATGCATTTTGGCCTTAAAAATGCTGGTGCTACATACCAATGGGCCATGAATCAGATCTTCAATGAACTCATCCATCATTAGGTTGAGTGCTATTGATGATCTAGTAGTCAAGAGAGAAAAGAAAACCATCTCTTTATAGCGAAATAGTTTTGAATGGTTAAGATAATATAACCTCAAAATGAATCCCATACATTGAGTAGCTTTCGAGAAATTTCTTGGGTTTGTTGTCTGACATTGGGGAATAGAAACAGATCTAGAAAAGATCAAAGCTATCTTAGAAATGCCACCTCCTAAGAGTTTAACTCAACTCAAATATTTCCAAGGATGGTTGTCATATTTAAGATGCTTTATTTCTAACCTATCGATGAGATGCAAGACATTCTCAACACTTGTCAAAAAAGATGCCAAGTTCAAGTGTGATGGCAAGTGTTAACATGCCTCTGAAATATCAAGTAATATTTAGTGAAGCCGCTAGTTCTTGCAGTCCCTATCCCGGGCAGGCCACTCATCCTCTACACTACCGCATTGGATGACTCTCTCAATGCTTTGTTGGCCCAAGCCAACGGAAAAGGGAAAGATAGTGCTCTCAACTACCTTAACCATCATCTAATTCTTCAACAACTATCCACCTATTGAAATATTGCCTAGCTTTGATCTTCGCCTCCCAAAAGCTATGACACTATATGCTTTCTCATAAGGTGAACTTGATTTCCAGAACCAATCCACTGCAGTATCTCATGACGCAGCCAATGCTATTCAGATGTTTGGAATGATGGTCCATGAACTTCTCATAGTTTAATTTTACATTCATACCCCTCTGTGTGGTAAAAGGATAAGCACTAGCAGATCTCTTAGTAGCACACCCACTTCCTATTGATTCTTCACTTAGTGATGATCTCCTTGATGAACAAATCATAAACTTAGGGGAGGATAACAACCACCGATAGGAGATGTATTTTGATGATGCAGCTTCTTTTCATAAAGGGGAAGCACCACGATCTACTATTGTAGGAAAGGCAGAGGTAGGAATAGTTCTCCTAACTCCAGACCACGATGTGATGAGATTCTCATACTATCTTTCCAACCTCTGAACCAATAACGAAGCTGAGTATGAGGCTTTGATTACTGGTCTAGAGTTAGTTATCAAAGTGTGTGTCAAGAGCATCAACATCTTTGGGGATTCTTAGTTGGTCATCATTTAGATTGTCGGGTCATACAAGGTTCTCAAACCAAAGCTTCATCATTATCATGAGTAAACCATGAAGCTGTTGACCCAAATACCTGAAGTCACCATCTATAAGGTTCCCCGAGTAGATAACGCAGTAGCAGATTCTTTAACCAAACTCACCAAAGAATTGGCATGTCCGAAATATGAGTCCATTCCAATAAGTTCCTAAATAGACAAGTCCTATCTCTTATTGATGATGAACTCATCAGAGATTTCTCTTGAAGGGAGGTTATCATTGACTATAAGGACAAGAAGATTGGAGGAGCAACTTCATAGACTATTTGAACAGACAAACTACCTTAAAAAAGTCACAAGCCCATCAAGTGAAACATAGAGCTCTCTCCTATGCTCTCATTGATGGCACCCTGTACTGATGGTCCTTTGATCAAATGTGGTTATGTTATTTAGATAAACATAAAGACCATGGCTTTGTAACTGAGGTACATTTAGGTCTATGTGGAGCACATCAATCCAGTTCGAAGATGAAGATGAAGATTAAGAGAAGAAGATACTCGCCTTGATGATTACACATCATGGATGTAGCTAGGAGATGCCATCAGTGTCAGATACATAGTGTGGTCCTACATCAATCACCCAACATTGGCCTCATGGCCATTTGAGTGTTGGGGTACCAACATTGTAGGTCCAATCGATCCTCCTTCTTCCAAGGGTCATCGGTTCATCTTAGCGGCCACCGACTACTTTTCCAAGTAAGTGGAGGCAATCCCACTCAGAGAGGTTATAGCTCAGCATGTGCTTCAGTTTTTCAGGAACCATATTGTATATAAATTTGGGGTGCCTCGATGAATTATATCCGATAATTATACTACATTTAAAAGCACCAAGATCAACAGCTTTGCCAGAAGACACGGTATAGATTGGAGATACTCCACCATCTACTACTACAGAGTAAATGATTTAGCAGAAGCATTCAACAAAACTCTCAGCCAAATATTAAATAAGACTCTTGATGACAACAAGTGTAGTGGAATGAGAAATTGGTTGAAGCCTTGTGGGCCTACCTCACCACATACCAAACTCTAACTCAATCTACCCCATTTTTCTCAGTGTATTGGTCTGAAGCCGTTCTACCTTTAGGAGTTCAACTCCCATCACTAAGGCTAGCATTGGGTAGCAAGATCACTACAAAGCAGAATACAAAGTTGTAGTTAGAAGAGCTCGATGGTTTGGAGGAGAGTCACCTACAGGTGTGCTAGAACCTCAAGTTGTATAAGGCCAAAATGATTCAAGCTCACAACAAGTTGGTCTGTCCTAAGTCTTTTCAAGTAGAAGAACTTGTATTAGTCTTAAGGAGACCAATTATTGCCTCTTTCAAGCTCACAATAAGCTGGTCTACCTTAGGTCTTTTCAAGTAGGAGAACTTATGTTAGTCCTAAGGAAACCAATTATTGCCCATCAAAAGATGGGAGGCAAGTTTGAACCCACTTGGGAAGGCCCTTATGTCATAGAGAAGGCCTACCAAGGAGGATCTTACCATCTCATTGATTGTAAAGAGAAATACCCGATGCTACCAATTAATGAGCTCTATTTAAAGAAATATTACCCATAAAACATGTTTAAAAATAATTATCAACAAAAGAATAAAAATCTGATTCCATTTCATCAAAATCTTCTCTTCTTTCAAAGCATTATTTTCTTGTCTTGCGAATCCACCATGACATGTTTAGGGTAGGTGTAAGAGAACCCAAGAGGCATCCTACCCCTCTTTCATAACACAAATAAAATCAAACACAATCTCCCGATGCTATTAGAATAAGTGTAAAAAAAGAACCGAGGCATCCTAGTTTGATTAGCAAAACTAAGTTATGTGTAAGAGAACCCAGTGGCATCCTTTCTTGGTGGGAATCCCAACTACCATTCATGGAACCACTTCATCAAATATCCCTAGTGTGTTTAGGTAGGTGAGAGAACCCAAGTGACGTCCCCATTTAAAAAAAAAAAACACAATAAAGAAAACACATATCTTTTGTCTCGAGTTATTTTGATGTGGGAGCAAGCCTACTACGGCACTCACTCATTAGCTGCTCTAGGATGGGTTTACATGCTACCTCATTAGTATGTCACCCTAGTGGTCACTTGTTTGGAAGATATGAGTCCCCATGCTTTCTTCTTATCTTGACCATTGCAAACCAATGAGCGCCTTGTTAGTATGGTAGACTTCACTACCCAGCTGGTAAGCTACCTCATGTTGATTTTATTTAAGAAGATGTGAGTCCCTGAGCTTTCTTCTTGAACTAATCATCATGATCTAACCAGGTATATTTAAAGTTTAGGATAAGTCCCCTGAGACCCCTTTCCTCCCTACTACATTTGAGTTGATGTGAGTCCCCAGGCATTCACTAGTTCATAGGTTGATAGCACCCAGCGTAAGACAAATTATCCCAAGAATCTCTTTTATAGGAGGATGTGAGTTCCCAAGCTTTCTTCCTAGATTGATTGTTGCAAACCAATGGGCACATTAGGTTAGTTGATGTTTGCTATGCTGACAACGACTCACCCGATGGATACACTAGCAGATGTGAGTCCCTGTGCTTTCTCCTTGAATTGGCAATTGAGTACATATTTGATATATGACTAGCCATATCATCTTCTCCAGAGTTTTGGATCAAGCCCAGCTGGAGAATCTCCCTCATCCATATTTGGATCACATCCTTGAGACCCCATTTAGACACTACCCGTGACTCTGGATTAGCCTCTTTCCTAGCCACCCCTATGGTTGGAGAATTTGTTCAAGGGATGCGCAAAGTCTCCTTGGTTTAATAAATCCAGAGATATGTCTCGATATAAGATCTTTCTCAGTTTGATCCCTTGCAAACTAACAGGATCCATAATAAACAAACTAAATAAATAAACAAATTATTTCTCTTGTGGATTAGGAATTCAAGCCCCCAAAGGCCCTCTTTTCCCAAGCAGGCTTCCTATCTTTAGGGCAGTGTCAGGAAAACTCCTTATAGGAATTGTCTGACTATTTGAGTTGAGATAAATCCCTGAGTCGGTACTCACTCCATAATTACCCCTAGGTCAAGTTCAATCTATTTTTCCATAAATAGGTTACCCCAGCAGTCATTCTGCTTTGGAAGATGTAAGACTATGATGCATTCTTTCTAGCACGATTCTCAAAAAACCGACGGCAAATTTGGTGTCGATCATTTGTTGCCCAAACTAAACCCATGGTCTTTTGTAGTGGAAGATGTGAGTCCCTAAGATTTCTGAATTGATCATTGCAAACTAAAAGGCACTCATTTGGTCGATAGTTCTCCCATCAGGAAGCTACTCTTTGGTTCAAGAATTTGTGATAGGTTTAGGCTAATATAAGCTCCTTCTCAAGCAGTGATCCATCACAAACCAACAAAATCCATCAAAACAAATTAAAGAATGAAATTAATATTTAACTATGTTTGAGCTGATTTAAGTCCCCCAATGGCATTCACTCAGTAGTCAACCCTAGGTCAGGTTCGATCTATTGCCTTGCCAATAGATCATCCTAGTAGTTCCTTATTCTGGAAGATATGAGTCCTCGTGCTTTCTTCCTAACTTGACCATTGCAAATTGATGGGCATCCCTTTGGTCGATTAGTCCTACTATGTGGCTGGTAGACTACTCTCTTAGGATTGGTAAGTCTGAGTTAGGTCTAGGCCTTTATGGCCCCTACTCAGTGCAGTCCATCGCAAACTAATGGGATCCATCATAATCAAAACAAATTAAAGAATGAAATTAATCTGGACTATCTTTGAGTTGATTTTAGTCCCCCTAGTGGCATTCACTCAATAGTTAGCCCTAGGTCAGGTTTTAGCTATTGCCTTGCCAACCAATCATCCTAGTGGTTCCTTATCTTGGGAGATGTGAGTCCCCATGCTTTCTTCCTAACTTGACCATTACACACTGAAAGGCATCCCTTTGGTAAATCTGAGTTAGGTCTAAGCCTCCATGGCTCCTACTCAAGCATCCATCGCAAACCAACATGGTCCATCTCAAAATCTAAAATCTAAAAATCTAAAATAAATTCAACCCTCCTCCCTCAATGGAGTCAAATAAAAAATAGAATAAATTCAACAAAACAAATCCAATCAATTCTCCCACAGAGGAGTCAATCAAATCAAAATAATTAAATATTAAACAAATCAAATCAATTTCTCCCTATTGAGACTCAAATCAAACCTCTCATCCCCTTGGGGATGATTTGAATCTATTTCCCTAGTGAAAGGTTCACATATTTTATCCCTAATGGATTCCTCATTCCCTCTCTTATGTCCTTGGCATAACTACTGTCACATTTCACTAAGCTCTGGATTCCTTCTACACCTTGGGTTAGAGTAGACCATTTTGTTAGTGCTTGATCATTCGGTATTGTTGATAGGTCAACACCAACACGCATGTGTGTTCCTTACACACACCTAGCCCTCTTTGTTGACCTCATCTTTTGGATGAGCTCTCAACCCCTCCATCTTGGACATAAGACTTCTCTTAGACTTTAAGAGTTCCTTAGTCTTAAGACACATCTAGTGATTAGGTGGACACTCAACCTAACTCTGGAGGCTTAGAAGAGTTAGCCATAGGAATAGAGTATGCCTTAAGAGTGTTAGAAGATTTTCCTACCCTATAGAGTGAACCAAATCCTCACTTCCTTCTTCTAAGTCAAAACTCCAAACTCATATCAACTCCAACTCTAACTCAAACCTTGAACCAATTCAATGGATTTTCTCAAATCATGAATCAATTCCAAATAATTGAAACCTATGATTGATGCCCATGATTGGATTCCAAACTCCAAAATATTTCTTAAGTCCTTTGATTCCCTCTTATGGACTTAGCCTAAATCAAATCTAAATCAATTCAAATTCAAGGAATTTTCATATAACCCATTTATATTCTCATTTATATTTATATGTATAAATGAAATATAGATTCAAATCAATCAAACAAAATTCAAAATTTAAATTCAAATAAAAAATCTTTCCTACGTCATTTTGATTCTATCTTATGGACTTAGCATAAACCAAATTGAAATTAATTCAAATTCAAGGAATTTTCTCATAACCCATTTATATTCTCATTTATATTCACAAATATAAATGAAATATAAATTCAAATATCCAAAAAATCAATTCAAAACTCAAACTCAAATTTAATCAAAATTCAACCTAAGCCTTTCAAGTCAAAATCTTGAACTTAGCCAAAATAAATTCAAATCAAGTCAAACCCTTGATTTTTCTTCTTGATTCAATCAATCCTTCAATCATGAATCCAAAAATAAATACAAACTCCAATCATCAAACCAAAACTGAATTCAAAAATCAAACCCAAGTCAAACTCATGTTCACCATTTGAACTTGAAATTGTCAAGTGGATCAAAACCCATTTGACTTCAAACCACTTGCAAATGGATTTATATTTCAATCATAAGTCCATATGTGACTCAAATCAAATTTTTCAATTCACTTAGGCTCACTTAACCCAAAGTGACCTAAAATACCTTATGAGCCAAATTCTAATCCCAACCAAATTGGATTGAACTAAGCCCACTTTAGGCTCACATTGTGAGCAATAATAATCATGAGATAATCAATCACTCAAATTGGGTCAAACTAAGTCAAACCTTGACCAAGTCAACATTTTACCAAAATGAAACCTAAACTATCCAAAATCTACCATAGGCCAAATTGATTGAAACCATTGATCAAAACTCATTCATGACCAATGTTTGAACTTGACTAAGTCATCATTTGAGACTAACCTAGCCTAATTGGTTCTTTGCCCCAAGTTGACTCAACTTGAGCTAAAAAGTCAAAATGTGTCAAAAATTGATCTAAGCCAAATTTATTAAAACTAATGGGCTAAGTTCATTCCAAATCACTTGTTGAACTTGACCAAAGCTCCAATTGGCCAACTAGACCTAACCAAGGCCAATTGACCTTCAACCCAACTTGACCTAAAGGGTCAAATTGAGCCAAATACAAATATAAACAAAATTGATAAAAAATAAAGACACCAATCCATTTCAAATGATCAACCAAACATAAACCAACACATGACCTAGCCCAAATAGGTCAAATTGGTCAACTTGACCCATTTGACCTAAATCAAATTAAATGAACTAAATCCAATTATAAATCAAATTGAACCAAACCAACAATGCCAAAACATTTCAAATGGTCATATGAACTTGTCCTAATCCTTGGTTTGACCCAATTTGACCAATTGGTCAATTTGACCCAAGTTAACCCATTTTGACCTAAATGGGTCAACCTAAACCAAACCATATCAAACCAACTCCAAATTCAATAAAACTTGGCCTAACCCATTTTTCAATCATACCAAACATATTCAAACTGAAATCAAGGTCAAATGACCATTTTAACCCTAGGACATAGGGTAACCTAAAATCAAAATCACTTGGAATTTGGCCAATTTCCTTTTGATGGACACTTGGCATCCTCTTAGTGGACCAAATAGTCACTAATAGACATGGTTCACATGACCCATTGAGTTTGGGCCTCTGAAACCCAACACAAGGTCAAAATTGACCACCCCCATGGAAATGAGCAAATGGGATTCCTTCCTCCACCTTGTTTCGCACATGGAAAACTCCTCCAGTACCTTCTCTGGCCAAAACTGAATACCATACCCTTCAAAATAGCCTAAACAACCCATTGAATACAGTTAATTGGATCAAAATGGCAAAGAAACTTGTGGCCATTCGATCCTTCAAGGGGGAGATATACTCCCCCTAATATTAGTCCCACTCACCTCTCTGCTTTGATTAATAATAAGTCGAGCATCCCATAGCTTCTCTAAGCTTCTTAGATCCAATTCCATTCTTAGTTTCTCCAAGCCAAAAATAGGAGGTAAAATCCAACAGCCACCAAACCACCAATCCTTTTAAAACACCAATTAAAATAAAAGATCAAGTTCTCCAATTAAGGGAAGTTTTCCATAAAAAGAGATTTCAAGATCCATCTCTTCCACTGAGAATCTTCAAGTCAAGGAGGCTTTGCAGAGAGTTTCTTAGAAGTGGATTTTCATCTCAAGAAAATTTAACGGGATGTTCTGTTGCATGATGGGTTGAAGTTGTTCACCCAAGCTCAATCGAAGCTTGGATCTTGCCATGGAAGGTGGATGACTCTTTCACATAGAAGACAGATGATCATGGGCTATTCATCCATGCATTTTGGATGGATGACCATGATCAAGATGCATAGGATCCTTGATTTAATTCTATTAATACCACATGCTCGATCTCAACCATCCCATCCTTAGATGGATGGAGAGAAAGCAAGCTAATGCACTCAATGTGATAACTTAAATAGCCTATCCCATCACAATACATGGAAATAATGTGCCGCATTAACCTCCATATGGCACCAATGGGATTAGCTATTTAATTAGGGGATTAATTACCTAATAAGCATGGGAAGTTTAAATATTCATAGCTAAATGAAGAAAAAATATAAAAATATGAGGTAAAATGCATATGAAAGATATTTCAATGTAGAATCATATAAAATTATTTTAAATGGATTCTAAATAGTGACTTCTCTTGAATTTAGGTTTTATTGGGAGTGCGATTATGATAATTATTCTCTAATTATCCCACTGATTAACCCCAAACATCTCATGTGCATTTACTGGGAAGAATCCTGCCTCCCCTAATTTTCTTAGGATTTATTAATGGTTTAATTAGAGAAATTGTTTAATTCATTCTTAATTACCCTCTTAATGTAATTATGCCTAATAAATTGTGTAAATAGTGGTTTAAACCCTTGATTGAGTTAATTAAGCTTTGTTTGAGTGATCGAAGGTTTAGAGAATAATTTTGGGATATTTTCTAAGCTTTCTTAAACCCCTTTCTCTTCTTAATCTAAATTCAATTTTAATCTACTAATTACTTAATTAACTTGATTAAATAATCAAAATATTCCAAAACTTAATCAATCCATATTGGGTAGATGCTTAGGTGTTTAATAATCTTAGTGGCATAAAGAAATCAAAACCTAATCCACATGTGTGGGAAGGGTTATGAAAGTACTTAACTTAAACCCTTTTTCTTAATTAATCAATAATTTTGAACCAAATGCATTAGGCCTTTTTTTTCCTAGGTGCATTGTTGATTTAAATTCCTTGTGTGGTTTTATGTCATATTATTGGCTCATAATTATGTGATTAAATATGTTAAAGTGGTGTGTAAGGGTAATAACACACTTAATTTACACCTTAACCCAAACCAAGGCATAAAATTGATCTAATCACCTAAAAATTGAACTTAAATAACTCACACATGGGAGAATGAGTTAGGACCAGCTCATCTCATATTTCTCAAATTAAAATCAAACACAAACAAAATTCAAACTCTCCTTAAGACAAATTTAATTTACTTTAAATAATCTTATTCATAGGATTACCTTTACGAATTAATTAGAGTGAATGAATTTACTTACTTTTTACTTTATTTCTTTCCTAATATGCCAAATAGGTATGCCATATGAAAATCATGCATTCAAGCTTTTTGAAAATCAAATTATAAATGAAATGTTTTCTTTATGTCAAATTGCATGTTTTGGCTAAAGTAAGAATATGAATGGCTATTATCACTATTAAATCTAAAATTATTTTTTAAAACCTATAAATCAGTCATCAAAACTGAAAGGTATGCTACTTATAATTATTTATAAGCTTGCATGTGAGTAAAATACAAAGATGTGCATAGTGTGGTTTTCCTTCACTTTTATTTTAGCATAGTTTTGGAATAGGATTTGACAAAGTGTATAGTTTATTTGAAAAGAACACAACACTTGCTTAAATCCTTTCCTATTCATTCAAACATTATTACTTAAGAAGGACATCCACACTTGCATAAGTAAATTGCATAAACAAATCAAACATATAAACATAGACCTTTGCATCTTTCTTTTTCCATTCATTTCTTTTGTACATGCATATGTATTTAAGAAAAGTGGTATATTAGTTTGAACAACCCTGGGGTTGTGAGGCTTTATGTTACTCTAAGTAGGTCTTGTACCTTACACCCATGGTGCTAACAATGGCGTCGTACTCACTTATGCCTTTCATACATATAAATGTGCATGTGAAAATGGATAAAAAGGAATCCCTCATTTCTACTTAATGAAAATCAGTATCATAAAACAACCCAATTTTCTTCTTAAGCAACATTACTTAGCATTAATCATTAAGGTGCTAAACATTCTCATTTGCATTTATAGATATGCTTAGGATTCATTCATATGCATGTTACACAAGTTGGGAAAGAAATGAAGTGATGTGTGATGGTATTTCACTTTACTTAATCTTAAAATGCCTTTCTCTTTGAATAATTTTCTTTAGGGAAAATCTAAACTTAGGATTAATTAAAACACATAATAAAATAATCACTAAATAAAAAATAAAGGATGAATCTACTTTAGAAATAACTTAAGGTGGCAAGAAAAGAGAAGTTCTCTTCTCTTTTCCACTATTTACAACTTAGTAATTAATGGTAGGATTCACTTAAACCAAATAAAAATATAAAATAAAATGAACATGTTTCATACTTAGAAGATATAAAATAAAATGGTAGGATTCACTTAAACCAAAGAAAAGAAATAACTTAAATAAAATCACCTATCAAAGTTGAACATGTTTCATACTTAGAAGATCTAAACCTTAAAGTCATAGCTAAGCATACCACACAAACCTTAAATAGCACACACATTAGGCTAAGTCACCTTTTCTTACTTTAGGTTAGGGCGATGCATGGTTTGATGTTTTCCATTATTTTGAGATGTTATGTTTTAGTCTAGATGTTAGGGTGAATGTGTGTAGAATGAATGATAGGATGATCAATTCTAATCATTCTCATATGCAAGGGATTGTGCTTAAGGGGAGCTATAATAAAAATATAAAATGCTTTTTGTTGTGCAGGTGCTTATACCCCCTAAGCATAATCCAATAGGACAAGTGGACTTGGTCACCCATGTGTGGGGTGCTTAGTCCAATATGTGCTCATACATGCTTTGGGATTTGTATGGTTTGTTTAGCTAATCTCTTTTTTGCAGGTGTTAGTTAGATTTAATTTTCCTTTTTCTTGTAAATTTGTAATTAGGATTTTTGAATGACTATTATGGGGATTAATATGAGCATTGGTTATAATATTTCATCTTATATACCATGTGAAGCATTTGGAGTAACCATATTCCAACCATCCAAAAGAAGGAACCAAAAGAAGAAAGAAGAAAAGAAGAAAAGAAAAAAAAAAGAAATGAAGAATGAAGACCCCCATAACATGAATTCCTTGCTGTATTGTAATTTATTCATTTGTAATCTGGGTTGTGTAAGGCTAGAGCTCAGATACTCAATTTATGTTTTCGGGTTTGTGCTATGGAGCCTGACCACAAATGATCTTTTATTCTTTTACGCTAGCTTTATAAATTATTGATGTTTGTTTAGCTTGTGCATTAAGATGACATCTTTTCCTAGTTTTTCCTTGCTTTGATGTATGGCTTGGATGCAACTAGGCTCTTAGGGAAAAATAAATATTCTACCAAATTAATAAACTCAAATTTAAAAAAAAAACTCATAACCTGATCTAAAGCCTAAGTAAAATCAAGATAAAAAGAATTAGCAACCATTTAGCTGGATGTGTACCTTCTTTTCTAACATCATGCATAAAAAAGCATATTATTTCACTCTTGATTGGAGGGCTTCCACTTTCCCAGAGAATTTGTCTTGACCTATGAGAGCCATGGTGGAAACACACCTCTTTATCTTATTAATTTTAGCCCATAATCTAATTTCTCATGTAGTAGACATAAAGAATCCTAAAGCCTGTGTCAAATTGATTGTCCAAAAAAAAAATATATGAAAAGTTTGCATTAGATTTAAGTCATTAAAAGCATGCCCCTTACATGATCTAGTCTCTTAAGGAGTGTGTTTAAGGACTTATCCTCTTTCTAAATAAATAATAAGCTTGTTGTCTTACATAAACATATGACTTGCTTACATTTTTAAAATCGTATGAGGAGTTAGTTGGCCACCCCCCGAGCGCATAACAGTTGTGATTTATCCTCTCTTATGGAGGTAAACCAAATACCCATTTTTTCCTTAGATTTAGGTCATGCTTTTTGGCCATCGCCAAAGCTCCCTAGATTTAGGTTCAGTGGATGCTACTTCCCTTTGTGGACTATGAGCATAAATCCTTACCTCTTAAGGCATTTTTGTGACCTTCCATCATGGAATTATAAACCTTAGAATTCTATTAAAAATTTAACTCAAACACATTAGTTCAATTTTAAAAATATAAAGCCAAACCATAGGGTAGTCTGGGGTGCTTACTAGGCTTCCTAGTATCTTAAGCATCCTCTACTTATTTTCATTTATCTTTGATAAGAAGTCCCTCTTCTTGATCGATCCCACTTGAATTTTTAAACATTAACCAATCGATTGATAGTCCTACCTTTCAAAATCTTTGGAGATAATAATCATTTACCTTAATCAAGACTACTCCTAAGGAATCCTATTCCTTAGGATGCAATTAACTATAGGGGCTTGCTCCTGTAGGGAACTTAATGAACCTGGTTTAAAATAAACCCTACTTTACCTTTCCATTTAAAGTAGGGGAAGAATCTCTGGTACATTCCGAAGACCCATAGTCTTTAGAAGTCCTTATTCAGGTGATTAAGTCCATTGTAGGGTGGTGACTTCTATCTTTCGAGATAGTACACCTTTCCTGAATGCCATACCCGATCACCTTAATAAGAACATCTATGGATCTATGTGGAGTCCCAACAAGGCATTTTATATTTTTATTTTCATTTATCCAATCTTCAGAAAGGGGATAGATGAAGGCAGAGATATAAAATTTTTCACCACACATGCACATGTATTTAAGAAAAGTTGTATATTAGTTTGGACAACCCCAAGGTTGCAAGGCTTTAAGTAGCCCTAAGTAGGTCTTGCACCTTACACCCCTGGTACTAACAATGATGTTGTACTCACTTAATGTTTTTTACACTGGTAAATGTGCATATGAAAAATGGATAAAAGAATCACTCTTTTCTACTTAACAAAATCATACATACATGAAACATTATAAAATTTCTTAAATAAACTCTCTTAGCATTCATCATGAAGGTGTGCTAAAAATTTCCATTTTCATGTATAGACATGCTTAGGATTCATCCATATGCATGTTACACATGTTGGGAAAGAAATGAAGTGTTGTGTATTTTATGATAATACTTCACTATAGTTAATCTTAAAATGCCTTTCCTTTTGAATTGGTTTGTTTAGGAAAATTCTAAACTTATAATTAATTAGAACACATAATAAAACATTCACTAAAAAAATCAAATATGAATCTACCTTAGAAATTACTTAAGGTAGGGAGGAAAGAGAAGTTTTCTTCTCTTTTCCTCTCTTTACAACACTTTGTATTTAATTCTAGGTTCATTCAAACCTAATCAAATCACAAAATAACAATAAACCAAATCAACTAAATTAATTAAATTAAACCACCCTCTAATTAGAACATTTTCTCACATAGAAAACTTCAACCTTAAAGCCTAGCTAAACATACCACACAAGCTTTAAATGGCACACACATTAGGCTAAGTCACCACTTCTAGCTTTAGGTTAGGGCGTTGATGGTTTGATGTTTGGTGTAATATTTTAGTCGATGTTAGATGTTAGATCGAATGGTAGAATATTTTAGTCTAACCATTATCGCTGTGGATTGTGCTTAAGGGGCATTATAATAAAAATATAAAATTGCATTTGTTGTGTAGGTGCATATATCCCTAAGCATAATCCAAAATAGACTAGGTGGACTTGGTTACCCATGTGTGGGGTGCTAAGTCTAATTTATATATATACATGCTTGGGATTTTATGGTTTATTTATCTAATCTCTATTTTATAAGTTTTAGTTATATTTTCCTTTTCCCATTTTCATGTAATTTTGCAATTAAGATTTGTAATTATTGTTATGTGGGATCAGGATGAACATTGGTTATAATACTATATCTTATGTACCATGTAAAGCCTTAGAGTAACCACATTCTAATCATCAAAAAAAAAAAAGATGAAAGAAGAAAGAAGAAATGAAGAAATGAAGAATGAAGACCCTCATAATAATGAATTCCTTCTTGATTGTATTTAATTCATTTGTAATCCAGGTTGTATAATGGTAGAGTTTGGCTACCCAATTTATATTTGGGTTTGTGTGATGGAGCCTGACCACAAATGTCCTCTTATTCTTTTGTGCTAGCTTTATAAATTGATTGATGTTTGTTTAGATTTTGCATTAAGATGGAAGATTTTTCTAGTATCTTCCTTGCTTTGATTTATGGCCTATATGATGATTAAACTCTTAGGAGAATAAGTTTTCTATCCAACTAATCAATTCAAATTAAAAATAAATAACTCATAACTTTACCTAAAGCCTAAGTTATAAACAAGATAAAAGAATTAGCAACCCCTTAGCTGGATGTTGTATTACTATTCTCACATCATGCATAAAAAGTATATTTATTCACTCTTAATTGGAGGGCTTCCACCTTTTCTAAAGAGCTTGGCTTGACCTTTGAGAGCCATGATAGAAATACACCTCCTTTTCTCACTGATTTTAGCCCATAATCTAATTTCTCATGCATTAGGCATATGAATCCTAAAGCCTGTGTCAAATTGATTGTCCAAAATGAAAATAAAATAATGTAATAAAATTTGCATTAGATTTAAGTCATTAAATCATGCCCTACATGATCTAGTCTCTTAGGGAGTATGTTTAAGGACTTAATCTCTTTCTAAATAAAGAATAGCTTAGCTATCTTGCAAAGCATATGACTTGCCTACATATTTTAAAATTATAGGAGGAGTTAGTTTGAGGCCACCCCAGGTGATTGTAAGTCCAACAGTAAAGCGACTTATCCTCTCTTGTGGAGGTAAACCAAATACCCATTTTCACCTTAGATTTAGGTCATGCTTTTGGCCCTCGCCAAAGCTCCCTAGATTTAGGTTCAGAGGTTGCTACTTTCCTTTGCGGGTTACAAGCATAAATCCTTAACTCTTAGGCATTTCCATGACCTTGTATCATGGAATTGTAAGCCCTAGATTTCTAATAAAAATTTGACTCAAATAAATTAATTCAATTTCAAATATATAAAGCCCAATCATAGGATAGTTTGGGATGCTTACTAGGATTCCTAGTATCCTAAGCATCCCCTACTTATCTTCATTTGGTTTCGATAAGAACTCCCTCCTCTGTATCGATCCCACTTAACTTTTTAAAAATAAATCAATCGATTGATAGTCCTACCTTCGAAATCTTTGGAGACAATGATCATTTACCTTAATCGAAAGTATTCTTAATGAATCTTATTCCTTAGAATGTAATTAACTATAGGGGTTTGCCCCTGTATGGAACTTAACGAACTTGGTTTAAAGTAAACCCTGCCTCACTTTTCCATGTAAAATAGGGGAAGAATCTCTATTACATTCTGAACACCCATAGTCCTTAGGAGCCTTATTAAGGTGATTAGGTCCATTTGTAGGGTGGTGGATTCTATCTTTCGAGATAGTACACCTTTTCTTGATGTCATACTCGATCACTCTAATAAGAACAATTGCAGATCTACCTAGTGTCCCAACAAGATGTTATATTTTTGTTTTCATTTATCCTTCTAAAGGATAAATGAAGGTAGGAATTTTTGCACCATGGATTTTTTTGGCGACTCTGCTGTGGATGGTTCCTCTGTCCATGTTAGGTAAATGATTGTTGTCTCCAAATATCGATAGTGGGTTTGTACTTTTATATGAATCCAAGACTTCTTTCTTTTTTGTTGGCACTTTTCTTATTTCATCATTGAGTTAAGCTAGCCAACATCTTTAGGTGTTAGGACCTCTCCCCGTGTTGGTCTTAAAACCCCCGTTGGATTCCCCAATCTGTGAAAATAACATTTTAATAAAAAGAAATAATTAAAACTTCCTCCTTACCATTTTTATGGTAAGGAAAGGTTCATTCCAAAAATGATAACAAAATAAATCCATCATAAAAGTCTTGCTTTTCAAAAGCACTTTTTCAAAATACACTTAATAAAATATTTTCACTACATCAAATAATTTTTATAATTATTACATGTAGGAACATTTCAAAAATAAAATCAACAATCATATTTTCCAAAGCACAAATGAATATCTTCACTAATTTACTTGAATGAAGATTTCATCTCCAAATATAAGAAACAATCATCTTTCCAAAAATAAAACCAACGATCATGTTTTTAAAAAGCACAAAATTTGAAGATGTGCCTTTCCATTCAATACATCCAAATGTGTTAGATGGATGTTACATCTTCAAGCAAAATCATAACTTTGAAATTCCACTCAACACATTCCACATGTGTTAAGTTGGAATTTTCACCTTTTCAAAAAGAACATATGAAACCTCTCCATTTAATATACCCACATTTATTGAATGGAGGTTTCATTTCCAATCAAAATAAAAATAAATTTCCAAAAACACATATGAAAACTCCCCATTCAATATACCCACATTTATTGAATGGAGGTTTCATTTCAAATCAAAATCAATTTTCAAAAAGCACATATGAAACCTCTCCATTCAACATTTCCACATTTATTGAATGGAGGTTTCACTTCCAATCAAAATCAATAATAAATTTTCAAAAGCACATATGAACATCTCCATTCAATATACCCGAATTTGTTGAATGAATATTTCATTTCCAAATAAAATGACACTATTTTGAAATCCAACCTAATATATTCCATACATGATTAGGTTTGAATTTCATCTTTCAAAAAAAAAAGCAATAATCACACATGAAACTACATCTTTGAAAAATGAAACATAATTGATTTCCATCTTACATACCCAAAATTGTTAAATGGAAATCTCTCTTTTCAAAATCAAAAAATAGAAAATATTTTTTTTTAAAACACATTTGAAACTTCATTTTAGCATACCACATTTGCTAAATTGAAGTCTCCATTTTCCAAATAAAATTTGGAACACATTTTTGAAATTTCATTTAACATACTCAAATTTGCTAAGCGAAATCTCCATTTCACAAAATTCAAAACACATTGGAACTTCATTTTTGCATACCACATTTGCTAAAGTGAAATCTCCACTTTCAAAACAAGTTCCAAAACAAAAAGAAACACATTAGGATTTTCTTAGCATACCTAAATTTGCTAAGAATCCAATTTTCAAAATCAAATATAAAAAAAAAACAAAAGAAACACATTATGATTTCCTTAACATACCTAAATTTGCTAAGAATCCTTTTTTCAAAACTTTTCAAAAACAAAACATACTTGGATTCTTCATTTAGCATACCCTAAGTTGCTAAATGAGGATTCCATTTTCTATTCACAAATGATTCACGAAATAAGCAAACAAAGAAAAAGAAGAAATTGTTTTCAAACACCTCACATAGCATACCCAAATTTGCAAAGTGAGTGAATTCCAAAAATCTAAAAATCAAAACAAAATCTATTTACCCTTTACTTTAACATACTCAAATTTGTTAAATGAAGGGTCCTCAAAATAAAAAATCAAAATCAAATATAAACCTATGGAAGCATCTCTCCAAAAATACTTGAACCCATTTTCAACATACCCAAATTTATTGAAAGTGGATTCTACATTCAAAATTCCTCTTCCAATCAATCTCAAAATCTCTTCTAAATCCATTTGAGCCCCACTTAACACTTTCAAGAGAGTGTGGGTTCAAATTCTAAAATTCAAATTCAAAAAAACAACAAAGAAAATTTGATTCAAGTTTATTTTTTCAACATTACAGCTTTCGCCGCTTTTCAAGTTAGTCATGTTGCAAAGTATGTACGCTTTCATGGGATTGATTTGGCCTTGGATCAAGCTAGCCTTCCACATTTTGACTATGACAACCTCATCCACTTTGGTCAAGACTTTGAGGGGGCCAGGATTACTTGTGAAGGAGCCCCCCTCATCACAATTAGTAGGAGTGTGGTAACCGGTAAGAAGCCGGTCATCCAAGTTGACATGCCATCTGATTTAGAGGTCCCCTCACTAAAGAGGAAGGTTGTGGCAATTACCATAATAACAATAGTAGTGACAGTGCCAGTGCGCCAGGTTGTTCCCCATGCTACCCCAGTTAGGGCTAGTACCCACTCGCTAACTCCCTCAAAGGGGAAGGCTCCCCTGATTCCAAGGATTATCTCCCCTACTTTTGAGGTTGGGTCTAATTTCTACTATCTAGGACCCAATGAAAAATAAGATGATGCGGTATCACACTCACATTGCCAAGGAGTTGGAGGTAGCTACTCAATCTATTGTAGAGGAGTTGTCAAGGATGGTTTCCTGGCTGGTTATAGAAAACCAGTTCCACCCTATCTTCAAATCTGATAGAGAGGATGCTAGGAAAATTTTTTGCTTCACCTCTACTAGCAGTTCAATTTCAGTTACTTATTAGTGAGAGGAGGAGGTCATATGTCAGCCTCTGATCAGGTCTATGCCAATTAAATGAAGCCTATGGATGATCGGAGTCTAAGGCTCAATTTTATTTGAGATTAGTTATCCCTCATAGTGTGGGTAGGTAGATCCGGAGAGGGAGAGAGGCTAGAGGGCTCACCCAGAGCACGGAGGTATAGCCAACATGTCCAGACTTGTGGACTTTATAGATCGGTATGCTAGCTGTGCCAATCATACTGACAGTATCTTACTCAAGGGGATTACACATCGTAAGAGAGGAGCTCTTATCCTGAGAGAGTTAGTGGTGCCTCCACCACACCGCTCTTCTCCATGCTCGCCATCTCCTATACATGTCCCAGTATCTACTATTCTAGCCAAGGCCATAAAGGATGCATCGGGGGAGAAGAGAATCCCATTGGTGATCTGGCTATGGCCAAGAGATCATGTTTCATCTACACTGCCTACTATGGTGAGGCTTAGCTATCTTGCTTGACCTTCTACCCCAGTAGTGGTGAAGAAGGAATGACAACCTTGAAGTATAGTAATCATCTTGTCACCACCACCACCGTAGAAGGCTATGGAGACAGTCACAATAGTTGAGGGAAGAGGAGACAGTTCAGTCACTCCTATGATCATAGATCATCCTAGGAGTGCCACTTCGCCCAGATCCAATAGTGGTCAAGAGTATTTTTCTTTTAGTGAGCATAATCCCCACAAGATCAGCTCCCCAGTAGTGTCAGAGGTTAGGTGCTTATCTGTTCATGACAGTGATCCCATTAGCGGTCAAACTTGATCTTTCATGCCTATTCAGTTGGACCAATCCCTAGATGACATCGTAGCTTAGTATCTAGTGGATAAGAAGGAAATCTAAGGATATGCCTGGTCCAATTTAGAGGATGAAAAGGTCAGCTTTGATTTTAATGAAGATGACCTGTTAGAGGATTTAACGGGGATACAAATGGTAGATATCGAGGATTCCCACCTCTGTGAGCAGCAGACTTTGGAAGGTGCTGAGTTCAAGCATGAAGGCACAGCCTACTCGACCCAACACCTCCATCAGTAATTAAAATAGAAAGATGAAAAAATAAATATGATAGGGAAGCTGCTTGAGGATTTGCTACCACCTATTTTAGCACTTCAGAAATAAGCACTTATAGTTCATCCTACTATAGCTGAGACTAGTCAGCCATAGTTGGTGCATGTCTTGGATTCAGCCAAGACTTTACCTCCAAAAGAGTAGGGCAGCACCAGCCTATATAGGAAGGTAGTGGATAGCACCTCCATACAGGAAAAAGATATCAAAGCTATGGTTGAGCAGCAGGTGAGAGAAGCATTGGCTCAAGCATGAGAAGGATCATCAGTTCCAAAGCATAGAACTTACCTAGAGGAATTTAATGTCATCCAATATCATAAGGGTTTTGTGTCACCTTCTTCGAAGAGCTTCCCACTGAGGTAGCATCGTGCACTTCAGATCTAGTTGTTGCAATGCTGGTGGTAGTGATGCTTTAATCTTCCATCTCTTTATTAGTAGCCTAACACACATAGCCTTGAATTTGTATGCTGAACTTCCCAACAGTTTAGTGAAGACTTTTGCTGAGTTGGAGCAACTCTTCATCAAGAGGTTTCCTGAAGCTCAGCAAAGGGTGACTGTAAGTGATCTCACTGTGGCTCAACAAAATCTTGGTGAGTCCCTCATTGATTATATTCTCAGATGGCATAATTTGAGTATAAAATATGAACCACAGCTAACTGAATAGCATGCCATCGAAATTCTGCTTAAGAATATCCATATTCTGATTGCCTTCATGATCAAAGGTTTCACCATCAAAACATTTGAGAAGCTAATCAACAAGGCGACTAGCTTACAAGGAGAAGCCAAACAGTTTCCTTTTCTAGACTAATCAACAAAGCACAAACCATAGAAAGATTTTGAGAAAAAGCCTGGGGCAGTGATAGTAGTAGATAATGGGAAATAGCTGGCCAAAGAGCTATTTGAGAGACCTTGTGCTCCACAGTCATCACTTCCACCACCTCTACCACCATCGAGTCAGTCTTATCGGCCACTATAGTATCCTCAATGGCCTACACTACCTCTTCCTCACCCATATCAGCAGCAATAGTGATACACATACCCATCGCTAGGTAGCTACAGTCCACTTACTCTTTTAGATAAACTTAACAAGCCTTATTCATTTAAGAGGGAGGTAATCAAGAAGATATTTAAGAATCTCTTAAAGAAGCCTGATTTTTAGCTTCCCAAACCTAGGACACCAGAGGAAGTGGGAAAAAGCAATGATCCTAACTTTTTTCCCCTACCTCGCATGATAGGTCATATTTTGGATGATTGCTTTTCATTCAAGAATTGGCTTGAGCATAACTTCAAGATCGGTGTTATAGTCATCGTGAAGGAATACCTTGCAGAACAACCATCTAGTTCCATTAGGGTAATCCTTAGGGATACTTGTGATCCTTCAAAAACTAAAGAAGGTTGGGATATCTCCTTATCCCATACCTCTAAAAAAATTATTTCCAAAATCAAGAAACATTCCTTGCAGGTACTTGATACAGCTCAAACCTCCAACATCAAGGAAGGTTTACAAGTTTCTAGAGCCAACTCAGGGAAAGGGAGCTCAGAGTAGCAAAGTGCCACCGATAGCCAAAGCACAACCATCAACCAAATCCAGCCCAAACACGCTACTACATCAGCAACTACCTATACTTCAACTATCTCTTCTTCTAGTAGACATCCTATATCAGCGAATGAGGGCATCAAATCCCTCACCCCTCTTACTTTACTTGATTTCTACTATGTACCTCCTTCAAAATCAAAGAAATCAAAGAATAAAGCTAGCTTGAATTATATCTATGTCACTTCTGATGGGTTGTCTAAATTTACTCTTAATGAAAACTCTTTAAGTCTAAACAACAATTATAACAACTCCAAACTTCTTTTTTTTCTAATTTAGAGTTGGACCTTCCTTCTTTGAATACTATGGGTTTACCTCTTGAGATAGACTTGGAATCATCCTATTCCTAGGGTCCCATAAGAGAACCTGTAGGTGAGCCCGATGTGCAAGTAGAACCTTAAATTACCCTGCCATAAGAGATCACCGAAGTCAACCTCCGTAGTGGCAAGGTTGTACCTCCTAGGGCAGCACCTCCAGATAATGGGAAATAAGTCATTGCTTTAGATGATTGAGAAGCCCCTCCACAAGATGCTCCACTCTTGGGTATGCTTGTGGAGGATCAGCCTAAGGTGGACTACAATGTCCTTTCTCACCTAAGAAAGTTGTCATCTAAGCTAAGTATATATGATGCCCTTGTCTTATCCAAAGAGATGAGGGAATCATTAATCAAGGCTCTCCTTGATCTTGAAATATGCTTAGCTTAGCTGACCACTATTGGAGAGGAGGTACATTATTCCAAAGAAGCTCATGGAATCACTTTCACAGATGAAGACCTACTGGGGACATGGAGCACAACCATCCCCTGCATTGGACATAGATTCAAACTTGCGAGAGCTCTCATCGATCCAGGTGCATTGGTTAACATTATGAGTACAAAGACCCTTACCTATTTAAGGATCGACATCTCCACAATCCAAGCAGATTGGATGATGTTGAGAGGATTCAATGAACAAGGAGAGAGGGATTTAGGTTCCATAGTGCTACCTTTGGAGATAGGTGGCTAGAAGATTGAAGCTAAGTTTTATATTATTGATTTGAATACATTATTCACCACTTTGCTTGGTAGGCCTTAGATACATCAGAAAAAGATGATTCCATCCTCTAAAAAAAATAAACTTAAGCCTAAAAAATAAATTAAAATAAAAAATCTAAACTAAAATAAATAAACCTAAAATAAATAAGCTAAACTAAATAAAAATAAAAATAAACCTAAATAAAAAAAAACAAAATAAACTAAATAAACCTAAACCTACTATTTTATTTAATTTTTTAAAAAAAAACCTAAACCCTAAATCCTAAACCCTAAAAATAACCCTAAACCCCAAACCCTAAAAGTAACCCTAAACCCCAAACCCTAAACCTGCAACCATTAATATCTAATCTTAAACCCTAAATCCTAAATCCTAAACCCTAAACCCTAAAACCATAAACCCTAAACCCTAAAACCCTAAACCCTAAACTATAAACCTTATACCCTAAAATCCTAAACCCTAAACCCTAAACCCACCTAAACTAAACATTAAACCCCAAACCCTAAACCTAAACCCTAAACCCTAAACTAACCAAAACCCTAAGAATCATAAAAACCTTGAAGGTAGGAACATCACAACTAGGCTCACCGATCTGACAAGGGAGGTGAAGCGGCGAAGTTATCACAGTGGTGGTGGGGGATCTGGAGGAGCTAGTGGATATGGAGGTGGTGGTCAGAGCAGTGGTGATTATGGAGGTGGGAGTAGATAGGTTTTAGTTGTGGTGGTGGTAGAGGGAGAGATTCGGAATATGATGGTGTATCCCGCTACTCATGAGGCAGGCGTGATTCTGATAGGAACTTAACAAACTGAAGAATGATCGATCTGATATGCTGCTTATAGGACTTTATGTTTATAGTAGAGATCGTTCTACTTATCTAATTATTTTTATTTGCTCTATGGCTGCTCATTTTTTATCTATGTCATCGCTTGTGTCTTAGAAAACTTGGGGTGCTACTTGGTTGATTAAATTGAAAAGAAGAAATGTTGAATCTGAATTTGTTATCTGTTAAAAAAAAATGTTAAACCCTAAACAAAAACTTAAACCCTTAACCATAAACCCTAAACTTAATACCCTAAACCTATAACCTAAAACCCTAAACCGTAAAAAACCTAAAAGCATAAACCCTAAAACCCTAAACTCTAAACCCTAAACCCTAAACCCTAAAATCCAAGCCCTAAACCTAAACTTAAAGTAACTAAATAAATTAAAAAAATAAACATAAATCCTAAATTCTAATAAACCTAAACCTAAACCCTAAGATTGTGTAGAACCTTGATGGTGGGAACATCATCAACTCCCAGATCACAAAGGGAGGCAAGGTGGTAGTTATAATTATGGTGGTGGGGGGGGATCTAGAGGTGCTAGTGGATATGGAGGTGGTGGTTGGAGCAGTGGTGGTTATAGAGGCGAGAAGTGTGACAGATGTTACAACCATGGTAGTTGCATAGGGAGAGATCGAGGATATGATGGCGGATCCCGCTACTCGAGAGGCCGGGGTGATTCTGATGGGAACTAGAGAAACTAAAGAATGACCCATCTGATCTACTACTTATGGAACTATGTCTTCACAATAGAGATGATTCTAGTTCTCTCGGGTTTTTGATTTGCTCTATGTGTGCTCATTTTTTTATCTATGTCGTCGCTTATGTCTTAGAAAACTTGGTGTGTTACTTATTTGATGAAATCAAAAAATAGAAATGTTGAATCTGAATTTGTTCTCCCTTAAGAAAAAAGTTAAAAACCCTAAACCCTAAACTAAAACCTACACCCTAAACCTAAAACATAAACCCTAAAAATCATAAACCCTAAACCATAAATCCTAAACCCTATCCCCTAAAACCCTAAACCCTAAAAATAAAATAAATAAAATATATTAAACTTAAATAAAATAAAATAGAAACCTAAACTAAAACCCAAACATAAACCTACAAATAAAATAAAATAAATTAATAAAAATATACTAAAATAAAATAAATGAAAACCTAAACTAAACTAAAATAATTAAATAATTCTAAGCATAAAAAAACCTAAATAAAATGAAAACTAAACGAAAATAAAAAAATAAAATAAACCTAAAATAAACTTAAAATAAATAAAAACTAAATAAAAACCTAAACCTAAAAAAACTAAACTAAAAAATAAAAAATAAAAAATAAATACAAATAAAATTAAAAAATAAAATAAACTAAAATAAATAAAAAATAAACAAAATAAACAAAAAAGAAATGTTGAATCTGAATTTTTCCCTGTTAAAAAAAAACTAAAAACCCTAAACCCTAAATCCTATAAATCCTAAACCCTAAACTCTAAACCCTAAAACCCTAAACCCTATACCCTAAACCCTAAACCCTAAACCCAAAAAAAAAAAAACTCTAAACCTTAAAAACCTAAAAATCTAAATCAAAATTAAATAAAACTTAAAAATAAAATAAATAAAAATTTTTAAACCAAAATAAAATTAAAAAACTAAAAAAAATAAAAACATAAACTAAAACCTAAACCTAAACCTAAAAAGAAAAAAAATAAACAAAACTAAACTAAAATTAACTAAATAAAAACCTAAACTAAACTTAAAAATAAAAAACCTAAATATAATTTAAACTAAACCCAAAATAAAAAAATAAACCTTAAATAAAATAAAAGAAAAAATAAATAAAAACCAAAACTTAAATAATAAACTGAAAAATAATAACTAAAACTAAATAAAAAATAAAACCTAAACCCTAAACTAAAAAGAAAACCTAATAAAATGAACAAAACTAAAATAAATAAAACCTAAACCTAAACCTAAAATAAACTAAACCAAAACCTAAACCTAAATTAAATAAAATAAATTAAACCAAAAATAAACATAAACCTAAACTAATAAATAAAACTTAAAAATAAACCTAAAGTAAAAACCTAAAACCTAAACTAGAAAAATAAAATAAAAACCTAAACCTAAACTTGAAAAACAAACTAAAATAAAAATACCAAAAATAAACTAAACTAATTAAAAAAATAAACCTAAATCAAAATAAAATATAAAATAAACTAAAATAAAAAAAAAGTAAATAAACCTAAGCCTACTAGTTTTTTAAATTTTAAAAAAAATTTAAAAATAATAAAATAAATAAATAACCCTAACCTAAACTCTAAACCATAAATAAACATACTCCACACCACAACCCTAAACCCACCTAAACCTCTAAATCCTACCCTAAACCTTAACCTTAGACCCTAAACTAAACCCTAAACTTTAAACCCTAAACTGACAACACTAAACCCTACTAAACCCTAAACCCAGCCCCTAATCTAAAACCCAAACTAAACTTAAAACTCCTTAAAACTAACCATAAAACTCTAAACCATAACCCCTAACCCTAAACCTTAAACCTTAAAAGCATTAGCTCTAAAACCCTAAATCCTAAACACAAAACCCTAACCCTAAACCCAAAACCCTAAACCTAAACCTAAAGTAATAAAATAAATTAAATAATATACCTCAACCATAAAACCTAATAAACTTAAAAAGAATGGTAACCTGAACATCACCACAACCATGCTTAGTCTAGATCTGGTGATGGAGGCAAAGGTGGAGGCGGTAGTTATCACAGTGGTGGTGAGCGATCTAGAGTTACTAGTGGATATGGAGGTGGTGGCTGGAGCAGTGGTGGTTATGGTGGCGGGAGGAGCGACGGAGCTTACAACCATGGTGGTGGTAGAGAGAGAGATCAGGGATATGATGGCGGATCTCGCTACTCAAGAGGCGGGGGTGGTTCTAATGGGAACTAGAGAAACTAAAGAACTTAAAAAAACTCTAAACCCTAAACTAGAAAACTCTAAACCCTAAACCCTAAACTAAAAAAAATACCTAAAATAAAAATAAAATTAAATTAAATAGAATAAACATATACCTAAACTAAAGTAAACTAAACTAAAAAACATAAAACTTAAATCTAAACCTAAAGTAAACTAAACTTAAACCTAAACCTAAATAAAATAAAATAAAATAAACCTTAAAAAACCCTAAACCCCAAACTTAAAAAAACTAAACCTAAAATAAAAATAAATTTACATAGAATAAAATAAACTAAAACCCAAACTAAAATAAATAAAAACTAAACCTAAACTTAAACTTAAAATAAATAAAATAAAATAAACTAAAAATAAACCTAAGCTTAATATAAAAAAGAGAACCTAACAATAAACTTCTAAAAAAAGCAAAATCTAAAACTAAAAAAATAAAATGAAAACCTAAACTAAATTGAAAAGTAAAAAATAAAACCTAAACCTAAAAAATAATATAAAATAAAACTTTACTAAAAAATAAAACTAAACCTAAAAAAGAAACTAAAATAAAAAACATAAACTAAAATAAATAAACCTAAAATAAATAGATAAAACTAAATAAAAATAAAAAATAAAAAATAAATTAAATTAAAATAAATAAAAAATAAATTAAACAAATTAAAAAACTTAATCCTACAAGTTTATTTAATATTTTTTTTTAAAAAAAAACCCTAAGCTAACCCTAAACCCTAAACCATAAACCGTAAACCCTAAATCCTAAACCCTAAAGCCTAAACCCTAAAGCCTAAACCCTAAACCCTAAACCCTAAACCCTAAAAACCTGAAAGCCTAAAAACCTAAGCCTAAACTAAATAAAACCTAAACATAAAATATATAAAACAACCTAAACCTAAATAAAATGGAAAAATAAAATAAAATAAAAATTGAACTACAAGCTAAATGTAATCCTAAAAAAAAAACTAAAAAGAAATAAAAATAAAATAAATAAAAACCTAAACCAAACTTAAAAAATAAAATAAACCTAAGAATAAAAAACTAAATAAAGTAAAAAATAAAACCTAAAAAAAATAAAATAAACCAAAATAAAATAAAATAAAAACTAAATAAAAACTTAAACCTAAAAAATAAACCTAAAAATAAATAAAAAATTAAACTTAAACCCTAAACTAAAAAAAACTAAACCTAAAATAAAAATAAAATAAACGTAATAAAATAATCCTAAACCTAAACTTAAATAAACTAAACTAAAATAAATAAAACCTAAACCTAAAATAAACTAAACCTAAACCTAAACCTAAACTAAATAAAATAAAATAAACTAAAAATAAACTTAAACCTAGACTGAAAAATAAAACCTAAAAATAAACCTTAAATAAAATCCTAAAACCTAAACCTAAAAAATTTAAATAAAAAATTAAACCTAAACCTAAAAATAAAAAATAAAACCTAAACCTAAAAAATAAAATAAAAAAAAATTGCTCTAGAAAAAGCCTAAAAAATAAACTAAAATAAATAAACATAAAATAAATAAACTAAACTATGTAAAAATAAAAATAAAACTAAATGAAAAAAAGCTAAAATAAATAAAAAATAAACTAAATAAACTTAAACTTGTCGGTTTAGTTAATTTTTTTAAAAAACCTAAAATACTACACCCAACCTAAAGGCCTTAATCCGCACTAACCCATCCACTACCCAGACCTACCCTAAACCCTAAACCTAAACCTTAAACCAACCTGACCCACCTAAATCCCTAAACCCTAAACTTTAAACCCTAACTTTAAACCATAAAGCTAAACCTAAACTAACCTAAACCTTGGTGACCTAACTCTAAACCATGATCCTAAACCCTAAAGCCCCAAACTCTAAGTACTAAACCCTAAACCCAACCTAAACCATAAAAACCATAAAGATCCTAAACCTACCCTTAAACTCTAACTTTAAACCCTAAACCTTAAAAGTATAAACCTTAAAACCCTAAACCCTAAAACCTAAACCCTAAATCTTAAACCTTAACCCTAAACCCAAAATTGTAAACCTAAACCTAAAGTAACTAAATAAATTAAAAAATAAACCTAAACCCAAAAACCTAATAAACTTAAACCTTAAGAATGGGCAGAACCTTGACGGTAGGAACATCACCCTCAATAATGCTCAGTCTTGATCTGGTTGTGGTGGCACAGGTGGCAATTATCATAGTGTTGCTGGGGGATCTAGAGGTGCTAGTGGATATGGAGGCAGTGGTCGGAGCATTGTGGTTATGTAAGAGGGAGGAGCGACTGAGGTTACAACCATGGTGGTGGCGGAGGGAGAGATCAAGGATTTGATGGTGAATCTCACTACTTGAGTGGCCGAGCTGATTTTGATCAAAACTAAAGAATCCAAAGAACGCCGATCTGATCTAGTTCATATGCAACTATGACTTTATAACAGAGCTGATTCTAGTTATCTAGGGTTTTTGATTTGCTCTATTGTGCTCATTTTTGATTTTTGTCATCACTTATTTCTTAGAAAATATGGTGTGTTACTTGGTTGAAGAAATCAAAAAGAAGAAATGTTGAATATGAATTTGTTCTATTTAAAAAAAATCAAAAATCCTAAGCCCTAAATTTAAACTCGAACCCTAAACCTAAAACATAAACCCTAAACCTTAAACTCGATACCCTAAACACTAAAAACCCTAAACCCTAAAACCTAAACACTAAACCCTAAACCTAAAACACTAAACCCTAAACCCTAAACCCTAAACCCACCAGACCCTAAAAAGCTAAAATACTAAACCTAAAAAAGCCTAAAAATAAAATAAATAAAGAAACCTAAACTAAAATATAATAAAAATAAAATAAAATAAAATAAACACCTAAACTAAAACCTAAACCTAAACCTAAACCTAAAAAGAAAATAAAATAAAAAATAAAAATTAAAATTAAATAAAATAATTAAAAACCTAAACTAAACTAAATAAAATAAAAAACTTAAATAAAATAAAAACTAAACCTAAAATAAAAATAAAATAAACAAAAATAAAAATAAAATAAACCTAAAATAAAATAATATAAAAATGACATAAAAACCTAAACTTAAAAAAATAAACCTAAAAATAAATAAAAAATAAAACTTAAACCCTAAACTAAAAAACATAAACATAAAATTAAAATAAAATAAACCTAAATCTAAACTAAATTAAACAAAAAAACCTAAATCTAAACTTAAAATAAACTAAACCTAAACCTAAACCTAAACCCTAAATAAAATAAAATAAACTAAAAATAAACCAAACTTAAACTAAAAAATAAAACCTAAAAATAAACCTTCAATAAAAACATAAAACGTTAACCTAAACCTAAAAAGAAATAATAATACCTAAACTTAAATAATAAAATAAAAATAAAACTAAACTAAGGACTAAACCTAAATCTAAATCTAAAAAATAAACCAAAATAAAACCTAAGCTAAAATAAATAAACTAAAATAATTAAATTAAACAAAATAAAAATAAAAATAATCCTTAAAAAAATAAACTAAATAAAACTAAACCTATAAGTTTCCTTAATTAAAAAATAATAAAAATAATAAGAAAAAACCATAACCCTAAACCCTAAACCTTAAAACTAACCTTAAACCCTAAACCTATAACTCCCACCCTAAACCCTAAACCCCCCAAACCCTAAACCCTACCCTGCACCTCTAACCATCCCTAAACCCTCCACCACCCACCCTAACCTCCGTGACCCTCTGAAAATAAATGACCTAAACCAAATAAAAATAAAACCTAAACCTATAAAATAAAATAAACTAAACTAAAAATAAACATGAACCTAAATGACTAAAATAAACTAAAGAACTTTAAACCTTAAATCCTAACTCTAACCCACCCAAACCCTAAACCCTAAACACTAAAACTATAAACTCTAAACTCCAACCCTAAACTCTCCATAAACCCTTCCATATAAACCCAAACTAAACCCCACTAATCCTCCTAAACTAAACCTAGTGTAAACCTAAACTACACCTAAACCTAATGACCTTAAACATTAAACCCTAAAACCCTAAACATTAAACACTCACCCTAAACCTTTAAGCATAAAAGCATAAATTATAAAACCCTAAACCCTAACCCTAAACCCCAAACCCTAAACATAAACCAAAAGTAACTAGATAAATTAAAAAATAAACTTAAACCCTAAAACTTAATAAACCTAAATCTTAAGAATGGGCAAATCCTTGACGGTAAGAACATAACCGTCAACTAGGCTTAGTCAAGATCTAGCAGTGGAGATGAAGGTGAAGGCACTGGTTATCACTATGGTGGTGGGGGATCTAGAGGTGCTGGTGGATATGGAGGTGGTGGTCAGAGTTGTGGTGGTTATGGATGTGAGAGGAGCGATGGAGGTTATAACCATGGTGGTGGCAGAGGGAGAGCTTGAGGATTTGATGGTGGATCTCGCTACTCGAGGGGCCAGGGTGGTTTTGATGGAGACTGAAGAAACTGAAGAACGATCGATCTGATCTTCTACTTATTGAACTATGTCTTTATGGTAGAGATGATTCTAGTTATTTTGGGTTTTTTATTTGCTCTACACATGCTCATTTTTTATATGTCATCGCTTGTGTCTTAGAAAACTTGGTGTGTTACTTGGTTGATGAAATTGAAAAGAAGAAATGTTGAAATTAATTTTGTTCTATGTTAAAAAAAACCAAAAATCCTAAACCCTAAACCTAAAACCTAAACCATAATACTTAAACCCGAAACCCTTAGGGTTTTAGGGTTTAGGTTTTAGGGTTTAGGGTTTAGTGTTTAGGGTTTTAGGTTTAGGGTTTAGCGATTAGGGTTAGGGTGAAGGTTTAGGGTTTAGGGTTAAGGATTTAGAGTTTAGGGTTTAGAGCTTAGTGTTTAGGTTTTAGGTTTAGGGTTTAGGGTTTAGGGTTTAGGGTTTTTTTAGATGGGGTTTAAGGTTGTAAGCTAGGTTTATGTTTAGGGTTTAGGGATGCCAGGGTTTTAGTTTAGGGTTTAGGGTTTAGGATTTAAGGTTTAGGGTTTAGGGATTTTTTTTTTAAAAAAGTTTAAGTAAATTGATAAGTTTAGGTTTTTTTATTTTATTTAGTTTATTTTTTATTTTATTTTATTTTTTACTTTTATTTAGGTTTTTTATTTATATTTAGTTTGGTTTTTTTAGGTTTATTTATTTTTGTTTAGGTTTTTTATTTTAGTTTATTTTTTAGGTTTAGTTTTAATTTATGTTTACTTTTTAGTTTAGTTTTATTTTTATTTTATTTTTTAGGTTCACATTTTATTTTTTATATTTAGGTTTAAATTTAGTTTTTTATTTTATTTTTTATGTTTAGGTTTTAGGTTTTATTTTAGTTTTGTTTTTACATTTTATTTTTTTAGATTATGTTTAGGTTTATTTTAAGTTTATTTTATTTTATTTAGTTTAGGGTTTAGGTTTCATTTATTTTAGGTTTAGGTTTAAATTTTATTTATTTTAGATTAGTTAATTTTAGTTTAGGTTTAGTTTTATTTTATTTTGTTTTTTATATTTTTACTTTAGGTTTTGTTTTTATTTTTAGTTTAGGGTTTGTGTTTTATTTTTTATTTACTTTTAGGTTTTTATTTAGTTTTATTTTATTTTATTTTAGGTTTATTTTATTTTATTTTACATTTAGTTTTTATTTTATTTAAGTTTTTTTAAGTTTATTTTATTTTTCTAGTTTAATTTATGTTTTTATTTATTTTATGTTAGTTTAACTTTGATTCTTTTATTACTTTTAGGTTTAGGACTCAGTTTAGGTTTAGGTTTAAGTTTAGGTTTAGATTTTAGTTTTATTTTATTTTTTATTTCATTTCAGTTTAGGTTTATTTATTTATAGGTTTTATTTTGTTTTAGTTTAGGTTTTTAGGTTTCTAGGGTTTAGGGTTTAGAGTTTAGGGTTTAGGGCTTAGGGTTTAGGGTTTAGGGTTTAGGGTTTTAGGGTTTATGGTTTAGGGTTTAAGTTTTTTTATTTATTTTTTTAAAATTAACTAAATTGTAAGGTTTAAGATTATATAATTTATTTAGTTTATTTTTTATTTATTTTTATTTTTATGTTATTTAGTATATTTATTTTTGGTTTAGTTATTTTTGTTTATTTTTTAGGTTTAGGTTTATTTTTTAGTTTATTTTTATTTTTATTTTATTTTTCAGGGTTTGGTTTAATTTTTTTATTTTTAAGTTTAGAGCTTAGGTTTAGGGTTTAGGGTTTAGGGTTTAAGGTTTATGCTTTTAGGTTATAGGGTTTTGGGTTAGGGTTTATGGTTTAGGATTTAAGGTTTAGGGTTTTTTAGGGTTTAGGGTTGTAGGTTTAGTGTTGTAGGTTTTGGGCATAGGGTTTAGGGTTAGTTTTGAGTGTTTAGCTTTTAAGGTTTAAGGTTTAGTATTTAGGGTTTAGAGTTTATTTTAAAATCAAGTAAATTAGTAGGTTTAGGTTAATTTAGTTTACATAGTTTATCTTTTATTTATTTTAGTTTATTTGATTTTATGGTTTGATTTAAGTTTATTCTATATTTTTATTTTGTTTAGTTTATTAATTTTAGGTTTATTTATTTTAGTTTATGTTTTTTATTTTAGTTTAGGTTTTTTATTTTAGTTTATTTTTTAGGGTTAAGTTTACATTTAGTTTTTTTTGGTTGAGTTTTATTTTTTACTTTATTTTTAGGTTTATGTTTTTAGGTTTTTAGGGTTTAGGGTTTAGGTTTTGAGGTTTACAGTTTAAGGTTTTGGGTTTAGGGTTTTAGGCTTTAGGGTTTAGGTTTAAGTTTAGGGTTTATGGTTTAGGGTTTATGGTTTACGGTTTAGGCTTTACGGTTTAGGGTTTTTAGGGTTTAAGGTTTAGGATTTGTGGTTTTGGGTTTTGGGTTTGGGGTTTTCGATTTTTAGTTTTTTTTTAAGGGTTTAGGGTTTAGCTTTTAGGTTTAGGATTCAGGTTTTAGGTTAGGTTTATTTTTAAATTAAGTAAACCAAGTTTTTTTAGTTTATTTAGTTTATTTTCTATTCATTTTAGTTTATTTTATTTTATTTATTTTTATTTAGGTTTATTTTTAATTTTAACTTATTCATTTTTATTTATTTTAGCTTTATTTATTTTAGTTTAAGTTTTTTATTTTAGTCTATATTTTAATTTTAGAATTATGTTTATTTTTTAGTTTAATTTTATTTTTATTTTATTTTTTTAGGTTTTAGTTTTATTTTTTATTATTAGGTTTAGGTTTAGGATTTTATTTTGTTTTTTTTATGTTTAGGTTTTTCTTTTTTAGTTTTGGTTTATTTTTAGGTTTTATTTTTTAGTTTAGGTTTGGGTTTATTTTTAGTATATTTTATTTTAATTAGTTTAGGGTTTGGTTTAGGTTTTATTTATTTTAATTTAGGTTTATTTGATTTTGTTTATTTTAGGTTTATTTTTTATTGCAAGGTTTAGGCTTTATTTTTTATTTATTTTTAGGTTTATTTTTTAGGTTTAGGTTTTAAGTTAGTTTTTTATTTTATTTTGTTTTATGTTTATTTTATTTTCATTTTTCATTTAGTTTTTATTTTATTTAGGTTTTTTATTTTTAGGTTTATTTTATTTTTTAGTTTTTTATTTATTTTATTTAAATTTAGTTTTTATTTTTTATTTTATTTTATTTGTAGGTATAGGTTTAGGTTTTAGTTTAGGTTTTTATTTTGATTATATTTTTCTATTTTATTTAGGTTTAGGTTTTTTATTTATTTTATTTTGGGGTTTTATTTAGTTTAGGTTTAATTTTTTAGTTTTTTAGTGTTTAGGGATTAACATTTAGGGTTTATGGTTTAGGATTTTAGTTTTAGAGTTTATGGTTTAGGGTTGTAGGTTTTAAGATTTAGGGTTTAGGGTTTTATCATTTAGGGTTTAGGGTGTAGGGTTAAGGGTTGAGGGTTTAGGGTTGAGGGTTAAGGGTTGAGGGTTTAGGGTTTAGGGTTTAGGGTTTTAGGGTTTTAGGGATTAGGGTTTAGGGTTTTGGGTATACAGTTAGTTTTAGAGTTTAAGGTTAGGGTTTTTATTATTAATTTTTATTTTTTAGTTTTACGATTTAGGGTTTAGGTTTTAAGTTAGGGTTTAGTGTTTTTAGGTTTATTTTAATAAAGAATAAATTTAGATTTAACATTTCTTCTTTTTGATTTCATCAACCAAGTAACACACCATGTTTTCTAAGACACAAACAATGACATAGATAAAAATGAGCACACATAGAGCAAATCAAAAGCCTTAGATAACTAGAACCATCTCTACTCTAAAGACACAATTTCATAAGCAGCAGATCAGCTCGACCGTTCTTCATTTTCACCAGTTCCCATCAGAACAACCATGACCTCTCTAGTAGCAGGATTGACCATCATATACTCAATCTCTCCCTCCACCACAACCAAGGTTGTAACCTCAGTGGCTCCTCTTGCCTACATAACCACCACTACTCCGACCACCACCTTCATATCCACCACCACCTTCAGATCCACCACCACCACTTCGATAACCACCACCTCCACTTTTGCTTTCATTGCCAGATCTAGACTAAGCCTAGTTGATAGTAACATTCCTACCATCAAGGTTCTTCCCATTCGTAGGGTTTAGGTTTATTAGTTTTTAGGGTTTAGGTATATTCTTAATTTATTTAGTTACTTTAGGTTTAGGTTTAGGGTTTGGGGTTTAGGTTTAGGGTTTGGGGTTTAAGGTTTAGGGTTTAGGGTTTAAGATTCAGGGTTTAGGGTTCAGGGTTTGGATTTAGTGTTTATGCTTTAGGGTTTAGGGTTTTTTATTGTTTATGGTTCAGGGTTTGGGGTTTAGGGTTGTAAGTTTAATATTGTAGGTTTAGGTTTTAGGGTTTAGGGTTTAGGATTTAACATTTAGGATTTAGGGTTTAGGGTTTAGGTTTATTTAGTTTACTTAATTTATTTTACTTTTTTTATTTTTATTTATGATTATTTTTATTTTTATTTAGTTTAGTTTATTTATTTTGGTTTAGGTTTTTTATTTTAGTTTCTCTTTTAGGTTTAGGTTTAGGTTTATGTTTATTTTTAAGTTTAGTTTTATTTTTATTTTATTTTTGAGGTTTAGGTTTTATTTTTTATTTTTAGGTTTAGGTTTAGGTTTTTATTTTATTTTTTTAGGTTTAGGTTTTAAGTTTATTTTTAGGTTTTATTTTTAGATTAGGTTTAAGTTTAGGTTTAGTTTATTTTATTTTATTTAGGTTTAGGTTTAAGTTTATTTTTAGTTTATTTTAGGTTTTATTTATTTTAGTTTATTTTATTTTAGTGTAGGTTTAGGTTTATTTTATTTTTATTTTAGGTTTAGTTTTTTTTTAGTTTTAGTTTAGGGTTTAGGTTTTAGGTTTTAATTTAGAATTTAGCATTTTTGGCTATTTTTTAATGGAGAACAAATTCAGTTTCAACATTTCTTCTTTTCGATTTCATCAACCAAGTAACACACCAAGTTTTCAAAGACATAAGTGATGACATAGATAAAAAAATGAGCACGCATAGAGCAAATAAAAAATCCTAGATAACTAGAATCATCTATACTGTAAAGACACAATTCCATAAGCAGCAAATTAGATTGATCATTCTTTTGTTTCTCTAGTTTCCATTAGAACCACCCAAGCCTCGTGAGTAGTGGGATCGATCATTATATCTCCGATCTTTCCCTCCGCCACCACCACTGTTATAACCTCCTTCACACCTCCCACCTCCATAACCACCACTATTCCAACCACCACACCTCCATATGCACCAGCACCTCCAGATACCCCACAACCACTATGATAACCACCACCTCTGCCTTCACCTTCACCGCTAGATCTAGATTGAGCCTGGTTGACGGTGATGTTCCTGCCATCAAGGTTCTGTCCATTCTTAGGGTTTAGGGTTAGGTTTAGGTTTATTTAGTTTTAGGGTTTAGGTTTAGGATCTAGGTTTAGGGTTCATGTTTTAGTTAAGGGTTTTCTATGGTTTAGGGTATTGGGTTTAGGGTTTAGGGTTGTAGGTTTAGTGTTGTAAGTTTAGAGTTTAGGATTTAGGGTTAATTTTAGAATTTATGGTTTAGGGTTTAGGATTTAGAGTTTAGGGTTTAGGATTTAGGGTTTTGGGTTTAGGATTTTTAAAAAAAAAATAAGTAAATCGATAAGTTTAGGTTTATTTAGTTTTTATATTTATTTTAGTTAATTTTTATTTGTTTAAATATATTTTTTTATTTAATTTAGTTTATTTATTTTAGGTTTACTTATTTAAGTTTTTGTTTCTTATTTTAATTTATTTTTTAGGTTTAGGTTTAGGTTTAGGTTTAATTTTTAGTTGAGTTTTATTTTATTTTATTTTTTAGGTTTAAGTTTTTAGGTTTTTAGATTTTAGGGTTAAAGGTTTAGGGTTTAGGATTTAGGGTTTAGAGTTAGGGTTTAGAGCTTAATGTTTAAGCTTTTGAGTTTAGGGTTATTAGGGTTTATGGTTTAGGGTTTAGGATTTTAGTTTTGGTGTTTAGTGTTTAGGCTTTAGGGTTTAGGGTTTAGGGATTAGCATTTAGGATTTTGGGTTTGGGGTTTAGGGTTCTAGGGTTCTAGGGTTTAAGATTTAAGATTATAGGTTTAGGGTGTAGGGTTAGTACTAGGGTTTATGGTTTAGGGTATAGGGTTTAGGGCTTAGGGTTTAAGATATAATATTTAGGGTTTAGGGTTTTTTTATGTATGAAAAAATAACTAAATCAGTAGGTTCAAGTTTATTTAGTTTACTTAACTTATTTTTTATTTTTATTTAGTTTAGTTTATTTATTTTAGGTTTATTTAATTTAGTTTATTTTTTAGGTTTAGGTTTAGGTTTAAGTTTATTTTTTAGTTGAGTTTTATTTTATTTTATATTTTAGGTTTATGTTTTTAGGGTTTTAGGTTTTTAGGTTTAGGGTTTAGGGTTTAAGGTTTAAGGTTTAGGGTTTAGGGTTTAGGGTTTATAGTTTTAGGGTTTATCATTTAGGGTTTAGTGTTAGGGTTTATGGTTTATGGTTTATTGTTTAGTGTTTAGGCTTTAGGGTTTAGGATTTTAAGGATTTAGGTTTATGGTTTAGGGTTTAGGGTTAAGGATTTACGGTTTACAGTTTTGGATTTGGAGTTTTGGATTTTAGGGCTTAGGGTTTAGGTTTAGGGTTTATGGTTTAGGTTTTAGGTTTAGGGTTCAGGTTTTAGCTTAGGGTTTTTTAGGGTTTAGGGTTTTAGTTTTAGTGTTGTAAGTTTAGGTTATAGTTTAGGGGTTAGGGTTAGTTTTAAGGTTTATGGTTTAAGGTTTAAGGTTTAGGGTTTAGGATTTAGAATTTAGGTCTTAGGGTTCTTTTCTTTTAAAAAAAATTAAGTAAATAAGTAGGTTTAGGTTTATTTAATTTACTTAGTTTATTTTATTTTTTATTTTTGTTTAGCTTTATTTTTCATTTTTATTTAGTTTAGTTTATTTATTCTAGGTTTACTTATTTTAGTTTAGGTTTTTTATTTTTGTTTAATTTTTAAGTTTTGGTTTAAATTTATGTTGACTTTTTATTGATTTTATTTTTTTATCTTTAAATTTATGGTTTAAGGTTTATGGTTTAGGGTCTAGTGTTTAGGGTATAGGGTTAGGGTTTAGGGTTTAGGGTTTAGGGTTTAGGGTTTAGTGTTTAGGCTTTAAGGTTTAGAGTTTTTAGGGTTTAGGGTTTAGGGTTTGGGGTTTAGGTTTTTTAAGGTTTAGGGTTTAGGGTTTATGTTTTAGAGTTTAGGGTTTTTGGTTTTGGGTTTAGGGTTCTAGGGTTTAGGATTTTGGATTTAGGGTTGTAGGTTTAGGGTTTAGGGTTAGTTTTAGGGTTTATGGTTTAAGGTTTAGGGTTTAGGATTTAAGATTTAAGATTTAGGGTTTAGGGTTTAGGGTTTATGGTTTTGGGATTGGGGTTTTGGGTTTTAGAGTTTAGGATTTAGGATTTAGCATTATAGGTTTAAGGTTTAAGGTTTAGGGTTGGTTTTAGGGTTTAGGGTTTGAATTTTCTAATTTAATTTTTAGGGTTTAGGTTCTAGGTTTAGGGTTCAGGTTTTAGTTTAGGTTTATTTTTTAATTAAGTAAACTAGTAAGTTTAGGTTTATTTAGTTTATTTTTATTTATTTTAGTTTACTTTATTTTTTATTTATATTTATGTTTATTTTTAATTTTTATTCAGTTTAGTTTATTTATTTTTAGGTTTATTTATATTAGTTTTGGTTTTTATTTTAGTTTATTTTTTAGGTTCAAGTTTAGGTTCAGGTTTATTTTTATTTTATTGTTTAGGTTTACGTTTTATTTTCTATTTTTAAGTTTATGTTTAGGATTAGGTTTTTATTTATTTTTTTAGGTTTAGGTTTTAGGTTTTTAATTTAGGTTTATTTTTAGGTTTTATTTTTTAGTTTAGGTTTAGTTTTAATTTTAATTAATTTTATTTTATTTAGTTTAGGTTTAGGTTTATGTTTAGTTTATTTTAGGTTTAGGTTTAGGTTTTATTTAGTTTAGTTTAGTTTATTTTACTTTAAGTTTAGGTTTATTATATTTTATTTATTATATTTTTATTTTAGGTTTAGGTTTTTTTTTAGTTTATGGTTTACGTTTTATTTTTTATTTATTTTTAGGTTTATTTTTTAAGTTTAGGTTCTTATTTATTATTATTTTTTTTATTTTAAGTTTATTTTAGGTTAATTTTATTTTTATTTTACATTTAGTTTTTATGTTATTTAAGTTTTTAATTCTTAGGTTTATTCTATTTTTTATGTTTTGTTTATGTTATTATTTATTTTATTTTAGAATATTTTAATTAGTTTATTTTATTTTATTTTTAAGGTTAGGTTCAAGATTTGGTTAAGGTGTTTATTTTATTTTATTTTTTTAATTTATTTAGGTGTAGGTTTTTTATTTATTTTATTTTTAGGTTTTATTTAGTTTAGGTTTAGGTTTTTAGTTTTTTAGGGTTTTGGGTTTAGGGTTGTAGAGTTTAGGGTTTAGGATTAGGGTTTAGTGTTTAGGGTTTAGTGTTTAAACTTTAGCTTTTAGGGTTGTTAGGGTTCAGGGTTAGCTTAGGGTTTGGGGTTGGGGTTTAGGGTTTTTTAGGGTTTAGGGTTTAGTGTTTTCTTTTTTAAATTATGTAAACTAGTAAGTTTAGATTTATTTAGTTTATTTTTTACTTATTTTTGTTTATTTTATTTTTTATTTTTATTTAGTTTTATTTTTTTATTTTTATTTTAATTAATTTATTTTTTAGATTATGTTTAGGTTTATGTTTATTTATTAGTTTAGTTTTATTTTTATTTTATTTTTTAGGTTTAGGTTTTATTTTTTATTTTTATTTTTAGGTTTAGGATTTTATTTTATTTTTTTTATGTTTAGGTTTTAGGTTTTTATTTTAGGTTTATTTTTAGGTTTTATTTATAGTTTAGGTTTAGGTTTATTTTTAGTTTATTTGATTTAATTTAGTTTAGGGTTTATGTTTTGTTTATTTTAGGTTTAGGTTTAGACATTATTTATTTTTGTTTAGTTTTTTAGTATAGGTTTAGGTTTATTTTATTTTGTTTATTTTAGGTTTAGTTTTTTTTAGTTTAGGGTTTTGGTTTTGTTTTTTATTTATTTTTAGGTTTTATTTTTGTGTTTATTTTTTAGGTTTAGGTTTTTATTTAGTTTTTATTTTATTTTATTTTAAGCTTATTTTATTTTTATTTTACATTTAGTTTTTTATTATATTTTGGTTTATTTTCTTTTTTTAGTTTAATTTAAATTTTTATTTATTTATTTTATTTTATTTTATTTTCTGGTTTATGTTTAGGTTTAGGTTTAGGTTTTAGTTTAGGTTTTTATTTATTTTATTTTTTAATTTAATTAGGTATAAGTTTTTTGTTTATTTTATTATTAGGTTTTATTTAGTTTAGGTTTTTAGGGTTTAGGGTTTAGGGTTGTAGGTTTTAGGGTTTAGGGTTTAGGGTTTAGATTTTAGGATTTAGGGCTTAGGGTTTAGGGTTGCAGGTTTAGGGTTTAGAGTTTAGGATTATTTTATTTTTATTTTATTTTTTTAGGTTTAGGTTTTAGGGTTTTATTTTAGGTTTATTTTAATTTTTATTTTTTTAGTTTTGGTTTAGGTTTATTTTTAGTTTATTTAATTTAATTTAATTTAAGGATTAAGTTTACTTTATTTTAGGTTTAGGTTTAGGTTTTATTTATTTTAGTTTAGTTTATTTTACTTTAGGTTTAGGTTTATTTTATTTTTTATTTTATTTTTAATTTAGGTTTAGGTTTTTTTTTTATTTTTGGGTTTAGGTTTTATTTTTTATTTATTTTTAAGTTTATTTTTAGGTATATATTTTTATTTAATTTTTACTTTAGGTTTATTTTAATTTTATTTTACGCTTAGTTTTTATTTTATTTGGTTTTTTATTCGTAGGTTTATTTTATTTTTTTAGTTTAGATTAAGTATTTATTTATTTTAGTTTAGTTTATTTTTATTAGTTTATTTTATTTTAAGGTTTTAATTTAAGTTTTAATTTAATTTAATTTTTTTATTTTATTTAGGTTTTGGTTTTTTAATTTATCTTTTTTTTTTTTTTTTTTTTATAGGAAACCCATTATATGGGGTATTTTATTACAAAAGGTTACAAGGTTTAGGGATAAACTCAAAATCGAAACTATCGACTAAGGGTAAATCCCAACTATGTACATCAAGAGCAAAAAAACATTAAGCAATCAAAAGATACAAGATGATTAACATAATAAGCTAAAGAAAAGATAAGACCAAAGCTCGATGGTTGTAGTGCTTGGTAATATGGAGCAAACAAGATAGAAAAGAGAAACACACACAAAGTTATAATAAGAGAGAGATTAGAGAGCAGTTAAGGTATCTGGACAAAAGATAGAAGAAAATAGTATAATATGGTATGATAATAAGAAAATGGGATAGAGAAGGCTGGGCTCAATCACATGTTGGGGTAGATGCAAATATCGCATCAAACTTATTGAAGGGTTACATCACATGAGCTACCAAACCAAAAGGGTAGAACATCGCGACCATCATAGCCAACAAACGTGAGAAGGAAGCACCCAGTTGTTGATATTCTTGTGAGCTTTATTACGCAAACCTAAGAAAAATCATATTTAAAATATATAGGTAATTCTTAGAGGCTGAAGGATAAGTCTCATTAGAGAATTATCATCAATATAGCCATCTTGACATGAGAATACATAAACATAAGTGAGTGCCATCTTTACGAGAATCTCTTGAATAGCCATGTTGGAAGGAATTTGTTTAGCATATAATCCTCCATAAGATAATTTAGGAGGATCTAGGAAAATGTTAAATAAGTCGATGAGCTTTAGTTAACACCATCCCAATCACATGGTATATAAATGAATCGTGAAAACAAGGAAAGCGGTTTTGTTAATGTCTGAGAAAGCAATAGTAAAGAAATACAACATAGCTCAACAGGTTAATCAAGAGTTAAGCAGAAAACGGTTAGGCTCATAATTGATCACCATTCAAATAATCCAGTACTTTCGACAATCAATCTAAAGAAGCGGAGAAAGCGAAACCTCAAGATAGGCAAAGATTAAAGTGGTAATACCCTTCTTTAGAATGTCATAAAAGGAACCGGTGAAAAGTAGGTGATATCGGAGAAAATAAGAGATAAATAACAGGGCAATCAAAACCAATAGCGACCAAGCGTAATACAACATTGGAACCCCCCATAAGAGAAATCAACAAGTGAATAAAAGTGAGGCTCAACATTAAATTCCAGAAAATAGCAACAGTTAAGACGGCAGCATTGCTCATATTGGTAGAAGTCAAAAGATCAATCAGTAGAAGAGCGTCCACCTCTATCCAAATATTGAGCTAGCCATTTTGAATACAAATTTCTAAAGCTTTGTGGTAAGCTCGATTTAAGGAACAATCTGGAAATAAGGGGATAAGCAAAAGCACATAGGACAATGCCCTCCCGAAAATGCCTCCACGAGCCATTATTACAGAGATGGGTATTTTAATAATATGATCGAGGTTTCTTCCAAAAAAAATTCTATCATTTAGATAGTAAGTTTAGTGCGGAAGGTTGAGGCTAGTTTATTTTTCTGATTTATTTAAAATGTTTGATGAATTAAGTTGGCTTTAAACAATTCACAAATTTTGTTTATTTCTAATAATCCTCATGTGATTCATAGAATCACGATGTTTAGCATCATTTCGGTCCATCCATATGAACCAAATAAGAGTAATGGCGATTATGATTTTAATATGACCTTTAATTGCATTGTCAAGTAAACTCAGAAGTTGATATAAATTAAAGAACAATTAAAATTGGCGTTGAATAGATCGTCAAAATCCAAATTTTAGGCAATAGCCCCATTAATAAAACATGGTTAACATTCTCAATATGAGAACAACATTGACATTTGGAGGGTAAGTAAAACCCTTTACCCCACAACAAGAGTAGAGAATAAAGTTTTTAGGATATATGTTAGGGGAGTAAGAAGAGGGGATATTGTTATTATTTTGGAGAACACAATAGAAGAATCTTGAGTGTCTTTAGTGTGAAGCCACACATTTTTAAGGTTGAAATCCCCATTATGAGATAGCTTAAAGATAATCTGATCATGATTGTTAGGAGTGATAGGAATATTAGTAATCATATGTAAGAAAGCGGAAGGAATAGAATCAGTAATCTTACTAGTATTGCACTTGTGGTTTTGCAGAATGAATTAACTCTAGGCGGAGGTGGAGTGTAGTAAGTCATCAATGGATCCACAACCACTCGTTGTCTTGCCAAAGAAGGAATTGCGAGTTTAAGAAAATTAAGGATTGCATCCCATTTAGAGAACATAGTCTTCTCCATAGGGAGAATCCCGATTTAAAGGGACAAATGAGAGGATGTTTACCACAATATTTGGAAGTCATGAATTTTGCCCAAAGACTATTATTTCCTAAAATTCCACCAAAGTTTGTAGGAAAAGGCATTGATTACTTCTTTAATGGATTTAACCTCCCTCTTGGTACCACAATTTTTTTGGACCGGGATGACCATTCATCAGAGGTATTGGTTCCCCAAAGAATTTGTTTAATAGATGCTCAATTCTATTGATGGTAGGTTGGTAGGCACAATGGTTTGGAGAAGTATATAGGCATGGAATTTAGAGTGCTCTTGATCAAGGTAAGCCTACCATGAGGAATGAAATTCCCAAAGAAAGTTTGTTAGAAATTTTAGAATTAGATCATCAAAAGGTGTGATCTTTTATGGCCTTTGTGGCGGAGCAAGGTAATTAAGAGGAGTTGATTTTGCTTAAAATTAGTGATTACGGATATTTGGTTAAGTATTAGGTGGAATCTTAGATGAAGGTATAAAACCACATTTTCCTTCATTAAGAAAAGGCCACTAACTTTACCAAAATCATTTAGGTTCTTAATGGTTTTAACATGATGAAGGGAGGTTTAGAAGATAATGAAATCATCAATTTAGATGAGAAATAGGGAAACCACCATAAGTTTTAAAGACATATTAGATTATTAGCATAAAGATTGTTAAGGCTTTTGTGGTATTCAATAGCGATGATAAAAGAGAAGGTGATAGTGGGTCATTTATGGCTAGAAGGGAAACCTGGACTCACCATTCAAAATAACCGAAAATTTTATGATACACCTTTTTATGTTGGATAAATCTTAGAAAACCAAATAAATTGATTTGAAAGAGAAACTCCCATGAGAGATTGTCAAAGGCTTTAGATGATTTGAATAAGATGTTGCCTCCTCTAGAAGGGGACATTAATGTCATGAACAGTTCTTCTTTAAGAAGAATATTATAGATATTAATTTGTTTTAACAAAACCAGTTTGATTAGGGAGATGATTTTAGGAAGCAAAGAGCTAAGTCTATTGTTTATTAATTTAGCAATAAGTTTTTGAAAAAGGTGCAAAAGAGGTCTAAAATCACCCCAAGATTGAGATTTTAGTTTGGAAATAAGACAATAGAAGTGCTTGAAAAGTATTTGGGAATAGATTGCCATCAAAAGAAATCAATAACAAAGATCAACTAAGTCGCTTTAATAAATGACCAACAATGCTGAAAGAAGTGGGTCGATAGCCGTGACCAAATGAATCGGTGTTCATGTTCTTAAGAGTATTACTAATCTCCTTCTAAGGACACCTAGTGAGTAAATGATTATCTCACTATTAACTAAATCATAGAGGATAAGATGAGTGTTTGATAAAGTTTCCAATGGATTAGAATTTAATAAAGTTTGGAAATGATGAATGACGTAATCCTTAATATCATTATTATCTATCCATTCACCATTGGAGTTCTTAATTTTCTTAATCGAAGTTTAAGGCTCTCCATTTATTACAAATGGCATGAAAATAGTGTTTCCACCATCGCTACATATGCTTGCTTATGCTTTTGATGCCAATAGGTTTCTTCCATGTTTTGATAATTATCCAAGGTATTCTTGGCAATGTTTAACTCCTCTAGTTTACTGGGATCAGTGGAGACAACCTCTTCAAGAGAACAAACCTCTTGTTCCATAGCTTTAAGATTTGTGAAAAGGTTTTGAAAATGTGTTTGTTCCACCAATTGAGATTTTGTTTAAGTCTTTGAGCTTTAGCCGAGACTCATACCTTTAATGTAATTATCCGGGAAAATAGGGCCATCCAATTAGTGAGAGCGACATTGGTGAAGTCACTATGTTGGGTCCACATATTTTGAAATCTGAAAGGAGAGGGAGTAGACGGGGTAGGGGGGGATTTTTGAAGGAAATCAGGAGAGGAGCATGGTCAGACAAAGTTCTGCTCAAATGCTCAACAGTGGTAGTGGGCCACTGATTGATCCAGAGCGAATTAAAGAGGGTCCTATCTAGACGCTGCCAAAGTCTAGAGTTGTGCCACATGTAATTAGACCCAGTGAAACCAATGTCAATCAAATTGCAATCCAGGATCATATTTGAGAAGTCTTCCATGGAATGAAGGTTAGGAGAACATCCTCCCCTTCTTTCCGAGCTAGCTATGATAGTATTGAAATCGCCTCCAACCAACCATGGAAGTTAGAGAAGCAAAGGTGCGTAAGTGATTCCAAAGGAGATTCCTACCAGCTCTATTACAAGAAGCATAGATAAAAGAGCCAAAAGTTGATAAATCACCTAAGGAGATTTTGACATTAACCAATTGGTTAAGATCATCAATGATGGAAATGGTGATGGAGTTGTGCCAAAAGCACCAAATTTTATTATTAAGATTGAAGAAGAAATTATGGAAACCAAGGGATCTAGACAAAGCAATCTTAGAAGAATTAATGAGAGGTTCAATAAGAACAAGTAACTTAATATTATGGATACGACAAAGACTCCTAACACGATTGCGGATAGGAAGAGTCCCACAACCCCGGATATTCCAAATAAGAAAATTAATCATAAGGAGACAACCAAAAGAGAAAAAGAAGAAAGAAAGGAAAGAGAGGAAAGAAATGATGACACATTACTTTTTTGGGGTGGAAGAAGAGCAAGTGGTTATATTGAAATTATTATTAGAAATTTTAGCTTTGTAGGGTTTTTGTATTTAACAATTTGAAAAGGTCTATCGTAATCCAAATGATCTCCATCCAAAGAGGTTGATTTTGAGTTTCGTAATAGTAGAAGGATCTAACAATGTTTTAGAAGAGGGATTTCACCTTCTTCCCTATCGGATAGAGTGAGAAATTTGGTTCAATTGTTGATTATCACTCAAGAAAAATAGATGGGTAAGTTCTAGCACTGTAATACAAATATCTTTCTCAATATGTTCTCAAGGCATGGTCATCATTGTTTTGGTCCGTTATATGATTCTCATTCAAATTGTTTAGTTGGGTGTCCAATATAAGGCTACCATTCAGATTTTCAGTAGGATTTAAATGTAGCAAAGAGCTATCTTGGGAAACTAGATTGTTACAAGCAGGGTGAGGTTAGGTAAAATGTCATTGGTATCGTCATTTCAATTTTATTTCATCAAGGTCAGTGTTTTCCACTAGACAAAGAGTTGGTGTGTGGGAAGGAGAGGTTCTTTTGAGTATCTTTAGGCACATATGCTAGAGTGGTTTTCCCAATTCCATTAATGATAGTCTTATTCACGTGGTAAATTTTTTTTGAGATTAGGATGAAGCACAAAGCATTCTGAGTGTGGCGGATCTTGTGGAGTGCAAAAGACAGAAAGTTTTGAATTTGACTTTTGACTATATCCAAATTTTTCTGAGCCAATCCAAACCTCTTTGGGATATTTTTTGTGATGTCTATCTCAACGAGAATACGATTTGGCCTAGATCTAGTCGTTGCTTGGTCAATTTGGAGAGGTCTACCAAAAAGGCCGCCAACAGCAAACAAAACTTGATGAGTGACATAATGTATGCACATGTTAGGAAATGCAAGCCAAAGAGGGACAATGGGAGATTCCTCTTGACATCAAAGAGGCGACCATTTCAATAGCCGATATGACAATTATGCACAAAATAAGAACGACGGTAAAACCCTGAATAATCTAAATCATTTGAGAGTTGAATAAGAATGTGACGGGATTGATATCTGACAATAGTGAAAGTACATAATTTTAAACTATGAAAAAGAGCTAATATTATCAAGAGTCGCCGAAGGGAGAATTTACCCACCAAAGCGAACTTGAAGGCTTAGCAAGTTTCTCAACATCCCGACCAACACACATTATCTTATTTTAGGTTTTTTATTTAGTTTAGGTTTTGTGGTTTAGGTTTTAAAGTTTAGGGTTTAGTTAGGGTATAGTGGCTCAGGGAGGTTTGTGCCTTAGTGTATGGTTTGGGTTTAGATTAGCTTGGTGGCCTGTGGTAGAGAGGTTTGGTGGGTTTATGGTTTTAGTTGGGCCCAGTTGGGTAGGGTTATTTTGGGTGGAGGGAAGCCCAGTGGCTCAGTTAAGTAGAGAGGCTCAGTGGATGATTTAGGGTGGCTGGCCCAGGTTGGTTAGGGTTGGCTAAGGCCCAGGATTTGGCTGAGGCTTGGCTGGGTGGTCATGTCATTAGGTCATGGTTTTTATAGATTCATTTTAAACTAATCAGGCCTAGGTATTTATTTATCTTATTTATATAGTTTATTTTATTTTTATTTTTTATTTAGGTTAATTTTATTTTTATTTTAGTTTAGTTAATTTATTTTATGTTTATTTTATTAGTTTGGTTTATTTTAGTTTATTTTTAGTTTAGGTTTATTTTTAGTTTATTTTATTTTTTTATTTTATTTTTAAGTTTTAGGTTTCATTTTTTATTTAGTTTAGGTTTAGGTTTTATTTTATTTTTTTAGTTTTAGGTTTTATTTTAGATTTACTTTTAGTTTTATTTTAGTTTAGCCATTTATTTTTTTTTTATTTTATTTTATTTAGTTTAGATTTATGTTTTGGATTATTAGTTTAGGTCAGTTTAGGGTTTGGGTTTCAATTTTGTGGTTTAGGGTTTAAGGTTTCAGTTTTATATGGTTTATTATTTATGATTTGAGTTTAGGGTTTATTTTATTTATGGTTTGGGTTTTCTAAGAAAAACATTATTTTAGTTTATTTAATTATCTTGTATTTTAGTTTTATATTATTTTATTTTATTTACTTAGTTTATTTTATTTTAGTTTTATTTATTTTAGTTTAGGTTTTGTATTTTAGTTTTTTTTAGGTTTAGGTTTAGGTTTATGTTTATTTTTTTTGTTTAGTTTATTTTATTTTATTTTTAGGTTAGGTTTTATTTTTTATTTTTAGGATTATGTTTGGGTTTTTATTTTACTTTTTTAGGTTTAGGTTTTAGGTTTTTATTTTAGGTTTAGTTTAGGTTTTGGATTATTTTTAGTTTATTTTATTTTAATTACTTTAGAGTTTAGGTTTAGGGTTGATTTATTTTAGTTTAAGTTTAAGTTTATTTTATTTTATTTATTTTAGGTTTAAGGTTTAGGTTTTTGTTTTAGGTTTTTTTTAGGTTATTTAGTTTTTATTTTTTTATTTAGGTTTTGTGACCATCCTTCAAGATCTTTGATGGCTGGGAACCCACGATAAAAAATTACACACTTTAGTCTCGCAACACGATGTCAGAATGCACTCCTCTTGACTTTTCATTAGCCTATTGTGGCATTTATTGATTGGTTAAACCGAATGGTTCTGAACACTTTGTTGAGTTGGAGGACCTATTCATCAAGAGGTTTGTTGGAGCTCAGGGTGATTGTGACCTCATTGTAGAGAAACAAACTCAATGAATCTCTTATTGATTACTCGTGTGGCTAATCGAGAAATACAAACCACAAGGAATAAGATATGAGATTCTTCTCAAGAATATCCATGGCTCGATCGCCTTCATGCTTAAGGGCTTTAACATCAAAACATTCAAGAAATTAATCTATAAGGCGAACTTACAATAGAAGCCAAGTTTTACCCAATCATATAGCCCAAGCCGCAGAAGGTGTTTGAGAAGAAGCTAGGGATAGTTGTGTCAGTGGACAGAGGGAAGCAGCCAGCCAGAGTTTAGTATGAGAGACTACGAGCTCAACAACCTTCTTTTCCACCTCCTCTTCCACCACCTCGGCCATCATACCGGACACCCCAGCCATCACAATGACCATTTCCACCACCTTAGCAGCCTACCCAACAGCGGTATTCATATCCATCACCAAGTAGCTACTTTTCACCCACTCTTACCGATAGATTGAATAAGTCATATTCATTCAAGAGGGAGGTTGTTAGAAAAATCTTTAAGAGTCTCTTAAACGACTTCGCTAGAGCATAAGAGGTCGAAGGAAGTGGGCAAGAATGATGATCCTAGTTATTGCCCCTACCACTGCATGTGAGGCCATGTCTTAGAGGATTTTATCATTTTTAAGGACTAAATTAAGCACAACTACAAGTTGAGAGCCGTAATTATCCCTACATAATATTTATTAACACCATCCAGTAGAGTAATCCTGTGGGTTTTACGATCCTCTTAAGACCAAAGATGGTTAGGATATCTCCCTATCCTGAACCTCTAAAAAGATCACTTCTAAGATCAAGAAGCTTTCCTTGTAGGTGCCTAAATAGTTCAAACCTCCAACAAAAAGGAAGGTTTGCTAGTTGCAAGGATAACTCTAGGAGGGTGACAGCCCAACAGCACCAACAACTCACCATACTTGCCCGTGATAGTCCAGTAGTGCCACTTTCTGAGTTCAATACACCCTCCACTGTTGCATCTACCACCTCTTCTGGTAGCTCCTCTTCTACCGGAAGGAGAGTTATATCTGCAAATAAGGGAACTAAATCCCTTACTCTGCTTACTTGATTTGATTTCTATCATGTACCTCCACCCAAAAAGAAATTAATAAAGAAAGCTGATTGTACTTATATATTGTCTACTTCTAATGCTCTTGATTTTATGCTTATTGAATGCTCTCCAAGTCTAAATAAAATAATAGCTCTAGTAGGTCTGATTCTTTCCTTTTAGATTTAGAGTCAGACTATCCTTCTCAATCAAAGTTCACCTCTTGAGATTGACTTAGAGTCAATCGACTCGGCATACCCATAGAGAAGCTATAGGTATGCATGAGAAGGTAGAACTTTTCATGAGCTCATCATTCCAAGAAGTCACAAGTGAACCACGTAGTGGCAAAGTTTTACCCTTGGGTAGCACCTTAATATGGGTAAGCAAGTCATTAGTTCTGGGCATACCTCCATATGATGCTCCACCCATGGATATGCTTATGGAGGACCAAGTTATTTTATTAATGCCCTAGCTAACTTTAGAAAGTCTCTAGCTAAGTTAAGCATATACGATGCCCTTGTCTTATCCAAAGAGATGAGGGAATCTCTAATTAAGGCCTTACTTGATTTAGAGATATGCTTAGCTCAGCTGATTGCTACTGAAGAGGTGGCATGCCACTCGAAGGACATCTTAGGAGTTACATTTATATAAGACTTACTACCAAAGACTGCAACCGCTTCTTCATTATGGGTGTTGGTAGATACCGGCTATCCAGTTTTATTGACCGTGTATCAACATTATGAGTCTAAGAACCCTTGCCTACTTGAGGATCAACATCTCCAAACTCTAATAAAAGGATGATGTTGAGAGGATTCAATGAACAAGGAGAGAAGGCCTTATGGTGTTTATTTTTGGATGTATGGGTGGGGGGGACACTACACAGATTGTAGAGGGGTACTTTTTGAGGTGATCGACTACAACATTGAGGTATAATATACTATCTTAAAAGATAGAGGCATCACCCTACAATGGACCTAATTATATAATAATGACTCCTAAGGCATGATGGGTCTTCGAATGTATAGAAGATTTTCCCCTAGTTTACATGGATGAATAAAGCAAAGTTTGTTAATCCAGGTTCTGTTCTATGGCAAGCCTCCATTGTTAATGACATCTTAGGAACTAAAATTTTCTATGAATACACTCGATTAAAGTATGCAATTATCATCTCCAAAGATTTCAAGGTTAGACTATTAAAAGATTGGTAGTATTTGGAAAATCAATTGGGAAAGTTCAAGGAGAAGACTTATTTTTGGAATCCAAATGAACTAAGTTGGAAATGCTCATGATAGTAGGAAGCTTATTGAGCATTTCTATCTATTCTATGGTTGGGCTTTATAATTTTGAAGTTGAGAAGATTTATATGTTTTGAGTTGAAATTTAATTAGATTACTATGGCTTATAATCTAGCAACAAAAGGTTGTAGGAATGCCCAAGAGGTGAGGATTTATGCTTATAGCCCAAAGTAAATAGCTTCCTCAGATCCTAAATCCTGGGAGCTTTAGGATGAGCTAAAGCATGATTAAATATAAGTGATAGATGGATATAAGGGTTTACCTCCATAAGAGAGAATAAATTGTCTGACTTCTAGACTTATAATTTCCTAGAGTGGCTGCCAACTAACTCCACCTATGATTTTAAAACTATGTAGTCCGGTCTTATGAATTGGAAGATAGCTAGGGTGTTTACTTAATTAGAAAGAGACTAAAGTCCTAAACACACTCCCTAAGAGACTAGAACATGAGTGGTATGAGCATATGACTTAATCCATAGATGCAAAATCTTTTTAAATTTTATTTCATTTTAGAAAGATCATTTTCACAGAGGTTTAGGATTTCTTATGCCAAAATGCATGAAAAAGGTTATGGGTCAAATCTAGAAGAATGTGTTCTACACCATAAGGGATGCCCTCTGTCAAGCATTCCTTTATCGTGCAAGGATGGAGATCCTTCATGTTCAAGAGAGAAAGAATATGAATGCATGATGTGAAACATACAACCATACAGCTAAGGGGTTGCTAAATCTTTTAATTATCTTATTTAAGTCTTAGGCTTTATGATGAGGTTATGAGTTGTTTAAAATTTAGTTATAAGTGATTAGTTGGGTATAAAAGTTATTTTTATCTTGAGAGCCTAATCATATCTAAGCCACACATTAAAGCATAAATCATTTAAGAAATAATGAAAAGCATGTCATCCTAATGCACAATGTAAACATAACATCAAACAATTATATAAAATCATATATAAAAGAATAAAAGGTCTGCATATATTCAACCCAAGAGAGAAAAGATGTCGAAGTTCTACCCTTATACAACCTAGAATATGAAAAAATAATTATAATTGTATTAAATGCTATGGGGTTTTCTTCATATCTCCATTTTTGATTTGGTTCCTTCTTTGATTTGATGGTGCTTGCTTCAAAGGCATCACAGGGCACCCAGACAAAGCCTTCTTCACCGCCTAATCCCCATAGCACTAATCTAATTCCTATTGCAAAAATTACATTATGTGGGAAAAGTAAATCTAACTACAATAGAGGTTAGCTAAATATACATATAATCCCAAGCGTTGTATTTATAATTTACATTTAGCACCCTACACATGGGTAAGCCCACCGTCCCTAACTTGGATTATGCTTAAGGATTTAAGCATCCTCCAAAAAGAGCATTCACATTTATTTTTAAGCATCCCTTAAGCATAATCCCCTATAGAAAACATGATTAGGATAATATTGACCTATCATCCAGTCTATAAAGCATACATCCTAACATCAATCTAAAATAAGAAATCATAAAACCAAACTTACATCATATCATACATCATCCTAACTTAGAGCTAGAAGTGGTGACTTAATTCTAATGTGTGTATTAAGGATTGTGTGGTAAGCCTTGTTAAGCATTAGTGTTGTATTTTCTAAGTGTAGAAAAATTCAATTTAACATTAAAGGTTGATTTCACTTGAAGTAGTTTAATTGATTTGAGAATTTTAATTTATGTTTTCTTTTGTTTCATTTGATTACACTTAGCAACTAAGTGTTATAAAGAGGAAAAGAGGATTTCCTTTCATCCCTACCTTAAGTCACTTTCTAAAGTATATTAATTTGATTTAGTTCTCTTTTAGTGAATGGCTTATTAAATGATTTAATTAATCTAAGTTTAGGTTCACTTTAAATAATCCTATTCAAAATGAAAGGCATCTTAATATTAATTTAATTGAATTACTACCACATGACACATATTAAATAATTCCTTTCCATTACACGTAACATGCATATGATTTAATCCTAAGTGTTTCTATAATTGCAACATATTTTAGCACACTTATATGATGAATGTATTTGAATATTTAAAATTTATATTTTATTTGATTGAATTATTTAAACTTATTAATTTAAAACTTTATCCAAATTCTATGCAAGGACATTTAAATGCATATGTTAAATGAAGTGAGGTAATCAAATAAGCTGCATCAATGTCAAGAATATATCATTTGCATTTAAACATATGTAAATTTGTATACTTGAACATGATGTAAGCTAAATCATATGGCTAATTAATTCAACCACTTAGTCAATTATGAATGTATGCAATGTTAATGTAAAATGGGATTTTCATTCACTAATCGCATATATATTCTTGGGTTGTCAAGAATATATACACATTTGCATTTAAACATATGTAAATTTGTATACTTGAACATAGGATGTAAGATTTAAATCATATGGCTAATTAATTCAACCACTTAGTCAATTATGAACGTATGCAATGTTAATGTAAAATGGGATTTTCATTCACTAACATATCATATACAAGTACAAAGATAGGCAAGTAAGTATGTTTCATTATTAAACTAAGGAAGTGAGGTAATCAAATGACATCCTAACTAAAGCCTTATATTCTGGATGTCTAGACTATATATACTTGCTTTTCTTGACACACATGGATGTATACATAAACATGGGAAAGAAAATCATGCAAAGATTATATATTTTGTTTGATTGAATCATTTATATATATGAATTAAAGCTCTATCCAAATTCTAATGTTGAAGTACATAAGAATGAAATCAAATGGGTGCATGCCATTGTTAAACCAAAGAAGTGAGGTAATCAAATGACCTCCTTGGGGCTAGCTAAAGCCTCATGTTCTTGGGATGTCTAGACTATATACACATTACCATTTAATCTTATATAAATCAACACATGAATAGAGGAAAGAGAACTCAACATTCGTACACTTAAACTAAAAGTACATGCATTTCTTATGTATTTATAACTAGCATCATAACACATATTATTATTCATTTAAAATCTTTTGAAAATACATTTGGATTTAATAGTGATAATAGCCACGCATATATTAAATGAAATCAACACACGCAAGCTTACATAAAGGAAATACATTTTATTTTACTTTATTTTGAAAAGATTGATGTATGAATTTAAATGACATACAAAATTTAACATGATTGGAAAGAGGACAATCAAATATAAGCATGTGATTCATTCAACCAAACTAGTTCTTAAAGATAATCAAATCAAACAAGATTATTTAAAGCAAACCAAAGTTTTTTTATTAATTAAGTTTTAAATATGATTTGATTTAAAGAGGAGAAGAGAAATCATTACTTGTTTTTTTAAACCCATTCCCACATTAATGAATTAATTTAATTTAAGGAAATGTAATTAAGTTGATTTTATGGGTTAATTAAATTGAACCCTTAATTAAATGAATTAATTACCCTTACCTATGTCACCTTAAAGTAATTAACTAAATAATTATGAGCCAACATGATATGCATGGAAAATAAACTTGTAATGATCCTAGGAAATAAAAAGGGCCTAATGTAATTGGCTCATGATTAATATTTATTTAGATTAAGGGAATTAATTAATTACTCTTATGGTTTTCCCACACATGTTGACTAACCATAATTTCATTAAACTCCTTTAGGTTATTAAACACCCAAAAGATCTACCCCATGATTTAATTAATTAAGGTATGATGTGATTATGATTTCAATTTGATAAGTGAATTTAATTAATTAGTTAAATCTTAATTAATTTCATTTTAAAAAAAGGTGAAATGAACTTAGGAAAGGGGTCCCAACCCTATTCCTTAGTTCACTTACTTGAACAATGATTAATAACTTAATTAACCAATTTATTACTATTCATGGGATTAATTAATCATTAATTAACTTAAAATAGTAGTTAAGATTTAATTAGTCAATTTTCTAATTAAGTGAGCAATAAATCCCAAGAAAATTATGGGAGGTGAGGTCATCCATTAAATTAATCCACAATTTGGATTAATTGCTCAAGTAATTTATGAGTTATTAAGCTAATAACTTTTGTAATTAAATCTTAATTATTATTCAAAATTAGTTAAGATCATTTTGAATTAATTCTACTCTAGAATACCTTTAAAATTAGTTATGATTTTTAGATGTTTTAGCCATTAAAAATGATTAATTAAGATTAATTAAAGCATAATCTTGTTGGGGCCATGTGGATCACTGATGTGGCACGCATTCCACGTGACACCATGGGATTGGCTTCTTAAAATTTTTCTGACTCAGCACCTACGTGGCAGGGATAGACACATTTTCTTCTTCATCGTATGATCCAAGATCAAATTACACAATTAATCCCACAGCTTAATAGGATTAAATCAGATCGATCTAGCAGATCTAATCATGACCATCCATTCTGATCAAGTGGAATGGATGGTGCGTGATCTAATGTCACTCAAGGGAGGGAGAATGGAGTCCGTCTGCCAATACTCACTTGATCTGAACTACCTGCGCTTAGATCAACTCCAAAAGGTTCCCACACCTTCATGACATCGAGGGATCCAATGGTCAAGATCACAAGATGTAAAGTTTTCAAAAGCTCCAACCATTTTTGCCTAAGGATCAATTTTGAAACATACCTTGCTGGAGCTCAAGACTGGCTCAAAAGATTTGGAAAGCTTTCATCTAGTGTAGAGAAGATTGACCAATAATTGGATCTCGATGCTTCACCCAAAGGCCATGACCGACAAATTGGAGCTTAGCTTTGATTGAAGTCCCACCTGACATGCTCAACATGCTTGGGAGATGATTCATTCTTGCTCGACGAGGCCTAGGGAAGGTGCGTGGAAAGTTAATTTTAGTTTGATGGAGAGATGGGGAAGTTAGGTTAGAAATGGGAGTGTCCTATTTAAGGACTGATGAGAATGGCATTTTTCGATGGAGGAATGAGCTTGGGAGCTTAGAAAATGGCTCTAGTGGCTCTTCTTGGGTAGCTAGTGCTCTGATGAATGATTTTTATGTATATTTGAGTGGAAATGAGTGGGAGTATACCACCCTTCATCTTGATCATATGGTGGGATAGGGTTTGGCTCTTCCCATCACAGGGAGTCATGGGTTTCAGGGAGGAGGTGATTTGGCTCAGCTAAGTTGGTTGAAGGTGTGGAGGTGGCTACCTAGGAGGAATCATGGGTGTCTTATGGGTTTCAAATGCTCCAATGGGGAGGGTGAGGTGATATTACCTCCCATGGGTCATGGTAGACCCAACCACCCCTTGGGTCAGGTTGGGCAGTATCTTAGGTGCCTAGGTAGACCATTGGGAGAGTACCAAGTGGCCAAGAAATGGAAATGACCACTTACTTGGGTGATTTGTCTCATGTGATGCTTTAACCCAAGGGTAGAATGATAATTTAGCATTAGATTTGATTTAGATAGATTTGAAATGAGCCAAAAGTGGGTTAGCTCAAGTTTCAAGTCAATTGGAGTTGATTTGGTAAAGTTTGACTCAATTTGACTCATTTAGGTCAAATTAGGGTAAGTTGGGTCAAGTTGACCAATTGGTCAAATTAGGTCAAACCAAGGGTTGGGTTAAGTTTATATGATCATTTGGGATATTTGGTTCAATTTTTTTGGTTTAGTTTGTCTTACATTTAGTTTTGGCTCATTTGAATTCATTTAGGTCAAATGGATTAAGTTGACCAATTTGACCAAATTTGCCAAATTTGCTTGGGTTGGGTGTTGGTTACGGTTAAGTTGACCAATAAAAGATGATTTTATGCTTTGGTTTTAATTAATTTAGATTTGGTTTTGATTTAGTCCAACTTTAACCTTTAGGTCAATTTGGGGTAGGTCAATTTCAATTGGGTCCATTTTCAAGTTCAATAATCAATTTAGAATGAACTTGAGCCATTGGTTGCAATCAATTTGATTTATATTTTGATTTGACCCAATTTGGATTTTAAGGGAAATTTGGGTCAACTTAGGCCAAGAGGACTAATTGGGTTTGGTTTGACTCAATTGAAGGTCAAGTCATATTCAAATATTGATTTTTATTTGGTATGAATCATTGGTTTGTAGGGATTTGGATTAGGTTGCAATTTGGCTAGTTTGGATTCATATGGGTTAAGAGGTTGACTTGGTGAAATCACCAAGTTAACTTAGTTTGACCCAATTTGTCACAATTGATCAACCTAGGTGATCAACAATCATTACAGGAGGTTTTGATGGGCTTCGTTCAATCCAATTTGGGTAGGATTAGAACTTGGCTTAAATAGGTCAAATTGGCCACTTTGGATCAAGTGGACCAATCGAGTTTAGTTGGCATGATTTTGGGTTGAGTTTGATTTAGTTGAGTTTATATACAGATTTGGGATTGATATATAAATTCAACTACAATTGGCTTGGGTTAAAATGTGTTTTGGTTCATTTGAACATTTCAAGTCAAAAGGGTTAAGTTGGGTTTGACTTGGGTTGATTTTGGTTTAGCTTAATGATTGTAGATTTCATTTATATTTGTGAATATGATTGAAGGTATTTGATTCATGAGAAAGTCAAATTGAATTTGGGTTTTGGAATGAAGAAACTTTGGCTAAGTCCATGGAGTTGAGTTATGGCTTAGTTTGGATTTTGATATGGTTTGATTTAGTTTTGATGATTTAAATGTATATTTAATTTAAATTTGTGAAGATGATTGAAAATATGATTGATTTGTAAGAAACTCAATTGAGTTTGACTCTATTTGGATTAAGATTTAGCTAAGTTCATGGGATAAGTGATATGGCTTAGGAAGGGTTTTGATTTAATTTGATTTAGTTTGATTTAGTTTTGATCATTTGAATGTAGATTTGATTTATATTAAGGAAGATGATTGAAGATATAAATTGATTATGAGAAAATCAATTGATTTTGGATTGATTTTGATTAATATTTAGCTAAGTCCATAGGATAGGTCATATGGCTTAGGAAGGGTTTCAAATTTGGATTTGATCATGGGCTTCAATCATTTGGTTTTGGAATTTGGATTTGGATTTGGATTTAAATTTAATATTTGAATTGAACTTGAGGTTTAGTTTAAGAAGGTGAACATGGATTGGATTTGGGTTATAGAGTAGGTGGATTATCCTAATCCCTAAGGCATAACCTAATCATATGGTTAACCCTTCTAAGTCTTTTGGCTTAGGTTAAATTTTTACCTAATTGTTAGAAGTGTCTTATGACTATGGAGTCTTTGTGTCTAGAAAACTCCTAAGTCTAAGATGGGAAGATTGAATCCACACTCCAAAAGTGAGGCCAATAGGCCTTAGGCTCTATAGTGTTGCTCTTGGAGATAGATGATTGGAAGACCGAAGCCAAGTTTCACAGACTAGGATATATCTTTGAACGCTTTGCTTGGAAGACCATGGATACATGAGAATAACATTGTTCCATCCTCTTTATATCAGTGTATGAAGTTCGTGAGAGGTGGAATCATCTACTGTGTCAAAATAGATCTCAAGCCATTTATAGTTCAGGAGATTTATTCTCGCGAACTTGGCCAAAGTTTAAAAATAAAATAAAAAGAAAAAGAATAAGAAAAAGAAAAAGAAAGAGAAAAAGAAAAAAAATAGAAAAAGAAAAAGAAAATTAAAAGTATAGGAAATAGACTTGGAGGAGGAAGTGGAGCTTGACAGATTCCACCCACGCTTCATTACTCCATTTGAACATATGGGTAGATGACTGACCTCCACGTGAGGAAGAGGTTCAAAGGCGCTTAGGGTGGAAAACCTCCTTTTGGCCACACCAAAGATATGTCCCAGCTAGTAAGAGTACATCTGCTATCCATATAGATTTAGAATCTAGTTAATAGGATGAGTCTTATATGGTTAGCACACCAACCAACTCTTCTCAGCAGTAGATTCCCTTAGAGGTGACACTTGAGCCAGATAATGATGAAGATTGGGTTCCAAAACAAAGCATATGTGTATCCACGCCTATATGTGAAATAGTTCGGTATCCATTGGGAACCTTACCTGTAACCCCACTTTCCTCTCAAAAAGCTATGGGTTTGGTAGTTAAGGAAGCCCCTAAGTCATCCACAGGTGTGAAGGCTCAGAGGTTCTTTTTGGGAGCATCATCCTCAAGTCAGTATGTTGATGTAGAACTTGAGGATGAGTCATATAAAGATTTAATAGAATTTCCTTTTGATTGGTACTTGCCTTGTATTCATAATTTAGCAAAGAAAGGGTTAATCTCACATACTTAGACAAAGCACAGATCAGACTACTTTGAAAGAATATGGAATAATGAATTCAAAAGCTCTCAATCAAGATCGGGACTTAGATTCAGTATAGTGGGTCCAGTCGATGATGACGATTGCTGCTAAGTCATCACCATATAACTCATATGATGAGCTGATAGGTTCTTTCCAACTCATATTAACTCATATGAGGAGTTGTGCTTAGAAATTTTAGATGATCCAAATGATTTTGAGGTCAAAGATGCATCGCCAGAGTTTGAAGAAGAGATCAAGTCAACCATCGATGAGCTCATGGAAATTAACTTAGGAACTGAAGAAGATCCTTGCTTGACATACATCAGTCATTTGTTGAATAAAATTAAAACCAATGACATAGTTAGCTATTGAGTTTAAACGCTTTACATGGAGTTATGAAGAGATGCATGGATTGGCTCTTAATGTAGGGTTCATAAACTAGTAATAGAGCCTACTGCTAACCTTATTAAGCAAGCTCTTAGATGCATGTGATTAAATAAAAAATAATAGGTCATTTATGATGTCAAGAAATTGATCAATAGTGGCATCATTCGAGAAGAATAATTCCCTACTTGGTTAGCCAGCATCATCCCAGTTAAGAAAAAGAATCGCCAAATTCACATATGCATTGATTTTAGGGATTTGAATAAGGCATGTCCAAAAGTCAAATTTTCACTACCAATATTGGAGCTGATGGTGGGCATTGCCTCATTTCATGCAGTCTTCTCTTTCATAGATGGCTCATCTAGACATAACCAAATAAAGATAGGCTTCGAAGATGGAAGAAACACAACTTTTAGAACCCTGATCAGAATCTATTATTATAAGGTCATGCCTTTCAGCCTTAAAAATGTTGGTGCTACATACCAACGAGCTATGACTTGAATCTTCGATAAACTCATTCAACATCAATTTAAGTGTTATGTCGATGATCTCATGGTCAAAAGTAAATAAAGGAAGACCATCTCTTTGACTTGAGAGTAGTTTTTGAATAGTTAAGATAATTTAACCTCAAAATAAACCCCATAAAGTGTGCATTCAGAGTAGCTTCAGGGAATTTCCTTAGGTTTGTTGTCCAACACCAGGGAATCAAAATTGATCCATAGAATATCAAGGTGATATTAGAAATGACACCCCCTAAAAGTTTGACTTAACTTAGATCATTCCAAGGGTGGTTGACATATCTAAGATGCTTTATATCCAACCTATCGAGAAGATGTCAGCCATTCGCAGGGGTTGTAAAAAATGATGCCAAGTTCAAGTGGGACGATAAGTGTGAGTATGCCTTTGAAGACATCAAGCATTACCAAATGACATCACTAGTTCTAGCAGCCCCTATCCTAGGCAAGCCGCTCATACTTTACATTGCTGCATTAGTTGACTCCCTTGGTGCTTTGTTGCTTTGTTGCCCCAAGAAATTACACTCTACTACCTCAGCCATCATCTAATTCTTATTGAGGCTAATTATCCACTCATTTAAAATAATTACTTAGCTTTAATCTTTGTATTTCAAAAGCTACATCACTACATGCTTCCTAATAAGGTGAACTTAATCTCTAGGATCAATCCACTACAATATCTCATGACACGGTCGATGCTATCTAGATGGTTGGCATGATAGTCCATGATCTTCTTGCAATTTAAGATTACCTTTGTACCCCTCTGCACGGTGAAAGGACAAGTGCTAGCAGATTTATTAGTAGCACACTCACTTCTTGCTGACTCTTTACTTAGGGATGATCTCCCTGATGAATAAATCATGAACTTATGGGATACTAACATTCACTGCTAGGAGATGTACTTTGATGGTGTGGCTTCTTCTTAAAGAGGAGAAGAACCACAATCTACTATTCCAAGAAAGGCACAGGTAAAAATAATTCTCTTAACTCAAGAGCACAATGTGATGAGATTCTCATATTATCTGTCCAATCCTTGCTCCAATAATGAAGCTGAATATGAGGCTCTGATTGCCAATCTAGAGTTAGTCGTTACTCTAAGCATCCAAAACATCAACATCTTCAGAGATTCTCAGCTAGTTATCAACCAAATCAGTGGATCCTATAAGGTTTTAAAGCCCAAGCTCCATCACTACCACAAGTACACCATGGACCTATTGGCCCAAATCCCAGAGGTTACCATTTATAAGATTCCTTGATGAGAGAACACCATAATGTATTCTTTAGCTGACTTTGCCAAGGAGTTGGCATGTCTGGATGATGAGTCCATATCAATAAAGGTCCAAAATAGAAAAAGTCTAACTTTTTATTGATATTAAACTCATCAAAAACTACTCTCTTGAAGGGGAGGTTGCCATTGCCAAGAAGGATGAGGAGTTAAATTGGAGGCAACCATTCATGGATTACCTAAATAAAGGAAAACTACCTCAAGAGAAGTCCCAAGTACATCAGATAAAGAAGATAGAACTTTCCTACACTCTTGTGGATGGTGTCTTGTACCGATAGTCTTTCAATCATATGTGATTATGTTGTTTAGACAAGCACAAAAGCCCATACACTCAAGATTATGTGGAGCCAACTAATTCGGTCTGAAGATGAACGCCAAGATCAAAAGACTAGGATACTATTGGGCATCGATGATCAAAAATTTCATGGATATGGCTAGGTGATGCAACCAATGTTAAATACCCATTGTGGTCCTACACTAACCACTCAACATTCTACATCCTGCATTGGCCTCATGGCTATTCAATTGTTGGGGTACCAACATAGAGGATTTGACAAATGCTCCTTCTTTCAAGGGTCATCAGTTCCTCTTAGCTGCTATTAACTACTTTTCCAAATGAGTGAAGGCGATTTTGCTCAAACAGGTCATAACTCAGCATGTGCTCCAGGTTTTTAGGAACCATTTAATATATAGTTTTGGAGAGCCTCGATGAATTATATCTGATAATGGTACTACATTCAAGAGCATCGATATCAACAACTTTACCTAGAGATATAACATAGATTGGAGATATTCTACCATCAACTACCTAAGGGAAAACTGTTTAGCAAAAGCCTTCAATAAAGATCTAATCCAAATGCTGAAGAAGACACTCGACAACAATAATCCATAGTGGCATGAGCAGTTAGTTGAAGCCTTGTGAGCGTACTACACCACATATAGAACTCCAACTCAGTCTACTCCGTTCTCCTTAGTGAATGGGTTTGAATCCATTCTACCATTAGAAGTCCAACTCCCATCACTAAGGATAGCTTTGGGTAGCAAGATTACAATAGAGCAAAATGCCAAGTTATGGTCATGAGAGCTCGAAACTTTGGAGGAGAGATGTTTGCGGGCATCCTAAAATATTAAGTAGTATAAAATGATTTAAGCTCACAAAAGGTTGGTCCATCCTAGAGCTTTTCAAGTAGGAGAGCTTATTTTAGTTCTAAAGAGATCGATTGTTTCCCATCATAAGATGGGAGGCAAGTTTAAACCCACTTGGGAAGGCCCTTTTACCATAGAGAAGGCCTACGCAAGAGAATCTTATCAACTTATTAATCACAAGAGAGAGCACCTAATTCTTCCAATCAATGCACTCTACTTAAAGAAATATTATAAATAATGTTTGAAAATAATTATAATTAATGAACATTCCATTTCAAATGCAATCTCTTCCATGTTGAAAGTATTCTTATTTATGAATCTGCCATGATGTGTTTAGGGTAAGTGTAAAGAATTGGAGTGGTGTCCTATCCTTCATTAACACAAAATAAACACAAACTACACACAAACATATAAAACACATATCTTTTATGTTGTGCTACTCTGAGTTGAGACAATGTCCCTAATGGAACTCACTCAGTAGCTGCTCTAGGTCAGGTTGATAGGCTACCCTACTAGTGTGTCACCCAGTGGCCTTCTTACTTTGGAGGATGTAAGTCTACTATGCTTTCCTTAGTTACTTGGACACTACACACCGATGAGCACCTTATTAGTTTGATAGGCCTTAGTGCGTGGATGGTAAGCTACCTCATGTTTGATTTTTCTTAAGAGGATGTGAGTCTACTACACTTTCTTCTTGGATTAGCCTTCATGCACTAACTAGGTTGAGTATATTTTAGGTTCATAATAAGTCCTGTAGTTGTTCCTTCCCTCTTGACTACTTTAAGTCTGGGTCTAGTCCTTCCTCGGGGCTCCTTGCTTAGTAGTCACTCTAGGTCAGATAGCATCTGTCCTACTGATGATAGACTATCTTGATGATTAGTTCTTTTTAGAAAGATGTAAGCTTACAAGCTTTCTTTCCATATTGATCATTGCACACCGATGGGCACCTTATGTTGGTTGGTTCTCACTACCGATGGATGATGGATACACCTTAGGTTATTTTGCACCTTAAGATACACCACTCATGGTGATGTAAATCGCTATGATTTCTTGAGTTAGCCACCGTACACCAATAGGCTTTCTTTTTTAGTGCTCAGGATAATGCCACTAGCAGCACCTCCCCTATGGGCACTATATTTAGATCACATCCTTTATGACCCCATTTAAACACTACCCGTGTTACTATCGGATTGGATAGTTCCCCTTTTTTAATTACCTCCCATACGATTGGAGAATTTGTCCTATGGTTGTGCAGATTATCCCTTGGTCCAGTAAATCTTAGATAGTTCAAGGCTGACATAGCCCCATCTTAGTGTGGTCCCTCACACACCAACACGGTCCACACAAACATATAAAAAAATATATGTTCACTTATTGATTGGGAAGACACCTCTAGCAATACCTTTTCCCAAGCAATCATCCTACTTTAGGCTAGTATCGGCAAAGCTCCCTATAGGAATCTCCTGACTACTCTTGAGCTGATAAAAGTCTCCATCAACATTCACTCAATAGTCACCCCTAAGTTGGGTTCAATTTGTTGTGCTACCAACAGGTCACCCAGTGGTTATTCCCAGCTTTAAAAGATGTAAAGTCTGCTATGCCTTCTTCCTAGCATAGCCATTGCACATCAAAATGCAACCTCTTAGGTTGGCTAGCTCTACCCCATGACCAGTAGACTATCCCTTTGGATTTGTAAATTTGAGATAGGATAAGTCTGATATAGCTTTCTCAGTGGGTCCATCACACAATGACATGGTCCATAAATTAAAGCTAACAAATTGGACCAAGCTCACATCCCCAAGGGATATGCCCTCAATTCAAAATCAAACTAAACCAAACAAACCATATCAAATCACATGAAATTAAGATAAACTTAATCCTGACTACTTTTGAGTTGACATAAGTCCTAAGTGGAATTCAGTCAATAGTCTCCCTAGGTTAGGTTCAATTTGTTGTGAATCCAACAAGTCACCCCAGCAGTTGTTCCTAACTTTAGAAGATGTAAGTCTACTATGTCGTATTCCTAGCACAATCATTATACACTGAAAGGCAACCCCTTAGGTGCGCTAGCTCTACCACACAGCCAGTAGATTATGCCTTTGTATTTGTAAACTTGAGGTAGGTCTTGATGATATAGCCCCTTCTGAGTGGGTCCATCATACACCGATAGGGTCCATACATTAACTCAGATTAAATTAAACCCAATTTGATTTTCCCTAGTAGAGTTAAATCACACCCTTCTCTCCAGTGGAGCCCTAAATAATATATAAATAAGTCAAGCAAATATATTAAATTCAAAACCAACCTCCAAGTGGATCCAAATTAAACCAACTTCTCCAGTAGAGTCTAAATCAAAGAATTCCAACCAAACTCTTATTTCTAGTGGATACATCCCCAAACAAATATATGAAATCAAACTCAAATCCCAATCCCCAGTAGATAGCCCGAACCTGCTTCCCTAGTATAAGGTTCATCTTCTCAATCCCCAGTGGACTCGAGCCCATATCTCTAGCAGATATGCCTCCACATCAATTAAAATAAAACAAATTAAAGTCAATTCGATCTTAATCCATGGTGGATTATGGATTCTTATCCCTAGTGGATCTTCTTTCCATAAATCATGTAATCAAATCAAATTCAAACCTTATCTCTAATAAATTTTCTTCTTCTATGCCCTCGACATATACCCCTCACATATCATGTTCAATGCATGTGTGATCCCCTAGTGGATCTCTCTCCATGTCCTTGACATGGAATTATCATCAATTTAGTTTAGGTTTAGGTTTTATTTATTTTAGTTTTAGGTTTATTTTATATTTTTGTTATATTTTATTTTAGGTTTAGATTTTTTTTAGTGTAGGGTTTAGGTTTTTATGTAGTTCTTATTTTATTTTATTTTAGGTTTATTTTATTTTTTATTTTATGTTTAGTTTTTATTTTATTTAGGCTTTTCATTCTTAAGTTTATTTTATTTTTTATTTAGTTTAGCTTTTTATTTATTTTAATTTATTTTAATATTTTAATTTATTTTATTTTTTGGCCTAGGTTTAAGCCTTTTAATTTAGGCTTTAATCATTTTATCTTATTATCTTAGTCACATTTAAGCCTTTATTTATCTTAACATCTGGTCTGATTTAGCTCATGCTCAAGATCCAGGATCTGTGATCTGGATCCAGGCTCAGGGTCTTATAGCCTAAACCCTCATGGCCTGGGCCTGGGCTCAGGGCCTGTGGCCCAGTGGCTCAGGCCTCAGTGGCCCAGGGCCCAGGGTCAGCTCAGTGGCCCAGGTCAGCCCAGGCTGGCCTACGCCTCTGGTCCGGGCTGGCCTGTGACTCAGTGTCAGTGGCCTGGGTCACCTAGGGCTGGGCCCAGGGTCTGTGCTGATCAGGGCTCAGGGTCACAGTCAGTGGTCAGTGGCTCAGGCGCGGCCTACCTGGCTCAGGCCCAGGTCATGGGCCTAAGGCCCAGGGTCACCTATACTCAGGGCCTGTACCCAGTCAGGGCTCAGGCCCAGACTCCAGGACTCCAGCCATGTGGCCCAGGCTCAGTGTCACGCCCAGGGCCTGTCATGGTCTTTGGCCTCTTCAGGATCAGGGCTGGGCTCAGGATCTTTTAATCAAACATAACAGGTCTAAGTTTTATCTATTTATTTTATTTATCTTTTTATCTTTATTTTAATTTTTAGCATCTTTCATTTAGTATAATTCTATTTATCTTTTAGGTTTTATCTTAATTTATCATTTAGGCCTAGGCTAGCTCAGTTTTAATCTTAGTGAGTTATTTCTTTTATTTTAGGTGTTTCTTTAATTAGCTCAGTTTAGGTTTCTTTACTTTTTGGTTTAGAATTAAAATTTTATCTTTACTTTTAGGCTTTATTTTTAAGTTTAGATTTAAGTTTATTTTAGATTATATTTTATTTAGTTTAGTCTCAGTTAGATTTCTTTCTTTAGCTTTATTTTAGCCATGGTTTAGTTTTATTTTATTTTGTTTATTTTATTTATAATTTAGGTTTAATTTTTTTTAGTAGGAACAAGTTTTATTTTATTTATCTAATTGTTTTATTTTAGGTTAATTTTAGTTTTGATTTAGTTTTATCTTATCTTATAGTATTATCTTTAATCTCACATTAGTTCATCTAGCCAGGTTTTATTCCAGTCTATCTTATCTTAGCCTAGGTCTTTATCATCTTTATCTAGCTCATTCTTACTATATCTTTCATACTCAGCTCAGCCTGGGCCTAGGCCCAGGCCTGGCCTCACTCAGTGGCCTCAGTGTCATGGCCTAGAGGTCATTCAGTCCAGTGGCCCAGGGCCTCCTGGCTGCCTGGGTCTGGGCCCAGGCCTGTGGATCATTCAGTGGCCTGTGGCCTGTGGTCCCAGTGTCAGCCAGTGGCCTGGCCCAGGGCCTCACTGCCAGTGCCCCAGGGCCCAGCCTGTGGCCCAGAGCCCAGCCTTGGGGCCTGGGCCCAGCACCCACCAACCCCAGGGCCTGTCAGAGCCTGTCCCCTCACCTCAGGCTCCTTGGCCTCAGTCAAGATCTCTGATGGCTCAGGTCACCTCTGCCCAGTGGTCATTCAGTGGCCTGGGCTCCAGCCTGTCTGGAACCCAGTCTGGGGCCCATCATGGCCTGTCTCAGGTCCGGCCCAGTGCTCAGCCCAGCCTGGGCCCAGCCTCAGTGGCCCTTGGCTCAGTGGCCCAGAGCCTCAGTATTCAGGGCCCAGCCTGGGGCCCATGGCCTGGGCCTCGTCAGGGTCAGGGCCTGGCTCTGGGGTCTCTGGGCCTGTGGCCCAGCATCTACGCTCCCAGTGGCCCAGCCTCAGCCTACTTCAGGGCAGGGCCTCAGCCTCAGTGATCATGCTGCCTGTGGCCTGTGAGCCTGTGATCAGCTCAGGTCTTGTGGCCTGGGGCCCAGTGGCCTGTCCAGGCCTCCTGACTCCAGTGGCCCAGGGCCTCAGGCCCAGAGCCCAGTGTGGGCCTGGCCAGCCCAGGGCCTGGCTGGCCCACCCAGTATTCAGGTCACCACCTGCCAGCCTGATCTAGAGGCCCAGGGCCTGGGTCGCTCAGGTCACTTTGTGGGCTCAGATCTTGGCCTCAGAGTCAGTGTCGATTTAGGTCCTTTAATTAAGCAAAACGCAGGTTTAGGGTTTATTTATATATTTTATTTATCTTTATTTTATTTTATTTATTTTATTTAAGTTTATTTTATTTTATTTATTTTAGTTTTATTTATTTTAGTTAAGTTTTTTAGTTTAATTTATTTTAGGTTTAGGTTTTATTTATGCTTATTTTTAATTTAGTTTTATATCTAATCCATTTTAGTTTAGGTTTTATTTTATTTATGTTTAGTTTAGGTTTTTATTTTTTTTTTACGCTTAGAGTTTATTTCTATTTTAGATTATTTTAGGTTTTATTTTAGTTTAGTTTATTATTATTTTAGTTTATTTTGTTATATTTAATTTAGGGTTTAACCTTTATTTTTAGGTTTAGTTTTGGTTTTATTTTAGTTTTATTAGTTTAGTTTTTTGTTTTTTTATTTTAGGTTTTAGTTTTTTTTTTTATTTTATGTTTATTTTATTTATTTTTTAGGTTTATTTTTAGATTTAGTTTTATTTAGTTTATTTTATTTTATCTTATGTCACTTTATATTACTTAGTACTGATCTTTATCCAGGTTTTTATTTACGCTTAGTCATCTTTATGGTCTTATCTCATTCTTTATCTTAACTAGAGGCATTTATTTATCTTATCTTAGCTATCTTTAACTCCATCTTATCTTTATCTTAGTGGCTCAGCTCAGCTCAGGGCCCAGGCCTGGGCCTGTGGGCCTCGTCAATCCAGCCACATCTTAGGGCCTGGGCCCCAAAGCCTGCAGTCCGCCCAGGCCCTGCAAGTCAGCCCAGGCCCAGGCCTAGTGCCTGGGCCTAGTGAGCTCTTGGCCAGCCCAGGCCTAGGGGCCTCAGATCTGATTCAGGGCCTGCACAGCCCAGGGTCAGTGGCGTGGCTCAGTGGCCCAGGGCCTGTGAGCCCAAAGCCCAGCGTCTCTTTCATCTTGACTCCCCATACCCTTGATAGGGCCTGTCAGACAGCCTCAGGGTCACCTGGCCCAACGCCCAGCCTCAGGCACATCTCTCAGGGCCTGTGGCCCAGTGGCTCAGTATTCAGGCCCAGCACTGAGCCTGGCCTCCCAGTCTACGCCTCCCAGGCCTCAGGCCTCATTCCAGGGTCTGGGAGCCCCCCAGGGTCTTGGCTCCTGGGGCCCAGCTCTGGCCCCAGGTCAGGCCCGTGGTCAGGGCCTGGGGCTGCCTGGCTCAGCATCTTGCTGCCTACTCCCAGTCTTGCTCTGAGGCCTAGGCCCATGGCTCAGTGGTCAACAGTCTCAGGTCACCAGCTCCCAGCCTGTCATCCCAGTGGCCTCAGCTTCAGGTCCGTCAGCTTAGAGCCTGGGGCTGTATCTCAGTGGCCTGGGCCCCGACCGCCTGTGACTGAGGGCTCAGGGCTCAGTGGCCCATAGCCTAAAGTGAGGGCCAGCCTGGCCCAGGGCCTAGGGCCTGGTGGTCTCTCATGGCCTTAACCCTGCTGCCTTGTGGCTCAGTGTCAACCCATGTGCCCAGTGGGGCTCAGTGCCTGTGGTCACTGTGGCTCCAAGGCTCAGATCTTGGGCCTGGCCTAGCTCTTGATTGTTTAGGTTTTAAAACCAAGCACAGTAGGCTCATTTAGCTCATTTAGTTTATCTTTTATCTTATATTTTATTTATTTTTATTTTTTATTTTTTATTTAGTAGTTTAGTTATTTTAGTAGTTTTTTTAGTTTTGTTTATTCTTAAGGCCTAGGCTCTGCTTAATTTTCAAATTAGTTTTATCTTCATCCACCTTTTAGTTTAGCTTTTATTTTTTTTATTTTAAGCTTAGTTTAGGTTTTATTTTATCTTTTAGCCAGTTTGTGCTCTATTTAAAGTTTTTTTAGGTTTTAATTTTAGCTAGTTTATGTTTATTTTAGTTTATTTTATCTTATTTAGTTTGTTTAGTTTAGTTTTATTTTAGGTTTAGGTTTTGGTTTTAGCTTTTATCTTATCTTAGTAGATTTTTTTTACTCTTTTAATTATTTTGAGTTTAGCTTTTCTTTTAGTTATGGTTTAATCTTTAATTTTATTTATTTTATGTTTATTTTTAGGTTTAGGTTTTATTTAGTTTTATTTTATATATATAGTTTATTTTATTTTTATCTTATGTCTAGATATTATTTTAGGTTTTATCTTTAATTTATTCTTTTAGTTTTAGGTTTTATTTAGTTATCTTAGCTCTATTTTTATCTAATCATTTCACCAGCTCAGATAGGCTCAAGCTTAGCCTTAGCTTCAGCATTATCTTATCTTATATCATTTCTTTAGGTCTTAATAATCAATCCATCTTTATTTTATTTTAGCCACAGGCTCTTGCCTGTGGCTCAGGTCAGTCTTGGGCCCAGCATCATGGCTCAGTACTGCAGCTCATGTGGCTCAGTGGCTCAGGATCCAGGGCCTAGAGCCTGGCCTAGTGGCTAGAGTCAGTGTGCCTAGCTGTCCTGGCCTGTGGCTCCTGGCCTGTCTTAGGCTCAGTGGCCTGGGTCAGACCATGGTGGCCTGTTTCCTCCAGTTTAGCCTTATGGCTTTAGGCCCAGGGTTAGAGCTCACCAACGCCAGCCTGCACGCTTAGGGTCAAAGCTCAGTGGTCATGGTGCCGCATGGATTTTTGTGATCAGGGCCTGGGTTTATGTTTTAAAATTAAGCAAACCCCAGGTTTAGTTTATTTAGTTTAATCTCTATTTATTTTAATTTATTTTAATTTATTTTATTTTATTTATCTCATTTATGTTTAATTTTATTTTATTTGGTTTAATATATTTATTTGGCTCACTTATTTTAGTTTAGGTTTTAATTTAGTTTACTCTCTTAGATTAGATTAGTTTGTTCTTAGTTTTAGTTTAGTTTTATTTTATTTAATTTTTAGGTTTTATTTATTATTTTTCATTTTGGTTTAGGTTTTTTTATAAGGTCTTTTAGCTTTTATTTTAGGTTTATTTTTAGGTTTTATTTTTTAGTTTAGTTTAGATTTATTTTTAGTTTATTATAATTTATTTTAGTTTAGGTTTAGGTTTAGTTTATTCCAGTTTAAGTCTCAAGTTTTATTTATTTTAGTTTAGTTTATTTTAGCTTAAGCTCAGTTTATTTTATTTTGTTTATTTTAAGTTTAGCTTTTATTTAAGCTTCATATTTAGTTTTATTATTTATTTTATTTTAGGTTTATTTTTTAGGTTTAGGTTTTATTTAGTTTCTTTTATTTTATTTATTTTAGATTTATTTTATTTTTTATGTTTATTTTAATTTTATTTAGGTTTTATTTTACGCCATTTTATTTTATATTTAGTTTAATTATACTTTATCTTTAGTTGATTTTATCTATTTTATGTTTAGGCATGTAGGTCGCTCAGCCTTTAGCTCAGTTTTATTTTGTTATTTTATGTTATTTAGGTTGATTTATTTTATTCTGTGTATGTCAGTTTAGTTTTGTGGCCCTCATGGCCCAGGGCTCAGTGGGGCCCAGGGCTAGTCCGTGATCAGTGGTCTGTGGCTCAGTGGCCTAGTGGCCTAGGGTCTTAAGGCCTAGGGCCTAGGGTCCATGGCAGTGGCCTGCAAGCCCAGGGTCCACCCAGTGTGGCTCTTGGGTCAGATCTTTATACATTATTTAAATCATGAACCCAGATCATTCTAAGCCTTAATTCATGTGCTCAGCTCAGCCTAGGGCCTATCTTTTAGGCCTATCACCAGGGCAGGTCTTGTGATCCGTGATCTAGGGCCTCAGTGGCCTATGACGCAACCTACGTCCGTGGCTCAGGCCCTGCCTGGCTCAGGCCTTGTGGCTCCCGTCAGTCTTGGGCTCAGGGTCACCACATCTTGTCTTTACTATCATTCTTAAATCAAGCAAACCCACAGGCCTAGACTTATCTAGGCCTTTACGTGCTCAGGCCTTGGCTCATGGCTCATCTTCTCAGCTCATCTAGCCTCAGTCAGGTCCTGTGGCCTAGATCTGTCAGTGGCCTGCCCCCAGGGCTCAGGGCCCAGGACGCAGGCCCAGTGGCCCAGAGCCCAGGATCTGGGGTCAGCCCAGGGCCTGGGGCCTGGCTGGCCCAGTGGCCTGTGGCCCAAAGTCACGCCAGAGGTGGCCTGGTCCCGTGATCTGTCACCAGTGGCCTGGTCATCTAGTATTCCCAGCACAGTGGCCCAGGGCCCAGGGCCTTAGGGCTCAGGCTCAGGGCCCAGGCCACCCAGGCCTGTGGCCTAGGCCTCTCGTGCCTAGAGCCTTTAAAAAACCCAAGCAAACCAAAGAGGCTCAGTTTATTTAGCCATTTATTTATTTATCTTTATTCATTTATTTTTATTTAGTTTTGTATTTATCTTCCTAGCCAGCCTTTTATCTTTTATCTTTAGACTGATGCTCATTTAAGCTCTTTATCCTTAGTCTCATTTTTATCTTATATTAGGTTTAGGTTTTATTTTATCTTGTGCTTAGGTCTTTATTTTATCTTCTTAATCTTTAAGTTTGCCTTTTATCTTAGGATTATTTTATGCCTTTATTTTAGTTAGTTTAGTTTATTTTAATTTAATTAATCTTATTTAGATTTATGTTTAGTTTAGTTTAAATTAGTTTATTTATTTTAGTTTATTAGTCTTAGTTAGTTGGTTTATTAGTTATTATTATTAGTTTCATTAGTTAGTTTTAGGTTTCTTTAGTTAGATTTAGGTTTTAGTTTTAGTTAGTTATTAGCTTATTAGTCATTAGTTATCTTTATTAGTTTTATTAGTTAATTTATCATTTAGTTAATAGTCTTGTTAGTCTTTAGTTTAGTTTTATTATTTTATACTATCAGATATATGAGTTAAGAGATTAGCTTATTAGTATTCGCTAGTCTTAGCTTATTATTATTAGTCATTTTTTAGCTCTTAGTATTGTAGATATTGAAGTTTTTAATTTAGTTATTATTACTTTCTTCAATCATAAGTTAGATTAGTTATATCTTAGTTTAGCCATTTTAGTTATTTTTAGTCTTTAGTTAGTCATTAGCTATTAGTCATTATTATTAGTTTATTAGTTAGTTTATAGTTTATTAGTTATTAGTCTTTTAGTCATTTTAGTTATTATTTAGTCATTAGTTTATTATATTAGTTTATTATTTATTAGTTGGCTTATTTTAGTTTAGTTAGTTTATTAATCATTTATTAGTTTATTATTATTAGCTTAGTTATTAGTGTAGTTTATTTAGGTTTATTATTAGTTAATAATTTAGTTATTAGTCTTTAAATTTGTTATTAGTCATTAGTCTTTATTTGTTTATTTTGTTATTAGTCTTATTATTATTATTTAGCTTTATTATTTTATTTATTATTATTATTATTATTATTAGTTATTTATCATTATTAGTTAGTTTACTAGTTATTAATTTAGTTTATTAGTTTTATTTTAGATTAATTAATTTAGTATTTTTATTTGTTATTAGTTATTATTGGTATATTTGGTTTTAGTTTGTTTTGTTAGTTATTATAGTTAGTTTAGTTTATTTATTTTAGTAAGTTTATTTTTTTTTAGTTTTATTATTATTAGTTTTTATTAGTTATTTAGTTATTTATGAGTTAGTTATTATTATTAGTTTTTATTAGGTTTATTATTTATTTATTGATTATTATTATATTATTAGTTTAATTAGTAGTTTTTGTTATTATTTATTAGTTATTAGTTTAATTATTATTATTAATTTAGTTTAATTTTATTATTTATTTAGTAGTTAGTTATTTAAGTTTTATTAGTTAGTTAATATTATGTTTTTACTATTTATTATCATTATTTATTGGTTAGTTATTAGTTATTGGTTTATTTATTATTTAGTTATTTAGTTTAGTTTTAGTTTTATTATTATTTAGTTTAGTTTATTATTAGTTTATTAATTTAGTTATTTAGTTTAGTTTTAGTTAGTTTTTCATTTGTTATTTAGTTATTATTAGTTATTAGTTAGTTATTATTATTAGTTAGTTTTTAGTTAGTTATTATTAGTTTTATTAGTTTTAATCAGTTTAGTTTTGCTTAATGTTTAGTTTTATTAGGTTTTATTATTAGTTACATTATTAGTTTAGATTTTAATTAGTTAGTTATTTAATTATTATTAGTTAGTTTTAGTTTATTATCTATTATTATAATTATTTATTACTATTATTTAGTTTTATTATCCTATTAGTTTATTATTAGTTAGTTTTGTGTTTTATTAGTTTTATTATTATTTTAGTTAAACATTTGAGTTTATTAGTTTTTTAGCTTAGTTATGTAGTTATTAATTATTATTAGTTTATTAGTTTAATAATTTATTTTAGTTAGTTTAGGTTATTAGTTAATTATAATTATTAAGTTTAGTTAGTTGTTATTAATTATTTAATTTAGTTATTAGTTTTTTTAGTTTTTTAGTTTTTATGGTTATTTATTAGTTTAGTTAATAGTTTTATTATTATTATTAGTTATTAGGTTTTTATTAGTTTTATTAGTTTTATTAGTTATTAGTTAGTTATTTAGTCAGCTATTATTATTAGTTATATTAATTACTTATTTTTATTAGTTTTTTAGTTATTTAGTTTTATTAGTTTATTATTTTTTATTATTATTATCTAATTTATTTAGTTTATTATATTATTATTAGGTTTATTATTTTAGTTTAGTTTAGTTTAGTTTTAGCTTTAGTTAGTTTTAGTTATCATTTTATTATTTTAGTTATTTAGTTATATTAGTAATTTAGTTTAGTTATTTATTATTAGTTTTTATTACATTTTAGTTATTATTTATTAGTTAGTTATTAGTTTTATTAGTTATTAGTTATTTTTAGTTTTATTAGTTATATTTAATTATTAGGTTTAGTAGTTAATATTTAGTTTTTGTTAGTTTTATTAATTTTATTTAGTTATTTATTATTAGTTGTTTTATTATTTAGTTAGTTATTTTAGTTTTATTAGATACTATTATTTATTTATTATTTTAGTTTATTAGTTTTTATTAGTTAGTTTAAGTTTTTTAGTTTTTAGTTTAGTTATTTAGTTATTTGTTTTAGTTAGTTATTGGTTATTATTTTTAGTTTGTTAGTTATTATTAGTTATTAGTTATTAGCTAGTTAGTTCTATTTTTTTAGTTAGTTATCATTAGTTGTTTAGTTTAGTTAGTTATTGGTTTGTTATTTATTATTTAATTATTGTTGTATTATTTTATTATTAGTTTTATTTTTATTATTAGTTTTAGTTTTATTATTATTATTATTATTATTATTATTATTATTATTATTATTATTATTATTATTATTATTAATATTATTATTATTATTAGTATTAGTTAGTTTTTATTACTGTTATATTAGTTTTTTAGTTATAGTTAATACTTATTTTTATTAAGGTTTTTAGTTATTATTATTATTATTAGTTAAGTTATTTTAGTTAATAGTTTTTTAGTTATTATTAGTTAGTTCGTTATAATTCATTAATTTGTTTTTAGTTAGTTATTAGTTAATCTAGTTTATTAGTTTTAGTTTAGTTAGTTATTATAATTATTATTAGTTTTCAATTTTATTATTATTTAGTTAGTTAGTTTTTGCTTTATTACTTAGTTTAGTTTTATTAGTTATTAGTTATTAGTTTTAGGTTTAGTTAGTTATTATTAGTTTAGTTTTTTTAGTTATTTATTTAGTTATTATTAGTTAGTTATTATTAGTTATTAGTTTAGGTTATTATCTAGAAGCTACTTTAGGTTAGTTTTATTAATATTTTTATTATTTTATTATTAGTTAATTTAGTTAGAAGTTATTTATATTAATAGTATTTTTATTATTAATCTTTAGTTTAGTTTTTTAGTTTTAGCTTCACTAATTTATTAGTATTAGTTAGTTAGTTTTAATTAGTTAGTTATTAGTTTGTTAGTTATTAATATTGGTTTATTAGTTTATTATTTATTATTAGTTATTAGTTATTAGTTATTAGTTATTTATTATTTTATTATTTATTATTTAGTTTACATTTAATTAAGTTTAATTTATTAGTTTATTATTTATTTATTTTAATTAGTTTATTATTATTATTATTAGTTTAATTATTAGTTATTTAATTATTTATTATTATAAGTTATTAGTTAATTTATTTTAGTTATTATTTTTAGTTATTCATTATTAGTATTTTAGTTATTAGTTATTTTATTATAGTTAGTTATTATTATTTTAGTTATTATTTTATTTATTTTAGTTTTTTAGTTTATTAGTTTTATTATTATTAGTTAGTTAGTTATTGGTTTATTTGTTTTAATTAGTTATTTATTAGTTAGTTATTATTATTATATTTTTAGTTATATAGTAATTAGATTGGTTATTATTTTAGTGAGTTTTTATTTAGTTTTATTAGTTTTATTATTTTATTATTTATTATTAGTTATTCTTTTATTTATTAGTTTGTCAATAGTTTATTAATTTGTTACTTATTATTTTTTTATTATTATTAATTATTATTTTATTATTATTATTTATTTTATTAGTTTTATTACATTAGTTAGTTTAGTTTTAGTTTATTATTATTACATTAGTTAGTTATTAGTTTAGTTATTATTTGTGTTTATTAGTTAATAGTTAGTTGGTAGTTTAGTTTAGTTTAGTTTTAGTTTAGTTTTTATTAGGTTTTATGTTTTAACACCTTAGTTATTAGTTTTCTAGCCTTTTTTTAGTTTAATGAGTTTATTTAGTTAGTTTTATTTTATTAGTTATTATTATTATTATTAGTTTTTATTAGATATTAGTTTATTTATTTTGATTAGTCTATTATTACTATTATTAGTTATTATAATTAGTAATTAATTTATTACATTTATTAGTTTCGTTTATTAGTTAGTTATTAGTTAGTTTTAGTTTATTAGTTCTATTAATTATTTAGTTATTAGTTTTATTAGTTTATTAGATTTTAGTTTTATTTAGTTTTTAGTTATTATTAGTTAGTTTTAGTATTTAGTTATTAGTTTATTAGTTTTTAGTTTAGTTATATTTTATTAGTTATTATTATTTTTAATTTTATTTAGTTTTATTTTTATTATTAGTTATTATTATGATTTTTAATTATTATTAGTTATTATTTGTTATTAGTTTAGCATTTAGTTTATTAGTTAGTTAGTTATTAGTTATTATTTATTTTATTATTTAGTTACTAATTTTTAGTTTTATTAATTATTATTATTAGTTTATTTTATTAGTTAATTATTATTATTTAGTTAGTTTATTAGTTAGTTATATTATTAGTAGTTATTCATTTATTGTTATTATTATTAGTTTATTATTTAGTTTATTTAGTATTATTATTTTAGTTTACTAGTTATTTATTAGTTTGTTTAGTTTTATTATTAGTTAGTTATAATATTTAGTTAGTTTATTATTATTATTATTAGTTATTAGTTTATTTTTATTTTTATTTGTTTATTATTAGTTATTAGTTTATTAGTTTAGTTAGTTTTATTAATTTTTAGTTTTTATTTAGTTATTTATTGTATAGTTTATTATTAGTTTATATAATTATATTTTATTAATTATTAGTTAGTTTTAGTTATTAGTTATTATTATTATTATTTATTAGGTAATTAGTTTATTAGTTATTATTTAGTTATTAGTTTAGTTATTATTAGTTTAGTTTATTAGTTATTAGTTTAGTTATTTTGTTTCTTTAGTAGTTATTTATTAGTTTTAGTTTTATTAGTATTTTTTTATTATTAGTTTAGCTATTTTTTAGTCATTAGTTTATTAGTTTATTAGTTTTATTATTTTTATTTATTAGTTGAGGTTATTATTAGTTATTACTTTTATTGGTTTATTATTAGTTATTATTTAGTTTTTATTAGTTTTAGTTATTATATGTAGTTATTATTATTAGTTATTAGTTTTGTTTTGTTTATTAGTTATTAGTTTAGTTATTAGTTTATTATGTTTATTATTAGTTAGTTAGTTAGTTCAATTTTTTATTTATTTAATAGTCTATTAGTTAAGTTTTTTAGTTAGTTATTAGTTATTTGTTATTACTTTGATTAGTTATTAGTTATTAGTTTATTTAGTTTATAATTATTAGTTTTTAGTTAGTTATTTATTATTAGTTTAGTTTTATTAGTTATTTAGTTATTAAGTTTACTTAGTTGTTATTAGTTAGTTATTATTAGTTATTAGTTATTAGTTTATAAGGATTTGGGATGTTCATAAGGAAGCTAATGTTATGTGGGAAAAAGTAGCAAGTGAAATTAAACAAGTTGGTAAAAATGTGCTTGGAGACTCAAAAGGAAAAGCTTCTTTTAATAAAAATAGTTAGTGGTGGAGTTAGAGTGTGCAAGAAAAGATAAGAAATAAGAATCAGTGTTATAAAACTTGGTTTAGATGTAAAAACTCGGAGAATTAGAAAAGATATAAAGTGGCTTGTAGAGATTCTAAGAAAGCAATATATGATGCAAAAAATTTAGCTTTTAGTGATTTATACAATAGATTATATAAAAAGAAGGTGAAAGATGTATGTATAAGTTAGCCAACCAAAGAGATAGGAGAAGTAAAGACCTAGCTCAAGTGAGGTGTATTAAGGATGAAAATAATAAAGTGTTTTTCTTAGAAAAGGATATTGAAAATAGGTGGATGAGATATTTTGATAAGCTTTTCAATAAAGGATTTGAATGTACGATTGATTTTAGCAACCTTAATATCCTAAATAAAAATAGAGAATTAGATTTTTATCATTGTATTAGTAAATCTAAAGTTAGAGATGCTTTAAAGAAAATGAAATGTGGAAAAATAGTAGGACCTGATGATATTCCAGAAGAAGTGTGGAAATGTTTAGGAGATCAAGAAATTACTTGGCTTACAAATCTTTTTAATGCTATTTTAAAGACTAAAAAGATGCGAGATGAGTGGAGAAAGAGTTTGTTGGTTTCTATATTTAAGAATAAAGGTGATGCACAAGAGTGTGCAAATTATAGAGGAATTAAGTTAATGTGTTACACATTAAAGATATGGGAGAGAGTAATTGAGCATAGGTTACGATGTGATACCCAAGTTTCTCAAAATCAGATTGGTTTCATGCCAGGTAGATCTACTATGGAGGTTATATATTTGTTAGGAGGTTTGATGGAGAAGTATATAGAAAGTAAGGAGGATCTACATATGATATTTATTGATTTAGAGAAAGCTTATGATAAAGTTTCAATAGATGCTCTTTGGAGAGATCTAGAATAGAAAGGAGTTAATATTGGTTATATTCAAGTCATTAAGGATATGTATACTAGAGCTATCACTTGTGTCCAAACACAAGGAGGATTGATAAAATATTTTTCTATTTCAGTTCGATTACATCAAGGATTAGCTTTAAGCCCTTATCTTTTTATTTTAGCTACGGATGTTCTTACTAAGCATTTACAAGAAGATGTACCTTAGTGCATACTTTTTGCTAATGACATTCTTCTTGTTGATAAGAATAGAGAGGGAGTCCAAAAGAAACTTGAATTATGGAGGTCAACTTTATAGTCTAAAGGTTTTCATTTAAGTAAATCTAAAACTAAATATATGAAGTGTAATTTTAGTTGTAGAAGTTATAGTGGTAGTGTTGTGACATTTGCTGAACAAGTCATTAATAAGAGTGAGCGATTTAGATATTTAGGCTCTATTGTTCAAAATGATGGTGAAATAGATGGAGATGTTATTAGTAGAATTCAAGTTGGATGGTTGAAGTGGAGGAATGCATCTTACGTGTTGTGTGTTAGAAAAGTTCCACTTAAACTTAAGGGAAAATTTTATAAGATGGTGGTAAGACCTGCAATGACTTATGGTGCATAATGTTGGCCAATAAAAGAGAGGCATAAGACTAAGTTAAGTGTTATAGAGATGTGGATGCTCAAGTGGATGAGTGGCTTTACTCTTAGAGATAAAATGTGAAACGAGAATGTTCAAGAATAAGTTGGAGTAGCTCCAGTTGTAGATACTATGAGAGAGTCACTTTAGATGGTTTGGCCACATAAAGCGTCGGCCGTCCGATGACCCGATTAGGAGAGTAGATGCATTAGATTTGCCTTATGTTAAGAAAGGTAGAGGTAGACCTAAAAATACTTGTGGTTAAGAAAAAAAATGATCTTAGTATACTTGAATTAAATGAGAATTTGGCACAATAGACACAATGGAGATGAAGGATTCATGTAGCCCACTCACTTAAGGGGATGTTTGTTGTTATTGTAGTTATTAGTTTATTAGTTAGTTTATTTAGTTTTTATTAGTTATTATTTATTATTATTAGTTTTAATTTTATTAGGTATTCATTTAGTTATTAGTTATTAGTTATTAGTTATAGTTATTAGTTATTTATTAGTTTTATTAGTTTATTATTAGTTAGTTATTATTATTAATAGTTATTAGTTTTATTATTATATTATTAGTTTATTAGTTTTTATTTAGTTATTATTGGTTATTTATTATTTTTATTAGTTAGTTTTATTAGTTAGTTTTAGTTTTAGTTAGTTTTAGTTAATATTAGTTTATTAATTATTTTAGTTATTATTTATTAGTTATTTAGTTTATTAGTTTATATTATTATTATTATTTATTTTAATTTTTATTATTAGTTTATTAGTTTATTATTTAGTTATTAGTTAGTTATTAGTTAGTTTGTTTTTATTAGTTTAGATATTTATTATTACTTATTATTTATTAGTTATTACTACTTAGTTTATTAGTTTAGTCATTTTATTTAGTTTTATTAATTTTGTTAGTGTTATTTAGTTTTAGTTTTATTGGTCAGATTTTATTAGGTATTTTAGTTATTTATTATTATTAGTTAGTTATTAATATTTTAGGTTATTAGTTTTAATTTTATTAGTTATTAGCCATTATTTATTTTAGTTTTATTATTAGTTATTTAGTTATTAGTTTTGTATTATTATTATTATTTATTAGTTTTTTATTAGCCTAGTTATTTTGTTTACTATTATTATTATTAGTTTAGTTATTTAGGTTATTAGTTTAGTTAGTTATTAGTTTAGTCTTTATTATGGTTATTATTAGTGATTTAGTTATTTATATTAGTTATTAGTTATTAGTTTATTATTATTAGTTTAGTATAGTTTTATTAGTTTGTTATTATTACTTATTATTAGTTAGATAGTTTTTTGTTATAGTTATTAATTTAGGTTTAGTTAGTTATTATTAGTTAGTTATTATTAGTTATTAGTTAATAATTATTAGTTAGTTTATTATTAGTTATTAGTTAATTATTAGTTATTTGTTAGTTTTACTATTATTATTATTAGTTTTAGTTATTAGTTATTATTAGTAAGTTAGCTTATTAGTTATTAGTTATTAATTTTATTAGTTTAGTTAGTTTGTTACTATTAGTTATTAGTTTTTAGATAACTTTTATTAATTATTATTTATTATTAGTTATTTATTTATTTCTTATTTGTTTTATTAATTAGTTATTAGTTATTAGTCTATTATTTATAATTAGTTATTAGTTTAGTCATTTATTAGTTATTAATTAGTTATTTAGTTAGTTAGTTTTATTAGTTAGTTTTTTAGTTTATTATTATTAGTTTTAATATTTAGTTAGTTATTAGTTTATTAGTTTAGTTATTTACTTTTTGGTTTATTTATTAGTTTATTACTTTTAATTATTAGTTGCTAGATTAGTTTTATTAGTTTAATTATTTGTTATTTAGTTTATTATTAGTTTGTTTTTTAGTTTTTAGTAGTTATTAGTTATTATTAGTTTTCAACTTTTAGTTATTAGTTATTATTGGTTAGTTAATTTAAGTTATTAGTTTATTAATTATTATTTTATTAGTTATTAGTTATTTAGTTATTATTAGTTTTAGTAATTTAGTTTATTAGTTTAGTTATTCATTTAGTTATTAGTTTAATAGTTTATTAGTTTTGTTATTATTAGTTATTAGGTTTATTAGTTAGTTATTTTGTTATTATTAGTTATTATTAGTTTATTAGTTCTTTTATTAGTTTTATTAGTTATTATTAATAGTTAGTTATTTAGTTTAGTTTATTAGTTATTTTAGTTATTAGTTTTATTAGTTTTATTATTAATTAGTTATTATTATTAGTTTATTACTTCTTAGTTATTATTAGTTATTAGTTTTATTAGTTTATTAGTTTTTATTAGTTATTAGTTATTTTAGTTATTATTAGTTATTATTATTATTAACTATTAGTTTTAGTTAGTTTTTATTAATAGTTATTATTAGTTTTAGGTTAGTTTTTAGTTAGTTAGTTCTTTTTATTATTATTTATTCGTTATTAGTTATTAGTTATTACTTAATTAGTTTTTAAGTTTTTATTTATCTTTTATTAGTTATTAGTTTAGTTATTATTATTTAGTTTTTAGTTTATTTACTATTAGGTTTATTAGTTATTAGTTTTATTATTAGTTAGTTATTATTCTAAGTTCATTATTTATTATTATTTTTAGTGATTATTAGTAATTAATTAGTTATTAGTTTAATAATTAAATTTAATTATTATTAATTATTACTTTTATTAGTTTTATTATTATTAATTTTTGTGAATTATTAGTTATTTGTTTAGTTATTATAGGTTTTATTAGTTTTATTAATTTTATTAGTTTATTTATTAGGTTTTAGTTTATAAGTTATTAGTTAGTTATTAATTAGTTTTAGGTTTATTATTTAGTTAGTTTTAGGTTTTATTATTATTATTTACTTATTATTATTAGTTTATTTATTATTATTTTAATTATTGGTTAGATTAGTTAGTTATTATTAGTTATTAGTATTATTAGTTTGTTATTGTTTAGTTTTTTAGTTTAGTTTTAGTATTAGTTATTTATTAGTTTTATTATAGTTATTTTAGTTTTAGTTATTAGTTTATTATTTAGTTATTTAGTTTTATTAGTTTAGTTAATTTCAATAATTTTATTTTAGTTTTATTAGGTTTATTATTTTTAGTTTTTAGATTAGTTATTTAGTTTTAGTTAGTTTTATTATTAATTTATATTATTAGTAAGTTGGATATTATTATTTTAGTTAGTAAGTTATTAGTTTTATTAGGTTTTTAGTTTTGTTATTATTATTTAGTTAGTTAAGTTATTAGTTTTTATTTAGTTATTAGTTATTATTATTATTTAGTTTTTATTTTATGATTTTTTTAACTATTATTAGTTATTTAGTTATTAATTATTATTATTAGTTTAGTTATTAGTATTTAGTTTAGATAGTTTTAGTAGTTATTAGTTAGTTAGTTAATATTTTATTTAGTTATTGGTTAATTTATTATTTATTATTAGTAATTAGTTTAGTTATTATTTATTAGTTTAGATAGTTTAGTTTTTATTATTTAGTTTTAGCTATTAGTTTTAGTTAATAGTTATTAATTATTAGTTTTAGTTAGTTATTAGTTTATTAGTTAGTTATTTATTTATTTGTTAATTTTATTATTTAGTTTATTAGGTTTTATAAGTTATTAGTTAGTTATTTAATTGTTATATTAGTTAGTTTATAAGTTAAGTTAGTTAGTTCTTAGTTTAGTTTAGATATTTTAGTTTATTAGTTTATTGGTTTAATAATTATAATTTAGTTATTTAGTTTTATTATTAGTTAATTATTATTTAGTTTTATTAGTTTTTATTAGTTATTAAGTTTAGTTAGCTTTATTTAATTATTAGTTTATTATTTATTATTAGTTTATTAGTTTAGTTTTATTATTATTTTATTATTTATTGGTTTATTTTTTATTAGTTAGTTATTAGTTAGTTATTAGTTATTATTAGTTATTTAGTTTATTTATTAGTTTAGTTAGTTTTAGTTAGTTTAGTTTTTATTTAATTAGTTATTTATTAGTTAGTTTTATTTAGTTTTAGTTATTAGTTTTATTATTTATTAATTATTAGCTTAGTTATTTATCTGTTAGTTTATTATTTATTTATTTTTAAGTTTAGATTAGTTAATTTTTTTAGGTTATTTAGTTTTTAGTTTATTATTTATTTGTTATTATTTTATTAGTTAGTTATTTAGTTATTAGTTATTAGTTAGTTAATAGTTAGTAGTTTATTAGTTAGTTATTAGTTTTATTAGTTAGTTATTATAGTAGTTCAGTTAGTTATTTTGTTTTAATTTATTAGTTATAATTAGTTTAATTATTAGTTTAGTTTTAGTTATTAGTTATAGTTATTAATTTAAAGTGATTTATTTAGGTTTTATTAGTTATTAGATTAGTTAGTTATTTTTATTTTAAGATAGTTTATTTTATAATTATTAGTTTATTATTATTGATTATTAGTAAGTCAATATTTTTTAATTAGTTTAGTTAATTTAATTATTAGTTAGTTAGTTATTAGTTAAGTTTTAGTTTAGTTTAATTAATAGTTTATTATTTTATTATTATTATTATTATTATTTTATTGGTTATTTTTAGTTTGTTATTATTAGTTTTTATTATTAGCTTGTTATTTCTATTATTATTAGTTTATTAGTCAGTTAGTTGTTTATTAGTTTTATTAGGTTTAGTTATTAGTTATTTATTTATTAGTTAGTTAGTTAGTTTTATTATTTAGTTTTTAGTTAGTTTTATTAATTTAGTGAGTTAGTTTTATTTATTTTATTATTAGTTCGTTAGTTAATTACTTATTAGTTAGTAGTTAGTTCAAATTTTTATTTTAGGTTATTAGTTTAGTTATTATTTACTTTAGTTATTTATTATTAGTTAGTTATTTAGTTATTTTGTAGTTAGTTATTAGTTTTTTATTAGTTATGACAAGATAGTTATTAGTTTATTAGTTATTAGCAAGTTAGTTAATAGTTTATTTAGTTTATTAGTAATTAGTTATTAATTTTTGGTTTTTAGTATTTAGTTTAGTTATGAGTTATTAATTTAGTTTTTCATTTATTTATTATTAATTATTATTAGTTATTTAGTTTAGTTATTATTATCATTATTAGTTGTAAGTTTAGTTTTTAGTTTAGTTATTATTAGTTATTAGTTTAGTTTTATTACTTTTAGGTAGTTATTAGTTTTATTAGTTAGTTTTAGTTATTAATATTTATTAGTTAATAGTTATTAATTTTATTATTAGCATTAGGTTTTAGTTTAGTTAGTTTTATTATTATTATTAGTTATTATTTATTAGTTTTTATTTTAGTTACTTATTAGTAATTTTTTTAGTTATTATTATTATTATTAGTTATTTATAATTATTATTAGTTTGTTATTATTAGTTATTAGTTTAGTTTTATTAGTTTATTTTATTGTTTTATTATTTTGAGTTATTATTGTTATTAGTTATTAGTTATTATTATTTTATTATTATTATTATTAGTTTTAGTTTTAGTTTATTTGTTATTATTTGATTAGTTATTAGTTATTAGTTTTTTAGGTTTATTATTATTAGTTTTTATTAGGTTTATTATTTGTTTATTATTAATATTATTATTTTTAATTATTAGTTATTAGGTTTAGTTATTATTTATTAGTAATTAGTTTAGTTATTATTATTAGTTCTATTTAGTTTTATTATTTAGTTATTATTAGTTATTTTAGTTTTATTAGTTAGTTACTACAATGTTATTACTATTTATTATAATTATTTATTAGTTAGTTATTAGTTATTAGTTTATTTATTATTTAGTTATTTAGTTTAGTTTTAATTTTTGTATTAGTTTTATTATTAGTTTTAGTTATTTATTAGTATTAGTTAGTTTATCTACTTGGTTATTTAGTTTAGTTTTTTTTAGTTTTTATTAGTTATTTATTATTATATTTATTATTATTATTATTTAGTTGGTTATTAGTTAGTTAATTATTATTCTATTAGTTAGTTATTATTATTATTATTTTAGTTAGTTTATTGGTTTAGTTAAATTAGTTATTAGCTTTAGTTAGGTTAGTTTTAATTATTATTTAGTTTATTATGTAATATTATTTAAGTAGTTATTATTTAGTATTTTGGATTATGTTAGTTATTAATTTTAGTTATTTGTTTTTTTATTTTATTAGTTATTATTAGTTTATTAGTTTATTTTAGTTTTTAGTTTTGTTAATTAATTATTATTATTTAGTCTTATTAATTAATTTAATTTAGTTATTAGTTTTTAGTTTTAGTTATTTATGAGTAGTTAATAGTTTAGTTTTATTATTATTAGTTATTGGTTTTATTAGTTTTATTAGTTAGTTTTTAGTTTTATTTTATTATTTATTAGTAGTTAGTTTATTAGTTAGTAGTTATTTGTTGTTTATTATTTAGTTTTATTAGTTTATTATTAGTTATTATTTATTTTATTTTGTTTTATTATTTATTATTATTAGATTTATTAGTTAGCTAGTTTTTAGTTTAGTTGTTAGGTTTTGTTTTTAGTTAGTTAGTTTTTTTATTAGTTTGTTTTATTTTATTATTTTAGTTATTTTAGTTTTATTAGTTATTTAGTTTAGTTATTATTTTATTATGTTTTATTAGTTTATTAGTTAGTTTTATTTAGTTTTAGTTATTTAGTTATTGTTTATTAGTTTTAGTTATTTAGTTATTAGATTTTAGTTTGTTATTAGTTAGTTTTTTTAATTATTTTTATTCATTTGGTTTTTTAGGTTTTTTATTAGTTATATCAGTTTTTTATTTAGTTATTTATTATTAGTTAGTTATTTAGTTTTATTAGTTATTATTATTTAGTTATTAGTTTAGTCTATTAGTTTTTTATTAGTTCATTTAAGTTTTTTACTTTTGTAGTTTAGTTATTTAGTTATTAGCTTTAGTTAGTTATTAGTTATTATTATTTGTTAGTTAGTTATTATTAGTTATTAGTTATTAGTTACTTATTTCAGTTTTTTTTAGTTTTATTTGTTTTATTAGTTTTATTGGTTTATTTAGTTAGTTATTATTAGTTCTTTAGTTTACTTAGTTATTGGTTAATTATTGATTATATTAATTTATTTTATTATTATTATTATTATTAGTATTAATTTAGTTATTATTATTATTAGTTATTTTTATTTTTTACTTTATTTATTAGTTTATTAGTTAGTGATTATTAATTTATTAATAATTAAATTTTATTTATTATTAATTAGTTATTAGTATTTTTTTTAGTTAGTTATTATTATTAGCTTATAATAGTTATTAGTGAGGTTATTTTAGTTATTTAGGTTTTATTATTATTTTAGTTAGTTATTTAGTTAATTAGTTTTAGTTATTAGTTATTAGTATTATTATTATTATTATTATATTATAAGTTTAGTTTTATTATAGTTAATGGTTGGTTTAGTTTAGTTAGTTTAGTTTTATTAGTTTTATTATTATTAGTTATTAGTTATCATTATTAGCTTTATGTTTAGTTACTTTATTATTAATGGTTGGTTTATTATATTTTTTTTATTTATTATTATAGTTAATTTATTAGTTATTAGTTAAGTTTTATTATTAGTTAGTTTTAGTAGGTTTATTTATTAGTTATTAGTTATTATATTATTATTTACACTTATATTATTTGATATTATTAGTTTATTTTATTATTAGTTAAGTTAGTTTAGTTAGTTATTAGTTATTTTTTAGTTTATTAATTTATTAGCTAATAGTTATTTGTTTTTAATTTTTAATTTATAGTTAGTTATTAGTTTAGCTGTTAGTTTAGTTATTAGTTATTAGTTAGTTACTTTTATTATTTTAATTTTTTAGTTTTTAGTTATTAAATATTATTAGTTATTTAGTTTAATTTTTATTTATTATTTTATTAGTTTAGTTTATTTGTTTATTAGTTTAGTTAGTTTTTATTAGTTATTTGTTTATTATTATTATAATTAGTTTTAATTACTATTTATTAGTTTAGTTATTTATTATTTTCATTAGCTATTAGTTAGTTTAGTTTTTATTAGTTAGTTTATTTAGTTATTATTTAGTTTAGTTATTAGTTATTAATTATTATTTGTTATTAGTTTATTAGTAAATTAGATTAGTTATTATTATTATTAGTTAATTATTATTATTTTATTTAGTTATTTAGTTATTAGTTAGATTTTATATTTATCATTAATTAGTTATTAATTAGTTTATTTTAGTAGTTATTATTAGTTTTTTAGTTATTTATTTATTAATTTATTTATTATTTATTTTATTTATTAGTAGTTGTTAGTTTTTTAGTTATTATTTTATTAGATATTAGTTTAGTTAGTTTAGTTATTTTATTATTAGTTATTATTAATTATTATTTTATTAGTTTTAGATATTAGATTGTTATTAGTTAGTTATTTAGATATTTTATTTATTTAGCTAGTTTTATTATTATTATTATTATTTAGTTTATTAGTTATTAGTTTAGTAGTTATTAGTTTATTAGTTATTATTAGTTATTTAGTTTTATTAATAGTTATTAGTTTTAGTTATTTATTAATTTATTTATTATTATTATTTAGTTATTAGTTAGTTTTTATTTAGTAATTTATTAGATAGTTTCAGTTAAGTTTTTATTAGTTTTAGTTTAGTTTTTTAGGTTCTTTATTCAGTTATTATTATTAGTTTTATTATTATTTATAAATTATTAGTTTATTATTAATTTATTAAATATCAGTAAAATATTATTAATTATTTTAGTTATTATTAGTTTAGTTATTTAGTTATTTATTAGTTAGTATATTTTCTTAGTTAGTTATTAGTTAATTATTTAATATTAGTTTTATTAGTTTTTATTAGTTATTTTTTAGTTAGTTGGTTTATTATTAGTTTTATCATTTTAATTATTAGTTATTAGTTTTATTATTTTATTAGTTAAATATTTATTATTAGTTTATTAGTTTAGTTTTTATTATTTTATTATTATTGTTTTTTATTATTTATTAATTTTAGTTTATTAGTTACTTGTTTTTGTTTTATTAGTTTATTAGTTATTATTTAGTTTTTTTTATTATTAGTTTTAATTATTAGTTCATTATTATTTTTGTTTTATTATCTAGCTATTATTATTATTAGTTTTACTTGTTTTTTAGTTATTAGCTTATTTTATTTGTTAGTTTTAGTTTAGTTATTATTTATTATTAGTTAGTTAATTTTTATTAGTTATTTATTTATTAGTTTAGTTATTTGGTTTTAGTTATTATTAGTTATTATTAGGTTTATTTATTATTATTATTAGTTATTTGTTTATTAGTTTATTTTAACTATTATTATTAATTTATTAGTTTATTAGTTTTATTTTATCATTTTTATTATCTAGTTTTTTTAGTTTTTAGTTTAGTTATTATTTTGTTATTAGTTATTAGTTATTAATTAGTTATCAGTTATTATTATTAGTTTTATTATTATTTATAAATTATTAGTTTATTATTAATTTATTAAATATCAGTAAAATATTATTAATTATTTTATTAATTATTATTTAATAGTTTGGTTATTATTTAGTTATTATTAGTTTAGTTATTTAGTTATTTATTAGTTAGTATATTTTCTTTTAGTTTATTAATTATTTAATATTAGTTTTATTAGTTTTTATTAGTTATTTTTTAGTTAGTTGGTTTATTATTAGTTTGTTTATCATTTATTTAATTATTAGTTTATTAGTTTTATTATTTTTATTATTAGTTAAATATTTATTATTAGTTTATTAGTTTAGTTTTTATTATTTTTATTATTATTGTTTTTTATTATTTATTAATTTTAGTTTATTAGTTACTTGTTTTTGTTTTATTAGTTTATTAGTTATTAGTTATTTAGTTTTTATTATTAGTTTTAATTATTAGTTCATTATTATTTTTTGTTTTATTATCTAGCTATTATTATTATTAGTTTTACTTGTTTTTTAGTTATTAGCTTATTTTATTTGTTAGTTTTAGTTTAGTTATTATTTATTATTAGTTAGTTAATTTTTATTATTTATTTATTAGTTTAGTTATTTGGTTTTAGTTATCATTATTAGTTTTATTTTATTATTATTATATTAGTTATTTGTTTATTAGTTTATTTTAACTATTATTATTAATTTATTAGTTTATTAGTTTTATTTTATCATTTTTATTATCTAGTTTTTTTAGTTTTTAGTTTAGTTATTATTTTGTTATTAGTTATTAGTTATTAATTAGTTATTATAATTAGTTTATTTTTATTATTTAATTATTTATTTATTATTATTAGGTTTAAGTTTTATTATTTAGTTATTTATTAATTTAGTTTTTTTAATTTTTTGTTTAGTTTAGTTATTATTTTATTAGTTTATTTAGTTATAAGTTTTTATTTTTTAGTTAGTTTATTAGTTATTAGTTTATTATTTTAGTTTTAGTTATTAGTTTTTTAGTTTATTAGTTATTAACGATTAGTTTTAGTTTAGTTAATTTTTTATTTATTAGTTTAGTTTATTAGTTAGTTATATTAGTTATAAGTTTACTAAGTTTTTTATTATTAATTATTAGTTTTATTTATTATTTATTAGTTTATTAGTTATTAGTTAGTTTATTAATTATTAGTTTAGTTTATTATCAATTTTTTAGTTATTTATTTTAGTTATTATTAGTTTTTATTTAATTATTATTGTTGAAAGTTTTAATTATTATTAGTTATTATTATTATTTTAGTTATTATTATTATTATTATTTATTTATTAATTTTAGTTATTAGTTTTATTAGTTTTTTTACCAGTTATATTAGTTATTAGTTTATTAGTTTGGTTATTATTATTAGCTTCTTATTAGTGATTATTATTTTATTTGTTATTAGTTATTATTTAGTTTTGTTTTATTATTATTTTAGTTTAGTTTAGTTATTAGTTATAGTTTTTATTTTAGTTTTATTATTAGTTTTATTAGTATTATTATTAATAGTTTATTAGTAATTTAGTTTATTTTATTAGTTTAGTTTAGTATTACTTAATTAATTATTAATTAGTTATTTATTTAGATATTATTAGTAATTTATGATTAGTTTTATTAGTTATTATTTTATAGTTTTATTAGTTTATTATTATAGGTTTCTTATTATAGTAATTAGTTAATATTATTATTATTAGTTTAGTTTAGTTATTATATTATTATTATATATTATTTCTTAGTTTATATAGTTAGTAATTAGTTATTAGTATTTAGTATATTAGTTTTATTAATTATTAGTTAGTTTAGTTTTGTTTTAGTTTATTTTATTTTAGTTTTAATTATATTTATTATTTATTAGTTTATTATTATTATTATTAGTTCATTTTAGTTATTTAGTTATTATTAGTTTTATTAGTTTTTTTTTACTTTTTATTATTAGTTATTTATTTTTAATAGTTATTAATTTTACTTTATTCATTTTATTAGTTATTAGTTTTTATTTAGTTATTAGTTTTAGTTTTATTAGTTAGTTATTTATTTTACTAGTTTTTCATCTGTTTAGTTATTTAGTTTTATTATTAGTTATTAGTTTATTTTTAGTTATTATTTAGTTAGTTTACTTTAGTTATTATTAGTTAGTTATTAGTTAGTTATTAGTTTATTATATTAGTTATTAGTTGTTATTATTATTATTATTATTAGTTTTAGTTATTATTTTATTTATTATTTTTAGTTTAGTTTATAATTAGTTATTATTATTAGTTAGTTATTAGTTTATATTAGTTATTATTAATTATTATTCATTAGTTATTTATTAGTTATTAATTATTAGTTATTAGTTTAGTTAGTTATTTAGTTTTAGTTTATTAGTTTTTTAGTTTTAGTTATTAATTATTATTAGTTTGTTTTATTATTATTAGTTTATTTATTATTAGGTTTAGTTTATTATTATTAGTTTTATTTATTAATTTTATTACTTTTATTATTATTATTAAGTATTTTTATTAGTTTTATTATTTTTTTTATATTTAGTTTATTATTAGTTTATTATTTTTTTATTAAGTTTTAGTTTTAGTTATTTATTAGTTTAGTTTTAATTTTAGTTTATTATTACTATTATTAGTTATTAGTATATTTAGTTATTAGTTTAGTTATTAGTTTTATTATTTATTATTAGTTATATTTTTTTTATTAGTTTATTAGTTACTAATTATTATATTAATTAATTATTATTTATTATTTAGTTTTTTTATTAGTATTTAGTAATTTAGATATAGTTATTTTAGTTTTATTAGTATTAGTTTTATTATTATTATTAGTTATTATTTAGTTTTATTTTATTAGTTTTATTATTAGTTATTACTTTTTAGTTTTTTAGTTATTATTAGTTATGTTTAATTTTAGTTTTATTAGTTTATTATTATTATTATTAGTTATTATTATATTAATATTATCATTATTTAGTTATTAGTTGTTTTAATTAGTTTTATATTATCATTATTACTTTTATTATTTTTATTATAGTTTTAGTTTTAGTTATTTATTAGTATTTATTTTATTTATTTATTATGTTAGTTAATTATTTGTAGTTTATTAATTATTTCTTAGTTATTATTAGTTTAGTTATTAAATTTTTTTAGTTTTATTAGGTTTTAGTATTTAGCTTTTGTTTTTAGTTTATTACTATTATTTATTAATTAGTTATGATTATTAATTATTAGTTTAATTATTATTTCAGTTTTATCTATTAGTTATTAGTTGTTAGTTTAGTTTATTAGCTTATTTATTTTAGTTTTTTGTAATTAGTTTAGGTTATTATTAGTTATTATTAGTTTTATTAGTTATTAGTTAGTTAGTTTTTATTAGTTTTTATTTGTTATTCATCATTAGTCATGTCTAGTCTCTTTAGGGAGTGGGTTTAAGGATTTTAGTTTCTCTCTAAATAATAACAACCTAACTATCTTGCAAAATCATATGACTTGTCTACATGGTTTTAAAGCGAGGTGTTAGTTACCATGTTTCATTATAAGTTACAGTTTAAACCCTAAATTAAATTAAACCCTAAACCCTAAACCCTAAACCCTAAAGCCAAGTTTTAAACTAAACAATAAAACCTAGTAAAACCCAAAACCCAAAACCATAAACCTTAACCATTTAAACCACAAACCCTAAATGTAATTAAACCCTACATACCTAAACTAGTAAATAAAACTTATAAATAAAATAAATAAATAAACCTAAACCTAAATAAAATAAAAACCTAAACTAAAACATAAAAATAAAAACCTAAACTAAAAGGTAAACTAAATAAACTAAATCAACCTAGGCCTATTGGTTTACTTAATTTTAAAAGATAATAAAAATAAAAAAATAATTAAAAACCCCTAACCCTAAACCTTAACCCCTAAACCCTAAAAACCCTAAACCCTAAAAACACTAAACCCTAAACCCTAAACCTTAAAAATCACCTTAAACCCTAAACCTTAAACCTTAAATCCTAAACTCTAAACCTATAACCCTAAACCCTCAAACATATAGCCCTAAACCCTAAACCCTAAACCCTCAACACTAAAAACCTAAATGCCTAAACCTAAACTAAAGAAAACCTAAAACATAAAATGAATAAATAGTTAACTAACTTAAATAAATAAAATAAACCTAAACCTAGAAATAAAATATATATTAAATAAATAAAACCTAAACTAAACTAAAATAAAATAAACCTATACCCAATTAAAATAAAGTTAAAAAAAAACCTAAACCCAAAAATAAACCTATAAATAAACCCATATAAATACCTAAACCTTAAATTACTAAACCTAAAATAAACTAATTAAAATAAATCTAAACCTAAACTAAAATAACCTTAAAGCCTAAACCATAAACCGTAAATTAACCATAAACTTTAGAAACCTAAAATCCTAAACCTAAACTAAATAAAACCTAAAAATAAAATAAATAAATAAACCTAAACCTAAATAAAATAAAACAATAAGATAAAATAAAAACCTAAACTAAAACTTAAACTTAAACCTAAGCCTAAACCTAAACCTAAAAAATAAAAACTAAATTAAAATAAAATTATTAAAACCTAAACTAAACTAAAAAATAAAATAAACCAAAAATAATAAATTGAAATAAAATAAAAACTAAACCTAAAATAAAAATAAAATAACCCTAAAAATAAATAAATAAAAACTTAAACCTAAAATAAAAATAAAATAAACCAAAAATAAAAACTAAATAAAGACCTAAACCTAAAATATAAACATAAAAATAAAACCTATAAATAAATAAAAAAGAAAACCTAAACCCTAAACTATAAAAAAACTAAGCCTAAAATAAAAAGTAAATAAGCTAAATTAAGTAAACCTAAACCTAAACTAAAATAACCCTAAACCTTAAACCATAAATCATAAACTAACCGTAAACCCTAAAAACCTAAAATCCCAAACCTAAACTAAATAAACCCTAAAAACAAAATAAATAAATAAACCTAAACCTAAATAAAATAAAAACATAAACTAAAACCTAAACCAAAACTTAAATCTAAAAATAAAATAAATTTAAAAATAAAAACTAATCTAAAATAAAATTATTAGAAACTTAAACTAAACTAAAAATTAAAATAAACCTATAAAGAAGAAACCTAAATAAAATAAAAACTAAACCTAAAATAAAAATAAAATAAAATAAAATAAAAACTAAATAAAAACTAAAACCTAAAAAATAAAAATAAGAATAAATAAAAATAAAAACTAAACCCTAAAAAAACCTAAACCTAAAATAAATAAAAAAATAAACCTAAACATAAACTAAAATAAATAAAACCTAAACCTAAACCTAAACTAAATAAAATAAAATAAATTAAAAATAAACCTAAACCTATAAAAAAATAAAACCTAAACTATTATATAAACTAACCTAAAAATTAAAATTAAACTTAAACCTAATCCTAAAATATGAACTAAAATAAAAAACCTAAACTAAAATAAATAAACTTATAATAAATAAACTAAAGTAAATAAAAATAAAAATACACCTAAATAAAAATAAAAAAGAAATTAAATTAAAATATATTAAAATAAATAAATAAACCTAAACCTACCGATTTACTTTATTTTATATAAAAAAATTTAAAAAAACCCTAACCTTAAACCCTAAAAACCTTAAACCCTAAATTCTAAATGGTAAACCCTAAACCCTAAATAATAATAACTAATAAACTAATAATGACTTAGTCAAATGGAAATCTTTTCAAAATTTATTTGTATTTGACACTTCATTTTGAGAAAGGCTTTGGGAATTTTATATGTCTAAATGCAGATGAAATGGATTATTAGCCATATCAAAAGAGAAGAGAGTTAAGCTCCATTAGCAAGAGTTGTTATAGGTCAAGCCACTATTTTGGTAGGCTTTTTATTTTTTATTACTTATTAGTTTAATTATTTTTGTCATTAGTTGTTAGTTTATTAGATTATTTATTAGTTTAGTTTTGTTAGTTTTATAATTTTATTTATTATTATTATTATTATTATTATATTAGTTTTATTCATTTTATTAGTTTTATTATTAATTATTAGTATAATTCTTATTATTAGTTATTAGTTTAGTTAATTAGATTATTTATTAGTTATTATTAGTTTAGTTATTAGTTATTATTTTTAACTATTAGTTTTTATTAGTTATTAGTTAGTTATTAGTTTTAGTTTATTAGTTTAGTCTTCTCATTTTACTTTATTAGTTTTATTATTTATCAGTTATTAGTTTAGTTATTTTATTAGTTGATTATTTATTTAGTTAATAGTTATTTAGGTTATTAGTTATTTAGTTTGATTAGTTTATTTATTAATTATTTTAGTAATTTAGTTTAATTATTAGTTATTAATTTTTTAGTTGTTATTATTATTATTATTATTAGTAATTATTAGTTATTACATAGTTATTATTAATTATCGTATTATGTTATTAGTTTCTTTAGTTTTTATTAATATTAGTTATTTTTAGTTTATTAAGTTTTATTTATTAGTTAGTTATTAGTTATAAGTTACTTATTATTAGTTTTTAGTTTATTATTAGCTATTATTATTAGTTATTAGTTTATTATTTTATTTTATTTTATTGGTTTAAGTTTATTATTAGTTTAGTTATTTAATTATTATTAATTATTTTAGTTTTAGTTTTAGTTATTAGTTAGTGATTTTAGTTTTTATTAATATTAATTTATTATTATTAGCCATTCATATTAGCTATTATTATTAGTTATTTTTATTATTAGTTATAAGTTTAGTTTTATTATTTATTTGTTTTAGTTTTTAATTATTATTTATTAATTATTAGTTATTATTAGTAGTTATTAGTTATTAGTTCATTAGTTTTAGTAAATTAGTTAGTTATTAGTAGTTTATTAGTTATTAATTTATTTATTTTTATTATTAGTATTTGTTTAGATTTTATTTTAATTATTATTATTAGTATTTGTTTTAGTTTATTAATTTATTTAATTTGTTTTTATATATTATAGTTTATTAGTTATTATTAGGTCCATTAGATATTAGTTTAGTTTTTTTTATTTTTTTATTATTATTAGTATTTATTATTTATCAATATTTTATTAGTTAGTTTATTATTAGTTTTTTTTAGTTTTAGTTTAGTTATTGCTATTAGTTTTAGTTTTATTATTATTTATTACTTAGTTAGTTTTTTTATTTTAATTATTAATTATTTATTAGTTTTATTACTATTATTTTAAATTTTATTAATTATTATTAGTTTAATTTATTATTAGTTGGTTTAGTTTTATTATATTAGTTAGTTTTATTTATTTTGTTATTATTATATTAGTTTAGTTTAGTTATTAGTTTTATTAGTTAATTAGTTTAGTTATTTATTATTTATTATTAGATATTAGTTTTTATTTAGTTATTAATTTTATTATTATTTTTTATTAGTTTAATTATTTATTATTAGTATTTTATTATTTATTAGTTTTAATTAGTTATTAGTTTATTACTATTAGTTTATTATTAGTTTAATTTAGTATAGTTTTTATTTATTACTATTAGTTATTAGTATTAGTTATTATTTTAGTTATTAGTTATTTTATAGTATTAGTTATTATTTTATTATTAGTTTTATTTAGTTATTTTATTATAGTTATTTAGAGTATTATTTTTATTTAGTTTATTATATTAGTTTTTATTAGTTTTAATTTTATTATTAGTTTTTATTATTATATTATATTTATTAGTTATTATTAGTTTATTATTAGTCTTATTAGTTCATTAGTATTAGTTTTTATTAGTTTATTAGTTTTTATTAGTTATTAGTTAATAGTTAGTTATTATTATTTAGTTAGTTTTATTATATTATTTATTTATAATTAGTTTTAGTTTAGTTAGTATTTTATTAGTTTTAATTTTATTTAGTATTTTATTAGTTTAGTATTAGTTTTTATTAATTAGTTATAGTTATTAGTTTAGTATAGTAGCAAGCTTATTATTTATTATTTTAATTATTTAGTTTAGTTATTAGTTTAGTTTTTTAGTTAGTTATTTATTTACTATTAATATTTTATTGTTAGTATTATTAGTTAATGTTTAGTTTATTATTTATTTTATTTATTATTTAGTTTTATTATTTATTAGTTTATATTATATTATTAGTAGTTTAGTTATTAGATTAATTTTAAATAGTTTATTAATTATTAGTTAGTTATTATTTATAATATATTAGTTTATTAGTTTTTATTATTTATTTATTAGTTTTATTATTAGTTTATTTAGTTATTAATTTATTGTTTTATTATTAATATTTATTATTTATTATATTAGTTTTATCATTTAGTTTATATTTATTTAGTTATTATAGTTTTTTAGTTTAGTTATTAGTTTTAGTTATTTTATTATTTAGTTATTATTTTTAGCTATTAGTTTTTTTATTATTATTTTATTAGTATTAGTTTAGCTATTAGCTATTAGTTATTAGTTTATTATTTGTTAGTTTTATTAGTTCTTTTATTAATTTTTTATTAGTTTATTATTTAGTTTTAGTTTTATATTATTATTATTTTGTTATTAGTTTTAATAATTATTATTAGTTAGTTTTAATTTATTAGTTAGTTATTAGTTTAGTTATTATTAGTTAGTTTATTAGATTATGGATCTTAGTTATTATATATTATTTAATTATTTAGTTTTAGTTTTTTAGATTTTATTAGTTTTATTATTAGATTTTTATTAGTTATATTATTAGTTTAATTATTACTATTATTATTATATTATTATTTTAGTTTAGTCATTTAGTTTTTATTATTAGTTTAGTTTATTAGTCATATTATAGTAGTTTTTTATATTATTTAGTAAATTAGTTATTAGTGATTAGTTTTAGTTATTTTATTATTATAGTTAATATAGTTATTATTATTTATTATTAGTTTATATTATTAGTTTTTATTAGTTATTAGTATTAGTTTATTAATTATATTAGTTTTATTAATTAGTATTTTTAGTTATTAGTAGTTTTTAGTTTTATATTAGTTAATTAGTTTTTTAGTTTTATTTTAGTTTTTATTTATTTATTTATTAGTATTTATTATTATATTTTTAGTTAGTTAGTTTTTAGTTATTAGTTATTAGTTTAGATTATTATTTATTATATTTGTTTAATAGTTAGTTTTACTATTAGTTTTTATAGTATTAGTTATTTTATTTATTAGTTTATATTAGTTTATTTATTTATTATATATAGTTATTTAGCTATTTTAGTTTATTAGTTTAGTATTATTATTATTTTTTAGTTTATTATTTATTTTTTTTATTATTATTAATTATTATTATTATTATTAGTTTTCTTAGTTTTACTATTTATTACTTATATTTATTATTACTATTATTATTTTATTATTTATTAGTTTAGTTTAGTTATTATTATTATTATAATTATAATTATAATAATTATTATTATTTTATTATTATTTTATTAGCTAGTTATTATTTATTATTATTTATTATTTTAATTTTATTTTTATTAATATTATTATTTTTTAGTTTTAGTTATTATTAGTTTGTTATATTATTAGTTTAGTATTAGTTAGTTATTATATATATATTTTATTTTATTAAGTTTTTATTTTATTATTTTATTTTATTATTATTAGTTTATTATATTTATTTTTAAATTATTATTAGTTTAATTTATAGTATATTTAGTATTATTATTTTATTATTATTAGTTAAGCATTAGTTTTAGTATTTTAGTTAGATATTATTTAGTTTAGTTTAGTTATTATTAATTTAGTTATTATTATTTAGTTTTATCAGTTATTAGTTATTATTATTATTTTATTTAGTTATTTTATAGTATAATAGTTATTATTATTATTAGCTAGTTATTAATATTTTATTATTATATTATTATTATTATTAGTTTATTAGTTTAGTAATTTATTTTATTATTATTAGTTAAGTTTTAGTTATTAGTTTATTTTTAGTTATTTAGTTATTAGTTATATTAGTTAGTTTATTTTAGTTATATTTATTATTAGTTACTTATTTTATTATTATTATTATTATTATTATTATTATTATTATTTATTATATTAGTTTAGTTTATATTATTATTAGTATTTTTATTGGTTATTAGCTTATTATTTTATTATTTATTATTATTATTATTTATTATTAGTTATTTAGTTATATTAGTTTTTGTTATTATTTATTAGTTATTTATTTATTATTAGTTATTTTAGTTATTAGTTAGTTTATTATTTTATTAGTTATTAGTTTATTAGTTTAGTATTTACTATTTATAGTTATTTTATTTATTATTATTTATTATTTAAGTTGTTATTAGTTATTATTATTAATAGTTTAGTTAGTTATTATTTATTATTATTATTTAGTTTATTATTTTATTTAGTTCATTAGAGTTTATTAGTTTTATATTAGTTAGTTATTAGTTTTTAGTTTATTTTATTTATCCATAGTTTATTTAGTTTTAGTATTAGTTATATATTAGTATTATTATTTAGTTATATTATTGGTTATAGTATTTTTTATTAGATTTTATTAATTATTTTAAATTATTAGTTATTTATTAGTTATTATTATTATAAGTTTTATTTATTATTAGTTAGTTATTTTTTATTATTATTAGTATTATAGTTATTATTATTAGTTATTTTATCATTAATTTTTATTATTTTTATTATAGTTATTAGTTTTTTATTATTATTTAATTTAGTTATTTTATTAGTTTATTTATTAATTAATTTTAGTTTTATTAGTTTATTATTATTATTTATTGGTTTTAGTTATTAGTTTTAGTTTTTTAGTTAGTTTTTTAATTTATTTAATAGTTATTTTATTAGTTATCAAGATTAGTTTATTAGTAATTATTAGTTATTTATTACTAGTTATTATTTGTTTACATTAGTTTTTTAATATATTATTTATTATTAGTTAGTTTTTTGTTAGTTTTAATTTTTAGTTTTTATTAGTTAGTTTATTTATTATTAAATTATTATTATTTATTAGTTTAGTTATTTGTTTTATTTATTAGTTGTTTATTAGTTAATTTAGTTATGAGTTAGTTATTATTTTATTTAGTTTATTATATTATTATATTATTTATTAATTTTATTTTATTAATTATTATTAGTTTTATTAGTTTTTTTATTTAGCTATTATTAATTAGTTTTAGTTTTATTTTTATTATTATTTTTTTATTAGTTATTATTTTATTACTATTAGTTATTATTTAGTTAGTTATTATTATTATTTTTATTTAGTAATTAGTGATTAGTTTATTTAGTTTCTTTATTATTTTTACTATTATTATTAGTTATTACTTAGTTTTAGTCTATATTAGTTTAGTTATTATTAGTTTTTGTTAGTTAGTATTTTATAAATTATTATAAGTTTTGAGTTTATTATTTCGTTTTTAATTAGTTATTATTATTATTTATTAGTATACTATTTTTAGTTTTATATTTTAGTTTGTTTTAGTTTATTATGTGATTAGTTAGTTAATTTTTATTAATTTTATTAGTTTATTAGTTTATTATTAATTTTTTAGTTATTATAATATTTAGTTAGTTTTATTACATTTTTTTTATAGATCAACTTATTAATTTATTAGATTATAGTTTATTACTATTAGTTTTATTTTGCTATTAGTTTTAGTTATTATTTTAGGTTTAGTTTTTAATTTTATTAGTTATTATTAGTTATTTTATTAGTTAATAGTTATTTGTTTATTATTATTTTAGTTTATATTAGTATTTATTATTATTTTTATTTTAGTTATTATTAGTTTTATTACATTTTTAGTTAGTTAGTTAGTTATATTATTATTATTAAGTTAGTTATTAGTTATTGCATTAATTAGTTTTAGTATTATTAGTTATATTATTAGTATTAGTATTTTATTTAGTTTATTTTTTTAATTATTAGTTTTAATTTAGTTAGTTTATTAGTTATTAGTTTATTATTAATTATTTAGTTTAGTTTATTATTTAGTTATAGTTTATTAATTAGTTTTATTTATTATAGTTTATTTACTATTATTATTATTATTATTGTTTATTTGTTTTATTTTAGTTATTAGTTATTTAGTTATTAATTATTATTAGTTAATTATTAGTTTTAGTTTTAATTTTATTTTTTTTAGTTTTAATTTTATTAGTTAATTTAGTAGCTATTATTAGTTAATTTTTTAGTATTAATTTATTAGTTTTTAATTTTAGTTTTAATTAGTTTTTAGTTTATTTATTAGTTATTAGTTTTAATTTAATTATTATTATTAGTTTTAATTTAGTTATTAATTATTAGTTAATAGTTAATAGTTTAGTTATTATTAGTTTTATCAAGTTTTTTATTATTTTATTTATTATTTGTTTTATTAATTAGTTTTATTATTATTTTAATTATTAGTCTAGTTATTAGTTTTATTATTAGGTTATAATATTTTATTATTAGTAGTTAGTTATTATTATTTTTTAATTTTATTATTAGTTATTATTATTATTATTATTATTTTGATTTTGATTTTATTATTATATTATTTATTATTAGTTATTATTATTTTTTATTATTTATTATTATTAGTTATTAGTTATTCAATTAGTTATTTTAGTTATTATTTTATTTATTATTATTAGTTTTAGTTTTAATTTAGTTTTAGTTTATTATTTTAGTTTATTAGTTTTAGTATTATTTTTCTTATTATTAGTTATAGTTATTATTTAGTTATTAGATAGTTATTAGTTTATTATTTATTAATTTTATTAGTTATTTTTAGTTATTATTATATTTATTTCAATTAGTTATTATTTAGTTAGTTTTAGTTTAGTTAGTTATTATTAATATTTATTAGTTTTATTAGTTATTATAGTTAGTTAGTTTTTTTATTAGTTAATTTTATTAGTTTTAGTTTATTTATTTAGTTTTAAGTTTATTATTAATTATTATTTTATTCATTTATTATTTAGTTTATTATTTTAATTATTAGTATTTAGTTTATTTTAGTTTATTTTAGTTTATTAGTTTTAGTTTTAGTTATTTTTAGTTATTTTATTTATTAGTTTTATTAATTATTTATTAGTTTTATTTTATTTAGTTTTATTATTATTTTTAGTTATTTTATTTTATTTATTTTAGTTATTAGTTTATTAATTTGTTACCATTATTATTTATTATTAGTTAATGTTTATTATTATTAGTCATTAGTTTTTTATTTAATAATTTTAGTTTATTATTTATTTTTATTATTTTTTTTTATTAGTTTTAGTTTGTTTTAGTTATTAGTTTTTTAGGTTTATATTTAGTTAATAGTATTAGTTAGTTAGTTTAATTATTTTTTATATTTGTTCTTAGTTTAGTTATATTATTATTAGTTAGTTATTATTAGTTTTAGTTTATTAGTTCTAGTTTTAGTTATTAATTTATTATTAATCGATATTATTAGTTATTATTTAGTAATTATTATTTTTATTTAGTTATTAATCATTGTGTTAATGCTAGTGTCCCTGAAGTTTACGCAATGGCTTGAATTAGTTAAAATGTGCTAGAGTCACATCTACCCCAAGTTAAATAAGCAAGGGTTCCATTATGGATGGATGCGCAAAGAAGTTAGTCCATGAAACTAGAATTAGGTTAGATCTTGGTACTCTTATGGTAAATTAATGGAATTAATAGATATTATGGTTCATAGAAAGATAAATATTTTATGTGTTCAAGAAACTAAATGGGTTGGGGAGAAGGCTAAGGAGATTGATAGTTTAGGTTTTAAACTTTGGTATTCGTGTAAAAGTCAACTAGAAATGGTGTAGGTGTGATTATAGATAAAAGTTTGAAGGATAATGTTATAAGTATTAATAGATGTGGAGATAGAATTATAGCTTTAAAGATTATTGTTGATACTAAGATTATCAATGTTATAAGTGTCTATGCTCCTCAAGTAGTTTGCAGGTAAGCTCAAAAAAAAATTTTTGGAATGAATTAGAGGGATTAATACAAAAGATACCTCTGAAGAAAAAGTATTTTATTGGGGAGATTTAAATGGACATGTTGGTAGAGTGGTAGAAGATTTTAAAAGTATTCATGGTGGTTATGGATTTGGAGTGACTAATGAAGAAGGTAGACTATATTAGATTTTGCCTTAGCTTATGATTTTGTAGTTGCTAATACTTTATTTAAGAAAAGAGATGAACATATTATTACTTATAAAAATGGATCTAGTAAACATAGATTATTTTTTGATAAGAAAATAGAAAATAAAGATTGTAAGGTCATTCCAAGTGAAATTTTAAGTACCCAACAATTATTAGTTTTAGATTTTAAGATGAAAGGTTGTAAGAGAAAAATAAACTTAATTATTGTCCTAGATTAGATGGGGACACTTAAAGAACACAAATAAAAAATATTTTAAGAGCAAGCTACAAGAAATTAAAGTTTGGGATGTTCATAAGGAAGCTAACATTATGTGGGAAAAGTATCAAGTGCTAAATTAAACAAGTTGGAAAGATGTGCTTAATCAAAAGGAAAAGCTTTTAATAAGAATAGTTGGTGGTGGAGTCGAGTGTGCAAGAAAAGATAAGAAATAAGAAGCATTGTTATAAAACTTGGTTTAGATGTAAAACTTGAGAATTGGGAAAGATATAAAATGTTGTAGAGATTCTAAGAAAGCAATATATGATGCAAAAAAATTTAGCTTTTAGTGATTTATACAATAGATTAGATACCAAAGAAGGTGAAAGATGTATGTATAAGTTAGCCAAGCAAAGAGATAAGAGAAGTAAAGACATAGTTCAAGTGAGAGTATTAAGGATGAAAATAATAAAGTGCTTTTCTTAGAAAAGATATTGAAAATAGGTGGATGAGGTATTTTAATAAACTTTTCAATGAAGGATCTGAAATGATTGATTTTAGCAACCTTAATACCCTAAACAAAAAATAGAGAATTTCATTTTATCATCGATTAGTAAATCTGAAGTTAGTGAAGTTTTAAAGAAAATGAAATGTGGAAAAGCAGAGACCGATAATATTCCAATAGAAGTGTGGAAATGTTTAGGAGATCAAGGAATTTCTTGGCTTACAAATCTTTTTAATGTTATTTTAAAGACTAAAAAGATGCCATATGAGTGGAGAAAGAGTTTGTTGGTTCCTATATTTAAGAATAAAGGTGATGCACAAGAGTGTGCAAATTATAGAGGAATTAAGTTAATGTGCCATACATTAAAATTATGGGAGAGAGTAATTGAGCATAGGTTACGATGTGATACAAGTTTCTCACAATCGCTTGGTTTCATGCCGTAGATCTACTATGGATGCTATACATTTGTTAAGAGGTTTGATGGAGAAGCATAGAAAATAAGAAGGATCTACATATGATATTTATTGATTTAGAGAAAGCTTATGATAAAGTCTCAAGAGATGTTCTTTGGAGAGTTCTAGAACAAAAGAAGTTAATATTGGTTATATTCAAGTCATTAAGGATATGTATACTAGAGTATCACTTGTGTCCAAACACAAGGAGGATTGACAAAATATTTTCCTATTTCATTGGATTACATCAAGGATCAACATTAAGCCCTTATTTTTTTACTTTAGTTATGGATGTTCTTAGGCATTTACAAGAAGATGTACCTTGGTGTATGCTTTTTGTCGATGACATTCTTCTTGTTGATAAGACTAGAGAGGAGTCCAAATGTAAACTTGAATTATGGAGGTCAACTTTAAAGTCTAAAGGTTTTCATTTAAGTAGATCTAAAACTGAATATATGGAGTGTAATTTTAGTTGTAGAAGTTTTAGTGGTAGTTGTGACTTTAGGTGATCAAGTCATTAATAAGAGTGAGATCTGATATTTAGGCTCTATTGTTCAAAATGATGGTGAAATAGATGGAGATATTATTAGTAGAATTCTGGGATGGAATGTATCCGCCTATTATGTGATAGAAAAGTTCCACTTAAACTTAAGGGAAAATTTTATAAGATGGTGGTAAGACCCGCAATGACTTATATGGTGTTGGCCAATAAAAAGAGAAACATAAGACTAAGTTAAGTGTTACAGAGATGAGGATGCGTGTGGATGAGTGGTTTTACCCTTAGAGATAGAATGCAAAATGAGTATGTTCTGGGAAAAGTTGGAGTAGCTCAAAGTGGTAGATAAGATTAGGAGAGTCGCCTTAGATGTTTGGCCACATACATCTACCGTCCATGAACCATTAGAGAGTGATGCATTAGATTTGCCTTATGTTAAGAAAGGTAGAGTGTAATCTAAAAAAGACTTTTGGTTAAGATGTAGCAATACGTAACCGAACGAAGCAA